>JARHVA010002254.1:940000-1155000 GCA_037957365.1 Torreya grandis | reverse complement strand
CCAATTTACAAATTTCTATAAAACACTTAATTTATAATAAAATACTCAAAAAAAATTTGAAATTCTTAGTTACCTACCTGTGTTACACCTATTGTGACCTCTAGGCATCCTCCTCATCTCAACTATCATCTCCTCACCATATTGGCTCTTTCATCTTTCACTAGGTCTCTTAGAGCTCTATTTTTCTCTGAGAATAGTTAAACAATAACAAATGACTTTATTTTCATGCTATTTAAAGTTACTATTCAAAATTATTTACCTTTCAAATATTTACAATCAGATTCCTTGTTTTGATCATATATTTGTTTTTAATAACTCATTTTTTGAACAATAAAATATTCTAGAATCATGACATCATAAATAATATTTTCCACTACTATATGCTCATATTGAAAAAATTTCAAATTTTCACATTTTTTTCACTAATCTCTACAAGTTTGCCTAACATTCCTCACATTGGATGCATTCACATCTTTCATAGTCTCTTTATTTATATATAAAATTAAGGTAAGTAAAGGTACACATTTTTCAATTCTATCCTTTAATCTATCTTATTTTATCCTTACAACATTTTACTTAGTATCAAGATCATGTGTCATCATGTTCTATTCCTAAAGCACCATCCTGTGTTACACCTACATGACACGTGATGAGCATCGAGTGGGGCATATGCATACACATAATATTTTCAAAATTTTATCAATTACTGACAATATCTATCTTTCAAGAATCCATCAAGTCTCAATCTCTCTAAGTGCACATCTTAAGGGGTGCATTGGGAAAGGGGTGGGTAGAGCATTTGTGCTTCACAAGATTGTTATCCCTTTTACCAATTATTATCTACACACTTGTCTTTTGAAAACCATTCCCCTAAACTTGTTCTTATTTCTTGTACACTCCTCCAATATTTTACCACCTTATATACCCATTATCCTAACCTAAAACCCCTTTCAAAAGTTTACATGATTAGGTTGACTTGGTTGACCTTTTACTCTTATTAGTGAAACTCATTTAGGGTCTAGATCAACTCTTAGCTGACCTAGCCCATGACCTAATGATTTTTTTATCAATAATGATACTAGGTCAATTAGGTTGACCCTATCAGCGAAATTTTTTAGAAGGGCTTAGGGTTAAATCCACCTATATATAAAAGATCATTTTTACCTTATTTAAATAAGATAAAAAGAAGTAATAGTTATTGTGCATCTACTTATCCACCTTTCTACTTGAGGAACAAGCTTAGGGTTTCATAATTTCTTTGGAGATACAGATCTTATCTTATGAAGAAGTATTTTAGATGCATTGATATGATATGTATCCTAGATCTCATTTATCCTTATCATCCTTGTTAAGCACAGAATATACTAAGAGGGGGGGTGAATCAGTATATTATATATCTTATAAAACTTTAACTTTATCAAATTCCACTTAATCAAACATTCAAGATATTCAATAAAACTCAAATAATAAACATCACATAAGACATAGAGAGACACCAGATATAACGTGGAAACCCAATGTGGGAAAAACCACAGAGAACAATCTCAAGTATATTCATGAGAATAAACCCACAGGAGCACCATACCCCTTTGCTGAGTACCAACCTCAGCTAAAATTTGTGAGCACCAACCCATAGGAGCTTCAAACCCCTTTGCTAAGCACCAACCCACAAGAGCACCAACCCCTTTGCCAAGCACCAACCCAGTAAAAAATCATGAGCACGAGCCCACATGAGCACCAACCCCTTTGTGTATACCACACACCTATCTCTCAATGTTGCTATCTCAAAAAATGATAGATCAATACAACATCTCCTTCCTCTCTCTCACCTTTGCTCTTCTAATCTAGATATAACAAATACAAATCATATTCATCTCTCATAATTTCTCTTCTAAGCTAGATATTACAATATCAAATCAAACTCTCATACACATATTACAAATGGCTTCTCAAGCCTTTATTTATAGCTTTCCAAATGACCTTTGGCCTTCCCCCTTTGCAACCCTTCAATCCTCATGGAAAATGGTGCCAATCTTGGATGACCCTTCATATTCAAGCTTTTGAAAAGTCATGTGGTGATCCTTCATGACCAAAAACGTCCTTCCCACTTTTGTCCTTATCTTTGGTGATTTTTCATATTCCTCAAAGTGTCCCTTCATGAGAAATTGTGCCCTTACTCTTTTGTCTTCACTTGGTGACTCTTGGTATTCCCCAAGATGACTCTTCATGGGAAAATGTGTCCCATCCTTCTTTTGTCTTTACCTTGTGGCTCTTCGACTTCTCCATGGGCCCTTCTTTTGTCTCATATGCAACCAAAAATATATTCGTTAATATTAAATAAATATTAACTCATATTAGCCATGATATATTTATTACAAACAACATTAAATGCAATGGGGCCTTTATCACCAATAATACTAAACCTTTGACATCAATGACAATATTTCCAACAATCTCCCCCTTTGTCATTGATGGCAACCTCAATCTTGAAACTGCCACATCCTGTCACCTACGCATCCTATCATCTGAAAACATATAATAACTCCCCCTTATTATAGTAACCTGTACCTATTTCTTTTACCTATTTTTTGCACTTGTACTTGTACCTATTATTCTCCCCCTTTGACATCAATGGCAAAGGGCCTATCTAGAGCTAACTCTTATCTCCCCCTCAACTGATGCTAAACATTAATGGCAGGAAGTAATAGAAATTACTCCCAACTTCTCTCATTGATCTTTGAATGTGTCCTTTGATCGTACCTTTGAGAAGATATCTGATAATACATATACATTGTTCCCTATCCTTTGAGCATCTGGAATCAACTCATTTGAATCTTTTCTTCTAATTTCACAACCTTTAACATGAAACCTTAATGTGTATCCTTGATCACCTATTTGAATAACACTTAACAGATTATGTTTAAAACCTTTTACATACAAAACATTCTTAGTCTTAGTTCTACCATAATCCAAACTCAAAGTACCTTTTCCAGCTATCTTGGTAGTGGTTTTATCTTCGAACCTCATTGTACCACCATTGATCTTCTTTAGAGTAATGAACTTACTTTTATCACCTATCATATGCCTCGAACATCCGCTATCAATTAACCATGGCTGATCTTTACCTCTCACATGCAGAGCTATTTGCACCATCATAGAATCATTAGGTCATTTCTTCTGCCATGAACATGTCTGCACCTTCTTCCTAATGAATGGAGCTTTGACACTCTAATCCTTATTCTTGATGAATGGAGCTTTAAAACTCTGATCCTTCTGAGCTGACTTAAACATGCTTCTGTAATATTGAGCTATGTGTTCAAAGTTTTTGCACTTGTAGCACACTATGGTCTCTTCATCAAAGCTTGATAGAGGAGCAAAAGAGTTGTGGCTTATGCTTGACTCTACATGACTTTCCTTCTCATTATTTCTGAAATTGTTATCTCTTTTTCTACATTCTAATTTCTTGTGACCATATCCATTACAATAAAAACAATAGCCATAGAAATAAGACATGTCTATATATCTCTGACCTGATTGCCTTTTGTAGCTTTATTCTCTCCAGCCTTCTCTATTTGGAATGTCCTCTATATTTTTCTCTTCTCCCCTTTTTGTTTCCTCTTTTGTAAGAGCTTTAGCATAGCTCTTTTTCTTTTCAAATCTAATCCCTATCTTATTTGAATATGCTTTTTGACTTTCCAATATCTTATTTAGCATGTTAGTGCTATCTTCAAATTTTGAATCAATGACTACTTTATCACTGACTGCTTTCTTAATATCTTCTTTTAAAGAGGTAATTTCAATAACATACCTTTCACAATCTTTTCTTTCTATTTCCAACTATGCTATGAGATGTTCTTCATTCTTCTTGGCTTCTTCAAAGGGTGCTTGTAGATCTTCAATCATTTCTTTTGACTCTTGTTCATTTTTCTCAATCTGGCACTTTAATCTTCGATTCTTCTTCTAAACAACTTCTAACTCTTCTAAGGCACAATTGAGTTCTCCTTCCATATCTACTTTAGCTTCCTCCTCTTCTTCTTCTTGATTATCATGTATGGCCATGAATAGAATATCTTCTTCTTCTGAATCACTGACTCCACTATCTTCAACTGAGCTAGGATCCTTAGAATACATGCTCTTCTTCTCGAATCCCTTCTTGGATTTGCCTTTGAAATTCTTCTTGTCTGTAGGATTTTCTTCTTCTTCTTCTTCATCTTTAACCTTATCTGGGCATCTAGCTAAAAAATGTCCAATCTTTCCACAATTAAAACATTTAAAAGGTAATTTTCCTTGATATTTACCTATTCCTCTTTGTGGCTTGCAAATGAAAAGTGCTTCATTTTCATCTTCATCATCACTGGAACTATCACTTGATTCTTGAATCTTAGCTTTCTCCTTCTTTGATTTCTTGAAAGTTGCTTCTCTCTTTAAGGGTTTATCTTAGTCTATCTGTATCTCATATGCCGTGAGAATACCATGAAGCTCATCCATCTTTAGCTTGGCTAAATTCTTCATCTCCTCGATTACCAAAACCTTTGCATCATATCCCATTGGTAGAGATGTCAAAGCCTTTTGCACCACTGTTGACTCTTCTAATGTTTCTCTAAGACCTTGAATCTGATTTACTATCTGATCATCTCGTAAGAGATAACTTGTTATATCTTATTCTTCCATCTTCAAACTTTCAAACTGCCTTCTAAAAGTCTACAACTTAAATTGCTAAACCTTTCCATCACCTTTGTAAATATTCTCAATTTTTACCCAAATTAAGGTTCAGCAAGTTAAGTTGTAGACTTTTAGAAGGTAGTTTGAAAGTTTGAAGATGGAAGAAGAAGATATAACAAGTTATCTCTTATGAGTTGATCAGATAGTAAATCAGATTCAAGGTCTTAGAGAAACATTAGAAGATTCAACGGTGGTGCAAAAGGTTTTGAGATCTCTACCAATGAGATATGATGCAAAGGTTTTGGCAATCAAGGAGATGAATAATTTAGCCAAGCTAAAGATGGATACGCTTCATGGTATTCTCATAGCATATGAGATGCAGATAGAATAAGATAAAACCTCAAAAAGAGAAGCAACTTTCAAGAAATCAAAGAAGGAGAAAGCTAAGATTCAAGAATCAAGTGATAGTTCTAGTGATGATGAAGATGACAATGAAGCACTTTTCATTCGCAGGCCAAAAAGAGGAATAGGTAAATATCAAGGAAAATTACCTTTTAAATGTTTTAATTATGGAAAGATTGGACATTTTTTAGCTAGATGCCTAGATAAGGTTAAAGATGAAGAAGAAGAAGAAGAAAAGCCTACATACAAGAAGAATTTCAAAGGCAAATCCAAGAAGGGATTCGAGAAGAAGAGCCTATATTCTAAGGATCCTAGCTCAGTTGAAGATAGTGGAGTCAGCGATTCAGAAGAAAAAGAGATTCTATTCATGGTCATACATGATAATCAAGAAGAAGAAGAGGAGGAAGCTGAAGTAGATATGGAAGGAGAACTCAATTGTGCCTTAGAAGAGTTAGAAGTTGTTTAGAAGAAGAATCGAAGATTAAAGTGCCAGATTGAGAAAAATGAACAAGAGTCAAAAGAAATGATTGAAGATCTACAAGCACCCTTTGAAGAAGCCAAGAAGAATGAAGAACATCTCACAACATAGTTGGAAATAGAAAGAAAAGATTGTGAAAGGTATGTTATTGAAATTAGATTAGATTTCTTTGCTTTACTTGTTATCGGTATAATGAATATGAAAACTTAGGACCTAATTAGGGTTATTACATAGTTTTTCATGGCTAGAGGCTTTGGAACCCTCCCTAGTCGTATTATTACGGTAATATATCCCCTAATTGGTTTTATTGGATCCCCATATTGGTCATGTTCCTGATTATCTAATGTATCCCCAATTGTAAGTGTAAGTAGGATCTATCTTCTTTTAGATAGGATTGATTTATAGATCTGATGTATTTCTAATTGTATACATCAAGTTTCACCATAATTGTGTTATCTATAGGATTTAAGGTGATACTAACCCTTAAGATTTTTACAAAGTCCATGATCACACTGTATTCAAAATTCTAACCCTTGAACCCTTGCTGAGTGTTCCATTTTGGGAATCTCAACATTTTAATTTCCTTATTAACTCTATATGAGGTTATCATGGTCACCCTGAACTCATCAAGAACATACTGCCTAACCTATTAGAATAAGATGATGATGAGCTTGATGATATCAAAATCAAAATAAAAACTTTATATCCCTCTCCTCATCTCATTTCCTAGCTTCCACCATCTTTAAATCCATGTTCCCATTAGCCACCTAGTGATGATATACCCGTGGTCTTAACTAAGACTCACCATTTTATTCATCATGAAACCTCTGATGAGAAGTTCATACCTACTTGTGCCATTGAATTTTGTACACCCAAATATGATTATGGTTATACTTTAGATGACCCATTTCTAGGAGGTCTTGTTTAGGCTAGAGAAATTGAGATCCTTTGTTATCATTCTTCTTTGTTTTAGTCTTTCCATTTATCTTATCACATTTTTTCTTATATAGTTCCTAACTTTAGCATTATTCCTCATTTTCATAGGGTAGAGATCAAGTGTGAAAATGGCACACCTCTAGTTTCTTAATAACCTCTTAGGATCATGCTTATGGATTGTGCTATGATTGGTCCTTATCACTTCACTAGATACAAAGATCCCTATAGCCTATTTTGACTTGAGATGATTTTTATTGTCCTTAATCCTTCTACACATCTTGATCCTTCCTTAGCTAAGTCTAGTATAGATCCTATTTCCACTCCACCTTTAGCTAAGTATTTTCTTGCTTTTAATTTAGTTTTTCCTTTATACAAGCCTTGCCTAGTCTCTCCACCAACCCTTCCTCCCCTTGGTGATGGCTTGCTTCTTTTACCAAAACTTAATCCCCTCCCTTCCCAATGGGCCTATTATCCATACTATGACATTAATAGAGTTTATAATAATTAGACTCAAGAATACTAGCTATAACAACCTTCCCTAGCTTTTGTTTCTACTCCTTTAATTATTACACCCACACAGTATACTAACAAGTGTATTTGTTACTTATACTATACAAATACTCATTCCTCCATGTATTTTAAAAATCTTTGATAATATATCAACACATTTCATCTTACTATTCCTTAGCCTAAAGATAAGGCTATCTCTTCTTAAGTTATTACCAAAGTATATTCCCAAATATGGAGAGGTATATTGTGTGTGGCACCAATGTAGTACCCATCACATTGATCATTGCCACATCCTCTAGAAACATCTTCAAGATCACCTTATGACCATTTTAGTGCCTACTATTCCTCCCCCCATAGGTCTCTCATACAATAAGGTTCCTTATTCTTCCCATATGGTTACTCCACCTATGGTCCCTTCTTCCCCCATGGTACTTACACTTGTGGTCCCTTCTCCACTTGTTGTCCCTCCACTTATAGACTCTTCTCCACCTATGGATCATCCTTCACCTATGGTCCCTTCTCCACTATTGGATCTTTCTTATCCCACAAATTTCACTCCTATTCCTTCTCCTAAGTATTATATGCATAATAACCCTCATGAGCATGATCCTTCATTCATGCATACATTTTATATAGAGGAGATTCATTGAGAGGTCTTTTCCAATCTTTCACTAAAGATCGATGAGACCCTCATTGTGGTTAGGGTCCATCTTCACATAGATATATTAGATGTTATGTATAATGTTTATGGATAATATTTACCAGTATTTATAAACACATCATCTACTTTATTTTCTTAATTTTGGATTGGATGTGTGATCAATTTCTATATTTATCTACTTTATATCATTTGAATCTATGTCAATTTTTTTTCTTCATTTATCTATATTTTATGCTTCTTTATTTCTCATATTATGTGTTGTCGATGGGGTCATTTTATTTCCTTATGATATCATATGTATTATTTTCATGATTACATTCTTCTATTTATTATTTTATTTCTTTCCATGGATGTCTTTTTATTTTCTCATGATTATTTGCTACCTTATCTCCATAACATAGATAATTATTATTGCGACTTGGTCATACACACCTTTCTCCCCTTAGTAATTCTTATTTACCATGTGATCAGTTAAAAAATAAAGTCATCTCATTGTCATAATAATATTTTATTAGTACACTTTGGATCTCCCTTTATTCTCCTTATTTCCATTCACAAACTAAGTATACATAGTTGAAACTTGAGATAACATACCGGTTCATCGATAAGCCTAAGTGTTATAGTCAGTCATGTCTTTGGATACTTAGTTTAATTTAGCCAAAGTCTAAGGATCATTCATGTGCATCACTTTGTCCCTCATGTTGGTTATTCCAAGTATGTATGGAGGAGGAATCTTAAAAGACATAAAAACTTAAAAATAAATTCATTTTAACAAAAGGAAATGATACAAAAGATAACATTTAATATTTCAAAAGTCAAATCACACTAAAAGACATGATTCAAAGCATATCTCTTTTTTTAATTAAAGCTCACACTCCATAGTTGGCCTCATGATATATTTGAGGTCCATTGGGGTGTAGTAAGCTAGTAGATTAGGAAAAGAGAATAGAAAAATCTTTTAGTGCTACCTACTTTTTCACACAAGTACCCAATCTTCATAGTAGATCGATGGCTCTGTAAGAGGTCCTGAGGAATGGGGAACATATTATGGGAAGGCAATTCTATTTTAATTTTATTTTTCATCCAACCATCATGATTCAATTTCTGTATCTCACTTATTTACATATACAACTTTGTTCTTAATGAGAACATGTATCCTTTGTATATTGATGGTCACTAGCCACGTAGTGTCTTTTCTGTGTCCTTAGTAAGCCTCATGTTTCCTAAGGTCTTATCATAGATGCCTATGTTGTGATTTTTACATTCCCTATCTATTTAAAACATTATTAATATTTCCCTTTGAGAAATATTGTTTTATTCACTGATTACTCCCCCTAGAAATTTCATTTGTGAGTTGCACTGTAAGACCATGGATAGGACCAGGCCTTCCTCACATATTACCACATTACCAACATTTTATTTTAAAACAATTCTTGTTTCCACCTTATTGGTTTTCCCTTTGTGAATTGTAGTGTAAGACCATGGATAGGAATATACCTTCATCACAAAATTTTCTAGTACCCAAGTCATAATGAAATTATGTGTCAAATTTGAGATAATTAGTGATTGATTATGAATTACATGTCATTAACATGATTCCCATTTTAATATAGTATGTTTTATGATTACTTCATTTATATTTCACTTTTATCTTCTTAGTTTCTAATTGAATGTAAGATCAAAACCATTTTATTAATTTTTTCATACTTCCCAACTTAAATTTGTGCAATCAATTTAAGTTCATTTTTCTAATTTTTTTTCTCTTTTATACTTCCCAATGTGATTTAGTATGATTGATTGACTTAAATTTTTTTTACTCCATTTGATTTTCATGTGATTTTTATTTTATTTTATTATTTTCATACTTCCCAACATGATATAGTGTGATTTTAATTGTTTTAATTTGGTGAAAATATTTTACATGGTTTAAAAACATTTTGTTACTCTTTTTTTACCATCTTTGGTTTACTATATTTAGTCATCTTTTGTTATTACACATTTCTTATCATGACATAGTGTGTAGTACCTTTATTTTTGATTACTTATACTTTTTCAAGTCATTTTAGCCTTTTTTATTTTTAACCATGCATGTGTATCATATAATGATATAAAATAAAACACTAAACATATATTTCCCATAACATATACAATAAAAGCTAAATGCATGTGCTAGAAAGAAATATATCCATATATCAACATCCACAACCAAATAAAATCATGAGATCAAATCCAATTGTCAATATATATATATATATATATATATATATATATATATAGATTTTGACAATTAGATTTGATCTCATGATTTTATTTGGTTTATATATATATCTATATATATATATATATATATATATACAAAGTACAAAATATAACATAGTTTCAGCTCTAAGGCTGTGCTCCATACTACCTATCATATGGCCTAGCCATACTTCCCATAGATGCCTATGACTACCCCCTTTGAATGGTACACTATAATGAGGTATTTCAAGATCTCAAAATTATTACTTATCCCTATAAATTGGCCACTTGGGCCTATACCTGTCCAAGCTAGATAGTGGTAGCCATGTGTGCTTCTCTCCCCTAGGCCAAGGTCTTCCAAGTATGTGCCTCTCCCTTTCCCACCCCTACTAGTGGATAAAATCCATCCCTATGTGCTTAAAACTACCTTGTGGCCTCCCCCACTAGTCTAAACTAGCCTACCTAGGCTAGGACAAATGGTACCACATGATCATCTAGTGTGGTAGGGTTGTATGGAGCCAACACCCCATCCAAAATGTCATGGTGTGCATCCATAAATAGAGATACCAATCTAATATCCTCCATCACAAGATATATAGAAACAAAACTAGATACATACTAGATCATGTATATATCTCAAAATATATCTATCTACTATAATCACATGTAACTAGTGTCTTATATTAAAGCTTAAATAAAAATTATAACATTTTTTACTAGTGTTAGTGTCATCTATCACTGACTCCTTATTACTCACCCACTGATCATGGTCTCTCCATCCACTTGTACCATAAGTGCCTCCTCCATATATCACCTTTGTACTAGTGCAAATATAAGATTCACCACTTGTGCACATCATGATCCTCTCTTGAGAGGTGTCTCTATAGACCAGTTATGTCCTAGAATGATTATTGGGTCATCCTATGTTGTAGCCCTCATATATGCTTGTTATCATTCATAGTGCCTTTATCTACAATGTGGTTTTGGTGGTATCTACTACTACTATAATATTTTATATGTGCCTTCATACACATCCATATTATCTCCTCCCATAGTCACCTACTACCATGCTCAACCAATCTATGGTCTAGCATATTATAGTATAATCACAAGTATCTCCATTATTAATCTTACTCCTCCATTTCTTCCCCTTGTCTCTCTACCATGTCATTCAAAATAAATAGAAAAATAATAGAGGGAACATTGGGTTTGGGATTCCCAACTACCCTAGAAATCATGCCAATGGATGTAGCTCTACCCATGAGGTATATTAGCCCATGATCTATACCCGTACCAAACCTATCACAATGGTTGACCAACTAGGCCATAAAATAACAATGTGCACATAGGGATACCATATATCTCCCCTTGTGTGATGGTATACAATACTAGAACATGGGGAAAGACCTAAGCTTTATGATCCTACTTCCATCTTGTGACCCAAGGTAACCTATCATCGACCATATGGGGCAACCCAACTGGTTGATACATTAGGAACATCTCATATATCCAAGTACTCATTAAAATAATAGGCTCCATGGTATTCTACCCTCTGGACAACATCACATACATACTGTGCATTAGCTAGACCTAGATGACATCCCCAAAATCATACAGTGATCTCTGATGTAAAATAGATTGACATAATGCTATCATGTATAGTGATACCTTACCATCTAACTTATGACACAACACTCCTACTATCACAAGTTTGATCACATCCTATCTAATAATGTCACCCACTGGGATAGTTCTTACCTCTCCTCTAGATCATCTAGTGTCTTAGTGATCACCAGTGTCCCTCTTATTAGTAGTCATAAAAATGCATGGACATCCTTTAGTGTGATACCCACCTTTATGGTATCCCCATCAACCACTCATCAAAATGTGTTGGTAAACCATTCCCATGCTCCAAATAACATGATAATGATATCAACACAAAGCAATATATACATCATCTCCATGATGCCTCCAAATCCTAGTGTGACTAGTCACACTCTGTCCATATCATCAATCAATACAACAAGTCTAGATGCAATGATACATCTATCAAGAACCAATACCTTTGACATCTTTGAAAAATATTAAATAACAAATGATGTATCAAATTTCCATGTCATAAATAATCAAAATACATTCTTAACATTTCACAAATTAGCCACTTAAATTTGTTGATTTAGCTTAATTTCTCAATTTTCTATAACATCAACCCATTTAATACTAAATCATCCCCTTCCTTTTCCAAAATAGATTGACCACATCAATAATAAATTGACCATCTATAATTTACCTAGATAGGGGTATAATAGTAGATTAGTGAATAATCCCACATTAATTATAATGAGGAGTGGGGTAGATGAGAAATAGTTTAAATAAAGGGGCATATGATGTTGTAGAGCATCGAAGAGCCATTTGTAATTAGAGTTTGATCTAATAGAAGGTTTCTCCCTTGAAGATCCCACAATATAAAATTATTCCTTCCATAAAAGGAATTGGTGTTTGTGTGTAGTCAAAATTTTGAGATGAATATATGTGCATTGGATTGATATTCTATTAGGTTCTTATCACAGGTCCCAATATTAATCCATGTACTACCACCAAAATAGATTTAGGCCTCATTGTATTTTTGCATATATCAAATATTCCATATTTAAATGAACCTAAAACTAGAAATATCTTACCTCTTCTTAGGATTTTTTTCAAAAAATGCCCCATCACATTTTAAAATATTTCTTAAGAAAAATAAAAATAATTATGTTAAAATAGATTGTGTGTTTTATACTCACTAAAATGAGACAAACACAATAATTATTTGTGTGTTTTTTCATTTATTTTTTATTTTATTAATACATGGTTTTAATATGATAATAATCATATAATAAAATATAGTCACCAACTTCATCTTCCTTAATGGAACATTCACCAAGCCCCCTACCTCTCTTGAATCTATTGGGGATAACCTCCCTCCATTTTAACCACAAGGTGATCTTGACTTTGACAATATATTGGATAATAATCCAATTGTCCTAATTCATTATCTTATCACATGATTTATATGAATCCATATTTCCTATCAAGGTAAATCCTCCCAATTTTTCTTTGGGATGCCACCATAAACATCAGATGGTTACACCATATATAGAGTTTCCTCTTTCATCAACCCACCACCACTAATAGGTTCCAATAAAAGTGTAACACATACTATAGATACCCAACCACCATTAGTATCTAGTGGAACCTCTATAACCATTATTCAAACCCAAAACATTAATATACCATAACTTACATCTAATCAACTGCCCTCTCCCATAGTTCAGAATTTAGTAGTCTTTACCCTTATGCCTCTCCCTCCAATACAAACACACATAACCTCTAATACCCAACACACCACTCAACCACCACCATCAACATAAAAAATAACCCTAATATAAACTCTCCAACAATAAATCCCTTTAACCACTCAATACCAGATTCCATCATAACCACTCATAACTACCTATCTTAACCCATTTCAATAATAAAGCTTACCCATATTGTTCCTACAATATGTAGTTACATCTCAACCAACTATTACTAATTCTATTGGTTATCCCATTTCAAATCTACTCCCAACTTCACTTCCCCTTTATCGGCATTCACAACAAAATGTTTTAGGGGGTATGCTTCAATATAATGCCTAGGATGACCTTATCTACATATTCATGGATAAGATGACCAACTTAAAAGCTTCTTCCTCTAAGTAAAAGAACATGATTACATATGAAAAAATTGTAATGAACCTATTAACCCCACCATTATAATTATTCCATATCCATCATAGTGGGAACTTCCCAAGTTTAGGATGTTTAAAAATAAAGAGGACCTACAAAAACACATTAGGGAATTTAGGCATTTGTGTTACCTTATAGCCCATGATGATGCCCTCATTTTAAAGACTTTGCCTATGTCACTAGTTAGATCAGCTTTAGATTGGTAAAAATCTATCCATCAACATTCCCCATTTTCCTTCAAACAATTATCTCAAATTTTCTTAGAACACTTGTTGAATAATATTGCAAGGAAAGTAACCATCACCAACCTCTATGCCATTAGACAATTTTAAGATGAGTCCATTTTAGATTTCATGGCCAAGTGGCAAGGCCTTATAAATAAATTGACATTTTACCTTCATCAACTTGAATTGATTGATTTATTTTTAAGGTCATGTGCAAAGCATATCTCATCCACAGTCCAAGTTTAATCATTTAAAACCTTTGACAAAACCTTTACCATGGTTTGTAAGTTATAAATTTGAGCCCTAAAAGAAGGAAAAGTTAAGTTATGAAATAATAATTTTAAACATGATCCTTCAAAAGGGACCAACAATCCTAAACTGAAAGGCGCAACTACTGTTGTTGTCCTAAAATCAGCTCCTCCATTGATGACAAACCAATAAAGTTCTTACCAAACATAACCAAAGATAAACTTAACATGATTTCAACCTAGGTAATACACACCCTTGAAATAATATTATGCTACCATTTTAGATAAACTTTTAAAAGCATAAATTATCAAACTCCTTCTGATCATACCCATTGATAACTCTTAACCTAAACCTAATTGGTATAAATAGAGTGAATTTTGTACTTACCATCACGTACCTAGTCATGAGATAAATAAATGTCACTATTTCAAAATTATAGTCTAGAACCATATTGATCAAGGGGAATTATAGATGGATAACCCAAATGTTTATTTAAAACCAATCCCTTGATATCTTTAGGCATTTATTCCTAAATCATCTATCCTCATCTAATTATATACAAACAAATATGGGAAGCACCTCAGATTAGGAGACCCACATAATAAACATTATTCATGATAAAATTTTACCTAAATAAGTTGAAAATACTCTTGAATTATCTTTTGAAGTAATAAAAATACTAGACCTCATTATCGGAGATATTTTTGAACCATCTAAACCAACTAAACCCATTTATACCATTCACTCCATCCTCCCTGGATCTTATTATTAACCAAATTTGACCCTATAGGTCAAATTGGGCCCTGTATACATAAAAACATGGATTTTTATACATTTTCAAGGACTAATATATTGTCATGGGGTGTATTATATATATTTTTATGTCATTTAATGTCATTTTAGCCTTATTCTTAGTCATATTAGTCAATTTATCATTTTGAGTTATTTAGAAGGCTATTAGGGGTCATAAATGCAAGTGACATGGTTACCAAGGTGTCTATGTGTCATTTTTTCCTTCCAATCATCCATGAGGTTAGATTCCCTATCAATAATGTTAGTTCAATCAAAATACTATAGGATATCTAACTTAAATTCAAGAAACTAATTGAAAAAGGTGAGTTTGGCACTTGTACAACCCATGGGGAAGTGTGCCACATGGGGTAAGGTCATGTAATGCCTATTAATATTTCTAAAACTCATCTCAATGCTTTAATTTATTTTAAAGTTCAATTTTTGAGCAAAAACCATTCTTCTCCTTTTACACCTTTTTAGACACATAGAACTAGTCTTTAAGTTTGTATTGGGTATGACTGGTAGGGGAACTTATAGGTCAAAAAACTTTGGGAGGTGAAATGACACTAAAATATATTCATTTCCATAAAAATATTTTTAATAATGATGTCATGTGTTTTATGAACCATCCTCATGAAGTTGATTTTACTTTTTCACTTGTTATTTCATGCACCTTATAGGTTTTGCTTCATTTTGGGCAATTCTATAAAAAAAAATTAGTGATGGTAACTCCAGAGTATGTTGTATCTCTTATTATATGATTTTTCATGTTTGGTTTCATTTTTCATGGTGTTTTGATGGGCAAATTATCTCATGTTGCAGGAAGGTCTCACCATGTGAGGTCTCAGTCCAAGTTCTCCTTATTTGTAGAATGTTGGTCCCCTATAAAGGTCTCATGTAGATGTAATATGGTGTCCCATATGCCTTAATGATATATTTATAACCTTTCCTTCATGTTTGGTATCATAACATTATGCTTGGATCCAAATTTTAGTCCATGGTCACACTCAGTCAGCTCCCATCTACTCTTTAGCCTTAGTCATGACTTATAAAAGTTTTAAGGATGTCCATAGAAGTGTTATGAATGTTTTATATCTATGGTATATCCTATTAGAAAATTAAATATTGAGGTGATCTTTAAAATAGTGAATAAAATGCTATGGCAGTCACACAACATACTCATTGTCTTCCTGCATACATGAAAACATGCACCTATAGGTGTCCTCACAAGACCAAGCATGTCAAAAATCATTTTTTAAAGATAATAAAGGTACTTGATAATTTAAATGAGCTATTTTAAATCTTTGAGATAGGACTAAAACTTATAAAATGGTCAAGAAATGCATATCATTCATACTTGTACTCACTGTCTGCCATTGAACATCACCTATAGGTACCTTCATAGAGGTTTCATGGGTGAAAAGAAAGGTTGAAAGTTTTTTTAAACCCTTTTCAATAATAATAATGAATTTATAATATTTGAGAACTAAAGTTGATCATAAGCATGTAAACCTTGTATACTACTTGCAATCCTCATTTACTACCTATACATGGGAACATCCACCTACATATGGCATTGGCAGACATTTATAAGTGCTTGTATAGAGAACATGGGATATGTTGAGAACATTTTTGATGACCTGAAATGTTGTGAAGCATAAAAAACCTTAATTGAGGTGTCAAGTTGGAAGTTTGAAGTATATAAACCTTCAAAACATGAGATGACTGAGTTTAGGCCCCATTTTCCTTGAAAATGCAAAATAGAGGCCTAAGGCCATTTTGATGGAGTCATATGACAAGGTTATAAGAATTTATGATACATCCTATTATGCTTGTATTAAATCCTATATTAAGGAAAAATAATCCACAATGTTTGTGGGATAGATGAGCAATGAAATTTAGTTTTTTTGGAGAACCCAAATTACCCATTTATACTCTAAAAACTGTCAGTGTTACCTATAGGTTTGAGCTATAAAGAGATTTATCCATCCAAAAATTACAAAACTAGACTAGGACAGCTTATGTAAATGACTCCAAATAATTAAAGTGACATTATGATATAAAATATCATAAATAAGAGTTAAGTGGTAATGTTCAAGGGTTTAACATGCATCTATAGGTGTCCCAACATTCAAAATGTTCACCTATAGCAAGGTATATAGACAATGGCTTAAGTATGGTAGATATGTGATGTTTTAGCCTATTCATGTTGAATAAAAGGTGAATATATGTGATATGTGACTATAAATATTAAATTTAAGTCTTAATGTATAATAACTAAATTCCAAATAGGTAATGCATACCTACAAGAATTGAGGAAACATGATATCACAGTCAAAAGGTAGGGAGAACTCAGTTTGATGATTTCAAAGTGCATATAAAGGGAAAAATTAAGGTCAAAAAGATTAAATATATTTTGAACACATCCATTAATATCATGATCACCTTATTTATCTATAAATAATGTAAAAAATCCTATATAGACCCCTTAGGACCCCTGAGTACCTACAACCATTGTAGATGATTGTGACAAATAGTGAGTAGGGAAGGTAGTGTTCTTGGTGTGAAGATGGCATGAAAATGAGAAAAATTGATCAAATTAATTTAAATTTTTTATTTTTAGGTATTAATAATGTTTTTTTAACATCAGGTCAATATCAAACTACACACACACTTATAGGCATCACCCTAAGGCAAAAAACACAATTAGTGTTTGACATATAGTCTTGATTGGTCAAGTGTATGGAGGGGAATATGTGGAGGTTTTAAGAGATTATTAAAGGTTATAAAAATTTAATAATATTATTATTATCCTAATAACACCATCATAATGGGTATATAGTATAGAAAGGGCCAATGGTACATCATACAGTCCATTCCTAGAATCATGCACACAATCTATCAAAAAAGGAGTCTATTTTGGGTTTTGGAGATATTTTAGGGTCAAATGACCCAATATAAGGATATATTTTTGTGTGGTATGTCCTTAAAACCTAATTAATCCTATACAAAATCCTAATTATTTGAGATAATAGGGGAAGTTCCCTCTATTTTGTCTCAGACAAGGGCACTTTCCCTTCGGCTTAAACTAGTAGGTTTGGAAAGATGGGTAAGAGGAGTAATAAAAATATAAGGAGAAACTTTAAAAATTTATGGAAAGATAATGGAAATATAAACCAACATGAATAATCAATCATATAATAATTAAACCAAATAGAATGGTTTGGGGTGCTAAGTATGTAGTTAGGACTGTTTGAGGCCTAAAGCCCAATTGAGGTCCAAATTTACTCCCACCTTGAGATGAAAATTATATAATATTGAATAAAATTTATATAAATAATTTGGGTGTGTATAATCCATTATAATTAAATGAATCCATCAAAAAAATCATTGTGTTTTAGGGTGCAGATAGGTCTACTAAGCATGACTAGGCCTAGAATCCAAAAGAGGGGTCAACTTCATGTATATATTTATATGATCACTCAAATGAATTTTTAAATGTTAATAGGGTCTTAAAAAATGTAATAAACTTTTTTAAGGTAAATTATTTTCATTTGGAATCCAATTTTGGCTTAGAGTTAGTATTAGGCATGTGCAAGTGGAAGAGAGAGCTCAATGGAGCAACTTTGGAAGTTCATATCTCCCTTGGTGATTTTAATGGAAGCCAAAGGATTTTAGGGAGGTTATTATGGGTCTTTAATAACATGTTTGTGTAATTTTTATGAAAATTTAATGTCCCATATTTATGAACAAAACTTAAGAGTGTAAAATAGCCTAAAACCCTTACAAAACCTCAATCAAGACCTGATGAAGGAAATGAGGATGGGAAGATGATATAATGGCATAGTTTGACCATGAAAGATATTTGAAGTTGTAAAAGACTCTTTTATAATATTCCCCACCTTGTTATACTATACAAAATTATATAGGTGGGGTGCAAAATAGGGTTTTTTTACTATTTTATGCATTATGTAGGTTCCAAGAGGTTCCAAGAGATTAAATAAACTATAGGAATAAAATTAATACTTTTTATAACTCCCCATGTTAATTTAATGTATTATAAAAACTCATAAGTTACTTAAAAGGAGCTCTCATCTCAGCTAGTCAAAACTAGCATAGTGACCACACTAGTGATAAGTGTGAAAACTTTAAGCGGGTGGATTTTTAAGGTGTGCCTTAATATTATAAGTCATGGAGAGTATTAAAAAGTTTCATATAGTACATAACACATATTTTCATGGAAAATTGAAGTGAAATTTGAGACCAAGTGTGTAGGGTGTATGAAAGAAGAGTTATTTTGACTACAGATGGTGATAACTCATTTTAGGGAGATTTTAGATGACCAAGATTGAAACCAATACATGGAAAATCATGTATAAAATAATTCACATTAATTAAAATCATCATACCTATCCCTAATCATTTTTGGGGCATTTAAACAAGTCCAAATCATGAAAGTAGTTTTTTGAGCTAGAATGAGGAGTTTCATGCCACTTTTCATGAGTTTTATGACTTGGATGGACACTTGTGATTTATAAACTTGCATGGTTCATACCACATCCTATTATAATGCACAAGTATCTATTTTTTTCAGATTTAAAAGTTTCCTTGTGATTATTTTACTTCTCTCTTCTCCTTTCTCTCTCAAGTTCTATAAGAACTAGCCTTTTTAGCTATTATAACTTATGCTCCACATGAGTATGGTAAATACCTACTCATTTTCATACCATTTGATCAATTATACTACTAATATTTACCTATTTATGATTTTTCATAGTGTGTTCTACTTGGATGTTAGATCTTGCTTAGTGAAGAATATGGATTCCTTAGCATGTTGTCTCATTCTTTCATCCTATTTGTAGTTAGAAAGATTCTTCTTGTAGGGCATGTCAAGTGTTATAGAAAGTATTAAATTTGAGTGAGTTATTCTATTAAATATTTTCATTCAAGGCCTCTTATCTATTCCTCATAGCCTAAAATTCATCCATAACCTCATAATGTAACATTGATGTGAGAAGATGCAGATTGGAGAAGTATATGTTTGGTTAGTCTCTTGGTTTCATGTGTAACATGCAGCTGGTTGGTAGTCATCAATAAATTTGGTGTATCGCCTCCATTAGGATAGTTTTATTTTAGTTTTATCTCTCCCTTCCCCCCAAATTTTTTTTATGTGTAGTTGTGATCCAAAGTGGTACATCAAGGGAGATATCCCTATCTATATATTCACCTTATCCTTAGGCTAGCCACAAGCCTAGAGGTGTTTCAATTATTACACTTGGACAAGGAGAGTTAATAATATCCTCAAGTGGTGTAAATACAAGTGAAAATAGGCATTTGCATGCTTGATGGGACTCTTGGTCCAATAAGTTGAAATTTTTTTGGTGTTGTCTTTCAATAATCAACCTTTGGAGGCATCTATCCAAACATCAATGGTGACTCTAAAGTTAAATCATCTATTAAAGCATCCAAATTATTCCTTATGAATATTTTCTATGATCATTCCTTGTGTTATTACTTCCTAATGAAGTTTCATGGCTGACCTTGGTGTTGAGTTTTGTTTTACATAAGTTGGTGAGGTATATCTAGCCTATGACATTCCATATCAGCCCTGTCATGATCCTTACCAATTATGACATGAAGTGTACCAGATAAAACATTAAGTATATCATTCCATTCATGAAGTTTATCATTCTTATATCTATCCTTCTCAATGTCTTGATCCTCCTAGTCAACCTATCCACTTCTTTAATTAGTCCATTTCCACTTTCAAGAAAACATTTTTGCACTATGAGAAGTACATGTTGGATCTTGACACACAAAGGGGATATGATCAATAGTTTCCTATTTATCTTATTCATTATGTGAGATATGAAAACTAGTTGGTCAAAAGAGAGTGGGCACCTATTGAGAGAGCCAATTGGTAAAGGCTCACAAGTGAGATGCTAGATGTGAGTGGCCTAGTTTCATCCTTGGAAGATAGGTTAAAAGTTTATAAAAATAATCCTCCCCAAACCTATAAACATTAATATCCACTTTACTAATATTTATATCAGTCTTACATGAATCCTACTCATGAGCCCAATCAAGCTTATCAAAGCTATTCTTTTCCCTATTAGCTGGAAGAGAGAGTTGAAAAGAGAAACCTTATTTTTAAAGCAAATATTGATAGGTAGATTGAGTTGGATAATATACATATGAATAATTAAATGTAATAATCAAAATAATTGGAATTTAATACCTCATTTACCTCTAAATATGAGATTACAAGTTAGAGATAAGGTGGAGAATCCAAGCCTAAGGAGATTCCAAGTTTCTTGAACACTCCATCCACTCCTCAAATTGAATAAAATTAAGAGAAGACTCCTAATAATAACATCCTAAGTTGGAATAAAATAATGGAGTCATGGATAAAGAAAGAGGAGAAGAGCCTTGGTAAAGAGTCTGAAGTTGAAGAAAAACTTCATCTTCTGCAAGCTCCTCCCAACTTTCCCCAAGATACCTCTAGTGTTCCACGTTAGCCCTCTTGTAATCCTCATCCTCATGAGGACTCCTATGAAATTATATAAAAAAAATTCCAAGAGAAACTATCCAAGAAAATTGAAGATTTAGAGTTAAGAATTAAATTGCTAAGTCAAGGTGTCATGGAAGGTTTAGACCCAAAAGAAGATCATATGCCTAAACACCCCATCTATCATTCCTCAAGAGAATTCTCAAGCCCAATTAGATCAAAATGAAGTGATTTTAAAATATAAGGAAGAAAACTAAGCTATTTTATCCCAAATTCTTCCTCCCCTTCCTCAAGATATCCCAAAAGAATCCCCTACACTTCACTTTCAATCTGATTTTGATTTCTATGTGCCACCTCCACCAACTAGTTCATCTTGTCCTCACCCCATCACCATTTTACTAGATGGACATATGGTATGGAAACATAAATAAGAGTAGTTTATTTATAAAATTTCATAACTCTTGCTTGAAGAAGACATACCTCCTTTGTAGCCTCATTAGGCTAGATCACACGATTTCATGATGTTTAGTCTTGAAATCACCATGAAGGGGAAAGAGATGGAATATATCTCAACCCTTGAAGAATAATATAAATCTGATAAAAATGTTTTATATGATCACCTATATCATGAAGATTAATGTGATATTAAAGATGTAGAATAATTTTAAGTCATCCCCAAAGAGGTGGCAGTCCTAGAAGAATCTCTTGAGACCAAGGTAGAAGTTGTTATTCTTAAAGATGATCCACTACCTTAGCCTAATTTTGAACCACCCTTAGATGCATTATATCTTTAATAACACCAAATTTACAAACTCATACATAAAGAAGATAAGATTGAATAGGTAGTGGTTCTAGATGGTAAAGATGACAAAGATGATTAGCAGTTGCAAATGGAGTTCTCTCAAGGGCTTGAAGAGTTTTGCCAAGTTAAAGATCAAGTACATGGAAAGGTGAAGAAAGAATCTTCCATGGAGGATAATGATCAATATTTGGTATAGTATAAGAATATCCTTGATGTGATATAAGATCTTGCAGTTGAGAAGAAGCCAAATTTCATTGAGAGAACTATGGAAATCAAGAAGGTATGCCTTATTGAACCACCAGTGAAGGTTGTAATTAAAGATCCATATGAGAAGGTTGAGTATGTTTGTATGAAAGAAGAATTCATTTACATATCCAATCTATTTTGAGATTCTTTTTTCTCAATGAACATCATGCTAATGAAGTTGGCAAACATCATGAAAAAGTTGGAGACATCAATGCTAAAGGACCAAAGGATACATGTCTCACTAAATACTTCATTTCATGAAGAAATAAGAGTTTAAAACTTCCCATTTGATCTAGGAGGGATTTTTAATCTTAGGTTAGTTAGTGTTTTAGTTAGTTTGTTTAATTTTGGTGTATGTGTTACGTAATTTCTCATGAAGCATATGTGTGTTGCTTTTGCTTTGTGTGTATTTTGCTTTGTGTGGTTGAGGTAGTTATTGGTATTGTCTTGATCAAATATTGTTGTCAAAGTCCTCTTTTGGTGTCTAAAACTTTAGATGACTCCCTAATCCTAATGGAATGATAAGGCTACTAGTCTAGTTAGTATAACAGGCATACTAACCCTATGAGTCACCAATTTGTTGACTAAATTTGACCTTACAGGTCAAATTGGGCCCCTTATAAGTAAAAATTGGATTTTTATATGTTTTAAGAGTTATAATATATTGTCATGGGTTGTATTATATGTTATTTTATGTCATTCAATGTCATCCTAGCCTTGGTCTTAGTCATATTAGTCAATTTGTCATTTTGAGTCATTTAAAAGGTTTTTAGGGGTCATAAATGCAAGTGGCATGGTTCCAAAGGTGTTCAAGTGCTTTTTTTTCCTTAAAATAATTCAAAAGGTTATATTACCTATCAATAATGTTATTTTAATCATAATATTATAGGTTATCTAATTGAAATTCAATAAACTAACTAAAAAAGGTGAGTTTGGCACGTATACGACCCATAGGGAAGTGTGCCACCTGGGATAAAGTCATGGAATGCATATTCATATTCATAAAACTCATATTAATGCTTGAAATTTTATGGAAGTGACATTTTTTAGCCAAAACTATTATTATCCTTTTTCACCTTTTTAGATACATAGAACTAGTCTTTAGGTTTGTACTTAGTATGACCAATAGGGGAACTTCTAAGTAAAACACCTCTGGGAGGTGAAATTAAACTTAGAGATATTCATTTAAATAATAATATTTTTAATAATAGTGGCATGTTATTTATGAGACATCATCATGAAGTTGACTATACTTTTTTTTTGTTGCTTCATGCACCCTATAGGTTTTGTTCCATTTTGGGTAATTCTATACAAACCAATTGGTGATGTTAACTCTAGAGGATGTTGAATATCTTCGCAGATGCTCTTAATTATTGATTTAATTTTTCATGGTGTTTTTATAGGTAAATTATCTCATATTGTAGGAAGGTGTCACCATGTGAGGTCTCAGTCCAAGTTCTTGTTTACAGAATGTTGGTTCCTTATAGAGGTCTCATGTAGATGGAATATGGTGTCCTATAGGTCTCAATGCTATAGTGATAAACTTTACTTCATCTTTGGTCTCATAAAATCATGATTGGATCTGAATTTTAGTCCATGGTCATACTTAGTTAGGTCCCATCTACTCTTTAGCGTTAGTCATGACTTGTAAAGGTTTTGAGGATGTCCATAAAAGTGTGATGAAGGTTATAGAGCTATGGTATATCCTCTTAGAATATGAAATAGTGAGGTGAGATTTAAAATAGTGAATAAAATGCTAGGGAAGTCACACAACATACTCATTATCTTCTTACATACATGAAAACATGCACCTACAGGTGCCCTCAAAGGATCAAGCACATTGAAAATAAATTTTGGAGGTGATCAAGGTACTTGATAATTATTGACCAAATTTGACCCTATGGGTCAAATTGGGACCCCTATAGGTAAAAAATTTATTTTTAGGTGTTTTAGGGTCTAATATATTATGTATAAAGGTGTATTATAGGTTAATTGATGCCATTTAATTCTATATTGGCCTTGGTCCTTAGATTTTTTAATCATTTTAGTCTTAAGAGTCATTTTGAGGTCAAAAAAGGGGAATTTAATGACTTATACGGATTTATTGGGAATTTTGAAGGTTATAAAAGGTGATGTCACATAACATATGTCCTAAGAGGTCTTAGTCAAATACCATAACTGAAAAGGGGTAGTTTCTTCAAAAGAAAGGGTAGTTTTCTTGGGAAAAGAGAAGAGTTTGGCACTTGTATGACCCATAGGGAAGTGTGCCACATGGAATAAGATCATGTAATGTATTTTCAGCATATTTAAGCTCAAATTCACATTTTAAATGATCTAAAAGTTCCATTTTTGATATAAAACCATTTTACTCCTTTTTCACCCTTCTTGGCAAGTAAAAGTAGTCTTTAGGTTCATGCTTAGTATGGATAGATGAAGAGGTTTTAGGTAAAATGCATTTTTGAGGTGAAATTAAACTTAGATACCTTAATTTTCATAAAAAAATTTTGAAAAATGGTGGCATGTGCTTTATGAACCATCCTCATGAAGTTGACTGTGCTTTTTTCTTGGTGTTTCATGTACCCTATAGGTTTTGCTCCATTTTGGTAAAGTCCATAAAAATTAGTTGCTGAGGATGAATCCATGTGATATTGGATTCCTTATATAATTATCTCCATTTTTGGTTTATCATTTCAAGGTGTTTTTATATACTAATCATCTTAAGTTGTAGGAAGGAACACTTTTTTGTGCAATAGGTAGGTTTCCACCATTTTAAGAGTTTCATGCTTTGATGGTGACTTCACTAAGTTTTATAGGTTCATAATCATGTTTATGATTTTTTATTGGTATTATTTATCTTTCAAACTATTTCTCCAAGTAATCTCCATGAGAATGCAGTCATAGACCACCATACAATCAATCTGCTATATGACTATCATACCAGTCAGCCAGATGCTTGAAAAGGAAAATCATGTTGAAATGAGGATATTTTGGTTTTTTTTAAATCCTCACAATTTTAATTTAGTTAATTTAAATTTTTTAATAAGGTAAATTACCATTTATAGTGAGACTTAATATCCACTAACTAAACACATAGTCTACTTATTACAATTCAAATATTCACCTACTAGAGTTTCGAAGGATGATGTCATGTTGGAACAGGAGTATTAATGGTGTTTTAGACCCTTTGGGATGTGAGGAGTACATTTTGAGGCATTGGAATGAGTCTAAAGTATATTGGTGGTAAATACAATGCACACAATACCCATACTCCTCTTCACTATCTGTATATATGAGAAAACATACACCTATAAGTGTCATGAGGGGAAATTTCATGTTAATGAAGGAATTGAATTTTATTTTAGATTTTTTAAAATGTGAAGAATGAATTTGGTTATTAAGATAATCATATAACTCATAGTTTAGAAAATAATTCCATAGAAAATCAAAATATATTCCAAAGTAACATGACACAACTTTTAAGGTGAAACCATTACTCACATGCTCCTTTGGTCAACATAGTCATCTATAATTTGATTATGGTGTAACAGTGAACAAATTTGAGGATTTTGAAGTGTTGGTAGTGCTTAAGGATCAAATTAATGGGTCTAAAATAATTAAAAATAACCTAAAGGAATAAAATTAAGTGGTATACATTTTATTTAAGGTCAAACCACACATTTTCACCTATAGGTGTCCCCCCTAAAAGCAAAACATAGTCCAAAATTGTGCATATAGTTTATGCCAAGCAGGGGTATAAAGAGGTATGTATAAGGTTAGGGTGATGGGATAGATTGGAAAATTTTGTTTATGGTATTTATATAATTAATAAACTCCCATAAAACACTAACCATGCAAATAAAATGGTTTCAAAGGGTAGTACACAGTAAATTTATGACTGTCACACACAATCCACCTTTTGCAAGTCTATTTTGGAACTTGAGAGATTTGGAGCATAAATTAACCTATAAAATTGATGAATATTTGTGTAGAGTGTCTCTAAAAATTATAAACCACATTAAAATACTGATTTATTATAGGTAAATGGGGGAAGTTTCATCTGTTTTGTCTCAGACAAAGGGCACTTCCCCTCATGCACAAACCCTAGCAGTTTTAAAGAACGTGATAAAAGTATGATTTGGAACTTATATAAACATTTTAAAAATGTTTAATAAGTTTGGATACACATATGAAAACATTATAATACAAGTAAATAAGGGTTATTTTGAATAAGGAGGTTTAAACCTATAAAAGTTGTAGATATGCTTAATGAGCATGGTTAGGCCTAGTGTCCAAGTAAGGAGTCATTCACACTTATAGCATGATATATGTATAAAAAACCATTGGGACATGTTTTTTATGTCATCTAAGATATTTAAAATCTATTTTAATTTAGGTAAGACATCAAAAAAGTCATTTTGGGCTTAAACTTGTAAACATGCATAATAGGCATGGCTAGGCCTAGTGTCCAGATGAAGAGTCAATTACATGCTTATAGAATTATATATGAGTTATAACCTACTATAACATGTTAATAATTTAATTATATGTTTTTTTAGTCTTATAAATTATAGATAAAGCATCAAGAATCCCTTTTTGGGCTCAGAGACAACATTAGGCTTGTTGAAATGAGGAATCAAGTTTGATAAGATAGTTTTGGATGCTCATATCTCCCTTGAATTTGTGCATGGGAATATAAGGATTTTATGGATGTTGATTAAGGTATTTAAATTTGAGTTTTTTATATTAGTTTAAGATTATAACATCAGGTTTTTATGAATAATGCTTAAGAGTGAAAACATGCATAAAACCCTTGTAAACCCTCAATCAAGACTTGCTGGAGGAAATGGAGTTGGATAGAAAATAAAATGAAATATTTTGTATATAATAGTGATTGGAAATTTAAAATTACTCTCTCAAGATCCCCCCCACCCTTTTGAGCTATATGAAATTGTATAAATAAGGTACAAAATAGGGTACTTTTGACTATTTTGTGTGTTTTGTAGGTTCTAGATAAAATAAAGTTTGAGGGAAATATTAAGACTTATAATAACTCAATATTGTCATTTAATGCCTTATAAAATCTCCTAGGTGACTCAAAAAATTTCTTCATCTTAGCCAGTCAAAACTAGAATAGTGGCCAAGCTAGTGGGAAGGGTGGAAAACTTTAAGTGAGCTGATTTTAATGTGTCCCTAATGATTATAAGGCAATTTAGGGTCTTGAAAATTTTCATCCAAAACATGATATGGATTTTCATGGGAAAAGGAATCCATTTTTAAGGCCAAGTGTGGAGGGTGCATGAAAGAAGAGTTATTTGGATTATAGACGATGATGGCTCACTTCTAGATGATTATAGATGACTAGGACTTCAACCAATGCATGTAAAGACATGTATAAAATCCTTCCCATTAATTCCAATCATCATACATATCCATAATCATTTTCGGGATGTTCAAATAATTCCAAATCATGAAGGCAATTTTTTGAGCCAGGATGAGGAGTTTCATGCCACTTTTCATGAGTTTTATGACTTAGATGGACACTTGTGCTTCCTGAGCTTACATAGTTTGTCCCACATCCTCTTATCATGCATTATTAATGTATTTTATCAGATTAAAAAGTTTCCTTGTGACCCTTGGACTTCTCTCTTCTCTTCTCTCTCAAGTTCTATAAGAACTAGTCATTTTGGCCATTATAACTTATGTTCCACCTGAGTATGGTGAAACCCTGCTCATTTGCATACCATTTGATCAATAAGACTAATTATTTTTACCTCTTCATGATTTTTCATAGTGTTTTATACTTAAAAATTATATCTTTCTTAGAGAAGACTATGGATTCCTTAGCATGTTATCTCATTCTTTCATCCTATTTATAGTTGGAAAGCTTCTTCTTGTAGGGCATGTGAAGTGTTCTAGGAAGTGTCAAGGTTGAGTGAGTAATTATATTCAATAATATCATTAAAATCCTCTTTTATATTCCTCCTATCCTAAACATTCATCCATAACCTCATAATATAGCATTGATGTGAGAAGATGTATATTAAAGAAGTGTATATTTAGTTAGTCTCTTAGTTTCATATGTAGCATGCAACTGGTTGGAAGTCATCATTGAATTTGGTGTATCACTTCCCTTAAGATAGTTTTCTTTTAGTTTTATCTCTCCCTTCCCCCCCCACCCAAAGTTTAGTTATATTTATGATCTAATGTGATACATCAAGGGGGCTAGCCCTATCTAGAGATTCACCTCATCCTTAGGTTACCCACAAGCCTAGATGTGTTTCCATTATGCCACTTGGATGAGGAGAGATTAGGCATATCGTAAATGGATGAAAATCTAAGTGAAAATAGTTTTTAGCACACCCTATGGGACTCTTTTTTTCCAAAAGTTTGAAATATTTTGGTGTTTTCTTTCAACAATTAGCCTTTTGAGGCATCTATCTAAGCTTAAATTATTACTCCAAAGTTACATCAACTGGTCAACTAACCCAAGAATTCCTTTTGAAGATTATTGATGATAATTCTTTGTGATCTTACTTCCTATGTTATAAATATTGTCATTGATGTCAAAGGTCCATCATTATTGGTGATAAAGGCCCCATTGCATTGAATAATGTTTGTAATTGTTATATCTTGGCTAATGTGAGTTAATATTTATTTAATATTAATGAATATATTTTTGGTTGCATATGAGACAAAAGAAGGGCCCATGGATGATTCAAAGAGTCACAGGGTAAAGACAAAAGAAGGATGGGACATATTTTCCCATGAAGAGTCATCTTGGGGAATTCCAAGAGTCACCAAGTGAAGACAAAAGAGGAAGGGAACAATTTCTCATGAAGGGACACTTTGAGGAATATGAAAAGTCACCAAGATAAGGACAAAAGAGGGAAGGATGTTTTTGCTCATGAAGGGTAACCACATGACTTTTCAAAGGCAAGGATATGAAGGGTCATACAAGTTTGGAACCATTTTCCAAAAGGATTGAAGGGTCACAAAGGGGGAAGGCCAAAGGTCATTTGGAAAGCTATAAATAAAGGCTTGGAAAGCCATTTGTAATATGTAAGATAGAGGTTGATTTGATATTTTAATATCTATCTTAGAAGAGCATTGTGAGAGATGAATATGATTTGTATTTGTTATATCTAGCTTAGAAGAGCAAAGGTGAGAGAGGAAAGAGATATTGTAATGAACTATCATTTGTTGAGATAAAAACATTGAGAGATAGTTGTGTGGTATACACAAAGGGGTTGGTGCTCTTGTGAGTTGGTGCTCATGAATTGTTGTTGTGTTTGTGCTCAGTAAAGGGGTTGGTGCTCCTATGGGTTGGTGCTCACGAATTGTTGCTATGTTGGTACTCAGAAAAGGGGTTGGTGCTCCTGTGGGTTGGTGCTCATGAATAGTTGTTGTGTTGGTGCTCAGCAAAGGGGTTGGTTCTCTTATAGGTTGGTACTCATGAATTATTGTTTGAGTTGGTGATCATTCATATACTTGAGATTGTTCTCCATGATTTTTCCCATATTAGGTTTCCACATTATATTTGGTGTCTCTCTCTATCTTATGTGGTGTTTATTATTTTAGTTTTATTGCATATCTTGAATGTTTGATTAAGGAAAGCACAAGATGGCCAAGCAGCTAAAGAAGGAGAATCAAGAGTTGAAATTTGTGGTTGAAGCTCTTAAAGAACAGGTGTGTATCTTAGATTCTAAGTTGGCTATAGAAGTAAAAGAAAATAAGATATTTATTCAGGATCTTAAGAATCAATTAGATGTTGCAAATTCAAGTTTGAATCAAGAGAAGAAGAGTGTAATCAGTTGAAGGTTAAATTAGGTTCTTTAAAGGATAATCATGAGAAGCTTATAATCAAGGTTGAGAAAGATCATGAAATATTAGTCCAATGAAAGAAGGATGCAAGTTTTGAAGTCAAATCAAAGAAGCCAATCAGGCAGCCCAATGCTTTCACGTTTTCAAAAAATTTTCATGGCCGTTGTTTTGTTTGTCATCATGTTGGTCATAGGGAAAGAGCCTGTATGATGAGAAGCAATCTGTCAAAGGGAGATCTCAGTCACATTCAAGAAAAAGGTATGAGAAATGTTGTTTTCTTTTGTTGTCATAAGGTTGGCCATATTGCTAAATTATGTCCAAATAAAGTAAAGAGATATTCAAGGTATGTCAAAGGATATAGAGCCCCAAGAAAATATGAGAAGAATCAAATTCAAGTTTGGAGACCTAAAATAGTAAAGGTTGATCATGTTGAGTTTAAGAGTGAGAATGAATTACTTGCTATAGTAGAAAAAAAATCAAATAAGAAGGATTGTGAAGAATTTCTTGTTACATTTGAGAATGATGTTTGTCAAGATAAGATAGTTGAAAAAGTTGAGAAGATGAAAAACATCATAAATGTTGAGGTTAGTAAGTCAAAAAGGTTAGACATGCTTAAACAAATTCTAAAATAAAAACACAAGAAGATCAAGGAAGAAACAAAGGAGATGTGGGAATCTCCTAAGATTTGTTTCTAAGACCCTTTGTGTGGGGTGTCTCTTCTAGGCTTCAAGGAGACACTTTTAAAAAAAATTGAAGCATGGTGGATGCTATTAGGTCTTGGCCATGTTGCATGATAAGAAGGTGAGTTGGCAGATTAATTTGTATATCTTTTGAGAGAATAGATTTTTGAATAAAATTTTGCATCAATATTATGGTTTGAGATTATTCAGTGTTTAAAAGTTTTAATGTGTCTGAAATAGATATGATCATAAGAAATTAGAATGTTGAAAAAGAGCTAATAGTTTCAGAAATAAAGAGAATGATACTCATGCAGATTCAATCAAGAAGGATCAGATTTTCAAAGCGTCATTCATCGAGAACAAGGATCAGAGTTCAAAGCTCCATTTATCAGGAAGAAGGTTCAAACATGTTCATGGCAGAAGAAACAACTTGAAGATTCTATGTTGGTGCAAACAGCTTTGCATGTAAAAAATAAAGATCAGCCATGGTTCATTGATAGCGGATGTTCAAGGCATATGACAGGAGATAAAAGTAAGTTCATAATTGTAAAGAAGATCAATGGTGGCACAGTGAGATTTGGATATAAAACCACTACTAGGATAGCCAAAAAAGGTACTTTGAGTTTAGACTATGGTAGAACTAAGACTAAGAATGTTTTATATGTAAAAGGTCTTAAGAAAAATATATTGAGTGTTATTCAAATATGTGATCAAGGATACACATTAAAGTTTGATACAGAGGGTTGTGAGATTAGAAGAAAAGATTCAAATGAGTTGATTGAAAATGCTCAAAGGATATGGAACAATGTATATGTATTATCATATATCTTCTTAAAGGCAAAATCAAAGGATACATTCAAAGATCTGCAAGAGGAGTTGGGAGTAATTTCTATTACTTCCTGCCATTGATGTTCAGCATCAATTGAGGGGGAGCTAAGTGTTAGCTCCAAGTAGGCCCTTTGCCATTGATGTCAAAGGGGGAGAATAATAGGTACAGGTATAGGTGCAAAAATAGGTACAGGTTGCTATAGTAAGAGGGAGTTACTGTATGTTTTTAGATGACAATATGTGTAGGTAATAGGATGTGGCAGCTTCAAGATTGAGGTTGCCATCAATGACAAAGGGGGAGATTGTTGGAAATATTTTCATTGATGTCAAAGGTCCAGCATTATTGGTGATAAAGGCCCCATTGCATTTAATGATGTTTGTAATTGTTATATCTTGGCTAATGTGAGTTAATATTTATTTAATATTAACAATTATATTTTTGGTTGCATATGAGACAAAATAAGGGTCCATGGAGAAGTCAAAGAGTCACAGGGTAAAGACAAAAGAAGGATGGGACGTATTTTCCCATGAAGAGTCATCTTGGGGAATTCCAAGAGTCGCCAAGTGAAGACAAAAGAGGAAGGGCACAATTTCTCATGAAGGGACACTTTGAGGAATATGAAAAGTCACCAAGATAAGGAAAAAAAAGGGAAGCATGTTTTTGCTTATGAAGGGTCACCACATGACTTTTCAAAGGCAAGGATATGAAGGGTCATACAAGTTTGGTGCCATTTTACATAAGGATTGAAAGGTCACAAAGGGGGGAGGCCAAAGGTCATTTGGAAAGCTATAAATAAAGGCTTGAGAAGCCAATTGTAATATGGAAGATAGAGGTTGATTTGATATTATAATATCTAGCTTAAAAGAGCATTGTGAGAGATGAATATGATTTGTATTTGTTATATCTATCTTAGAAGAGCAAAGGTGAGAGAGGAAAGAGATATTGTAATGAACTATCATTTGTTGAGATAGCAACATTGAGAAATAGTTGTGTGGTATACACAAAGGGGTTGGTGATCTTGTGGGTTGGTGCTCACGAATTTTTGCTATGTTAGCACTTAGCAAAGGGGTTGGTGATCCTATGGGTTGGTGCTCATGAATTGTTGTTGTGTTGGTTCTCAGCAAAGGGGTTGGTGCTCCTATTGGTTGGTGCTCATAAATTGTTGTTGTGTTGGTGCTCAACAAAGGGATTGGTGCTCATGAATAGTTGTTATGTTGGTGCTCAAAAAAGGGGTTGGTGCTCTTATGGGTTGGTGCTCATGAATAGTTGATGTGTTGATGCTTAGTAAAGGGCTTGGTGCTCCTGTGGGTTGGTGATCATGAATTATTGTTTGTGTTGGTGTTCATTTATATACTTGAGATTGTTCTCTGTGGTTTTTCCCACATTGGGTTTTCACATTATATCTAATGTCTCTCTCTATCTTGTGTGGTGTTTATTGTTTTAGTTTTATTACATATCTTGAATGTTTGATAAAAGTGGAATTTGATTAAGGAAATTTTTTATAAGATATATGATATACTGATTCACCCCGCTCTCAGTATATCTCATGCTTAACAATTGGTATCAAAGCAGGTTCCTTTAGAAAGGGTTTAGCAGCTTAAAGGTAGATCAAGGAAAGCACAAGATGGCTAAGCAGCTAAAGAAGGAGAATCAAGAGTTGAAATCTATGGTTGAAGATCTTAAAGAATAGGTGTGTATCTTGGATTCTAAGTTAGATATAGAAGTAAAAGAAAATAAGATATTTATTCAAGATCTTAAGAATCAGTTAGAGGTTGCAAATTCAAGTTTGAAATCAGGAGAAGAAGAGTGTAATCAGTTGAAGGTTGAGTTAGGTTCTTTAAAGGATAGTCATGAGAAGCTTATAATCAAGGTTGAGAAAGATCATGAAATATTAGTTCAAGGAAAGAAGGATGAAAGTTTTGAAGTCAAATCAAAGAAGCCAATCAGTTAGCCCAATGCTTTCAAGTTTTCAAATTCTTTTCATGGTCATTGTTTTGTTTGTCATCATGTTGGTCATAGGGAAAGAGACTGTATGAGGAGAAGCAATCAATCAAAGGGAGATCTCAGTCACATTCAAGAAAAAGGTATGAGAAATGTTGTTTGCTTTTGTTGTCATTAGGTTGGCCATATTTCTAAATTATGTCCAAATAAAGTAAAGAGATATTCAAGGTATCTCAAAGGATATATAGCCCCTAGAAAATATGAGAAGAGTCAAATTCAGGTTTGGAGACCTAAAATAGTAAAAGTTGATTAGGTTGAGTTTAAGAGTGAGAATGAATTACTTGCTATAGTAGAAAAAGAATCAAATAAGAAGGATTGTGAAGAATCTCTTGTTACATTTGAGCATGAGCTTTGTCAAGATAAGATAGTTGCAAAAGTTAAGAAGATGAAAAACATCATAAATGTTGAGGTTAGTAATTCAAAAAGGTTAGACATGCTTAAATGGATTCTAAAAGAAAAACACAAGAAGATCAAGGAAGAAATAAAGGAGATGTGGGAATCTCCTAAGATTTGTTTCTAGGACCCTTTGTGTGGGGTGTCTCTTCTAGGCTTCAAGGAGACACTTTTAAAAAAAATTGAAGCATGGTGGATGCTATTGGGTCTTGGCTATGTTGCATGACAAGAAGGTGAGTTGGCAGACTAATTTGTATATCTTTTGAGAGAATAGATTTTTGAAGAAAATTTTGCATCAGTATTATGGTTTGAGGCTATGAAATGTTTAAAAGTTTTAAGGTGTCTAAAATAGATATGATCATAAGAAATTAGAATGTTGAAAAAGAGCTAATGGTTTCAGAAATAAAGAGAAGGATACTCATGCAGATTCAATCAAGAAGGATCAGATTTTCAAAGCTCCATTCATCAAGAAGAAGGATCAGAGTTTCAAAGCTCCATTCATCAGGAAGAAGGTTCAGACATGTTCATGGTAGAAGAAACAACTTGAAGATTCTATGTTGGTGCAAACAACTTTGCATGTAAGAAATAAAGATCAGCCATGGTTCATTGATAGCAGATGTTTGAGGCATATGATAGGAGATAAAATTAAGTGCATAACTCTAAAGAAGATCAATGGTGGCATAGTGAGATTTGGAGATAAAACCACTGCCAAGATAGCCAGAAAAGGTACTTTGAGTTTGGATTATGGTAGAACTAAGACTAAGAATGTTTTATATGTAAAAGGTCTTAATCACAATCTATTGAGTGTTAGTCAAATATGTGATCAAGGATACACATTAAAGTTTGATAAAAAGTTTGTTAGATTAGAAGAAAAGATTCAAATGAGTTGATTGTAGATGCTCAAAGGACAAGGAACAATGTGTATGTATTATCAAATATCTTCTCAAAGGCACGATCAAAGGATACATTTAAAGATCTGCAAGAGAAGTTGGGAGTAATTCCTATTACTTCCTAACATTGATGTTCAACATCAATTGAGGGGGAGCTAAGTGTTAGCTCTAGGTAGGCCCTTTGCCATTGATGTCAAAGGGGGAGAATAATAGGCATAGGTACAGGTGCAAAAATAGGTATAGGTTACTACAATAAGGGGGAGTTATTGTATGTTTTTAGATGATAATATGTGTAGGTGATAGGATGTGGCAGTTTCAATATTGAGGTTGCCATCAATGACAAAGGGGGAGATTGTTGGAAATATTATCATTGATGTCAAAGGTCCAACATTATTTGTGATAAAGGCCCCATTACATTTAATGATGTTTGTAATTGTTATATCTTGGCGAATGTGAGTTAATACTTATTTAATATTAATGAATATATTTTTGGTTGCATATGAGACAAAAGAAGGGCCCATGGAGAAGTCAAAGAGTCATGGGGTAAAGATAAAAGAAGGATGGGACATATTTTCCCATGAAGAGTCATCTTTGGGAATTCCAAGAGTCACCAAATGAAGACAAAAGAGGAAGGGCACAATTTCTCATGGACACTTTGAGGAATATGAAAAGTCACCAAAATATGGACAAAAGAGGGAAGGATGTTTTTGCTCATGAAGGGTCACCACATGAATTTTTAAAGGCAAGGATATGAAGGGTCATACAATTTTGGTGCCAATTCCAAAAGGATTGAAGGGTCACAAAGGGGGAAGGCCAAAGGTCATTTGGAAATCTATAAATAAAGGCTTGAGAAGCCATTTATAATATGGAAGATATAGGTTGATTTGATATTGTAATATCTAGCTTAGAAGAGTGTTGTGAGAGATGAATATGATTTGTATTTGTTATAACTAGCTTAGAAGAGCAAAGGTGAGAGAGGAAATAGATATTGTAATGAACTATCATTTGTTGAGATAACAACATTGAGAGATAGTTGTGTGGTATACACAAAGGGGTTGGTGCTCTTATGGGTTGGTGCTCATGAATTATTGTTGTGTTGGTGCTTAGAAAATGGGTTGGTGCTCCTGTGGGTTGGTGATCATGAATTTTTGCTATGTTGGTTCTCAGAAAAGGGGTTGGTGCTGATGAATTTTTGTTGTATTGGTGCTCAAAAAAGGGGTTGGTGCTCTTATGGGTTGGTGCTCATGAATAGTTGTTGTGTTGGTGCTCCTATGGGTTGGTGATCATGAATAGTTGATGTGTTGGTGCTCAGCAAAGGGGTTGGTGCTCCTATAAGTTGGTGCTCATGAATTGTTGTTTCAGTTGGTGCTCATTCATATACTTGAGATTGTTCTCCATGGTTTTCCCACATTGGGTTTCCACGTTATATTTGGTGTCTCTCTCTATCTTGTGTGGTATTTATTGTTTCATTTTTATTTCATATCTTGAATGTTTGATTAAGTGGAATTTGATTAAGAGAAAGTTTTATAAGATATATGATATACTGATTCACCCCCCTCTCAGTATATTTCATGATTAAAATCTTAATGAAGTTACATGGTTGACCTTGGTGTTGAGTTATATTTTACACAAATTGGTGAGATATATAAATCTTGTACCATTCCCTATCAACAAGACCAAGCTCTTAATCAGCCCTATCATGAAGTTTACTAGCTTTAACATGAAATGTATCGGCCCATTGCTAAAGTGTATCAAACCTACAATCATCCTATTTAATGTTAGATATTAACACATAAATTTGGTATATTCAAGAGGTTCCTAATCATCTTATTCATAAGGTGAGAGATGCATTAGAGCTAGTTAAAAGAGAGTGGGAACATTTTGAGAGATCCAATTGGCAAAGGCTCACAAGTGAGATGCTAGATGTGAGTGGCTTAGTTTCTTCCTTAGAGGGATAGGCTAAGAATTCATGAAATGAAACCTCACCAAACCTATCATCCTTCATATCCACTTGCCAAGATTGTTACCAGTCCTATTTGATCCCTATTCATGAGCCCAATCAAGTTTACCAAAGTTATCCTTTTCCCCATTAATTGGAAGAGAGATTTGAAAAGAGAAACCTTATTTTTAAAGCTAATTTTGATTGGCATATTGAGTTAAAAAATAAGAAAATTAATAAATCCATGTTAGTAACAAAGGAAGTAGAATTCAAGCCCCCATCGCCTTCTCACATTGCATCCCCATCTCAAGGAGTGACCCCTAGATATGAGATTCTAAGTTGGAGACAAGGTGGAGAATCCAAGCCTAAGGATATTTCAATTTCTTTGAACACTTCACCCACTCCTCAAATTGAATCACCACCTTAAGAGAATACTTCTAATCCTAATATCCTAATCTGGAGTAAGATAGTGGAATTATGGGTAAATAATAAGGATAGAAGCATTGTTAGGGAGTGTGAAGATGAGAATGAAGTTGATCCTTTGCAAGTCCCTCCCACCCTTCCTATAGAAGTTTCTTGTGTTCCATTTTATCCCACTTTTACTTCTCATCCTCATGAAGATGCCTATGAACTTCAAGAAAGTATTTTCCGAGAGAACCTATACAAGAAAATTGAAGAGTTAGAGTCAAGGGTGAAATTGGTAAGTCAAGGTGTGATGGAAGGTTTATAGACAAAAGAAGATCTTATGATAAAAAAATACCCCATCTAGACCTCCTCAAGATAATCCTCAAACTAAATTAGATGTTAATGAAGTCATTGTCAAATGGAAGGAATAAAAACAAGCTATCTTATCCCAAGGTCTACCTCCCCTTTCTCAAGAGCTTCCAAAAGAATCCCCAACTTTACATTCTCAATCTGATTGTGAGCCCTATGTTCCACCTCTACCAACTAGTTCCTCTTATACTCATCCCATCACCCTTTGCCTTGATGAACATATGGTATGGGAGCCTAAAAAGGAGTAGTTGGTTGAGGAAAATTCATAAATCTTGCTATAAGAAGGTGTAACTCCTTGGTATCCTTATTGGGCTAGGTCACCAGATTTCAAGATGCCTAGTCTTGGCATCACCAAGATGGAGAAAGAGTTGGAGGATCTTGCAGGCTTTGAGAACCAAGATTAGATTATGATAGCTGAGTTACAAATCTAGATCCCTTAAGAGGTCCTAAATTCTAAGGAAGATGTGAGTTCTTGTGTTGAGTCTTCTTATTTAGTTGATGATGAAAAATGCCTTCCCTATTTTGAAGAAGAAATCTTAGCTGAAGTATTTTTGGATTATAAGGAAGAGGATGAAGGATATTCTATTGTTGTTCCCCTTAATTATGCTAATCAAAAAGAGAATGAGGATTTATGGAAATATTTTGAAAACATTTTCAATGAGTGTGAGTCTTTTAAGGGGTATACTACTTCTTTAGAAATAATTACAAGTGATGGTCAAAAAGATGACATTGTCCAACATGTCATAGATGAGTAGGAGAAAAGTACACATCAGCCTTTGGAGGTTAAGACAAGTTTATATTTGACTCAATCTTCCAAATAACAAGAAATAATTCCTCTTGAATTCATGTCTACAAAGATGATGAAATTTGATCATGAGATGAAGAGTGGGAAGCAATATGAGGTATGTGTAAAAGGACAAGAAGAAAAATTTTACATTGTAGACCTATTTGAAGATGGTCTACTTGAGAGCATAACAATTGAGGTGCCAAGAAGTAGGTTTGATTTATCAATTTTTCAATTCAAAGGTCAACATGCTTGGCACCATGATTCATCTCATGAAGAAGGAGATGAAATAAAATTTCCTTTTGATCCTAGAAAGGAAGGTATGCTTAGTTTTTAGTTGTATATAGTTTCTTGTTTCCTATTTTTCTTAAGTGATTTTAGCACATGTGTGTGTCTTGTTAGTGTGTTTATTTTATTTGGTGTGTGTCTTTTGTTTTGTGTAGTTGAGGTAGTCAAGTGGTCTTGTCTTGATAAAAGCTTGTGGTCAAAGGTCTCCTTGTTTTATTACAGATTTTAGATGACTCCTCATAAGCCCAATGGACTGATAAGGCTACTAGTCTAGTTAGTATAATAGGAATATCACCCATATGAGTCACCAATTTATTGACCAAATATGACCTTATAGGTCAAATTAGGATGCAAATAGGTAAAATTTTGATTTTAAGGTGTTTTTGGGTCTGATATATTATGTCTAAAGTTGTATTATAAGTTAATTAATGTCAAAGAGGGGAATTTAATGACTTGTATGGATTTATTGGGAAGTGTTAAGGCTAATAAAGGTTATGTAACATTAAATGTGTCATAAAATGTCTTAACCAACTATCATAACTAAAAAGTGGTAGGTTCTTCAGAAGAAGGGGAAGTTTTCTTAGGAAAAGAGAAGAGTTTGGCACTTGTACAACCCGTGTGGAAGTGTGACACATGGAATAAGATCATGGAATGTCTCTTAAAAATACTTAAGCTCAAATCCAAATTTTAAATCCTATATAAGTTCCATTTTTAAGCTAAAAATTTTCTACTCCTTTTTCACCCTTCTTGGCAAGCAAAAGCAGTCTTCAGGTTCATGCTTAGTATGGATAGATGAAGAGGTTTCAAGTAAAAATACTTAGGGAGGTGAAATTAAACATAGAGACCTTAATTTAAATAATAATATTTTTAATAATGGTGTCATTTGATTTATGAACCATCCTCATGAAGTTGACTGTGCTTTTATACTTGCTCTTTCATACACCCTATAGGTTTTGCTCTATTTTTGGCATGTCCATACAAAATAGTTACTAAGTGTGAATCCAGATGATATTTGATTCCTTATATAACTATATCCATGTTTTTTTAATTATCTCAAGGTGTTTTGATATGATAATAATCTTAAGTTGTAGGAGGGAACACTTTTCTAGGCAATAGGTAGGTTTCTACCATTTTTAAGAGTTTCATGCTTTGATGGTGACTTCACTAAGTTTGATAGGTTCAAACTCATTTTTATGATTTTTTTATTTGTATTATTTACCATTAAAAATATTTTTCCAAGTAATCTCCATAAGAATGCGGTCCTAGACCACCATACAATTAATTTGGTATATGATTATCATACTAGTTAGCCAGATGCTTGAAAAAGAAAATCATGTTGAACTGAGGATATTTTTGTTTATTTCAAATACTAAAATTTTTAATAGATTTAATTTCAAATTTTGAATAATGTACATGACCCTTGAAAGTGAGACTCAATCTCCACTGCCTAAGCACACAATCTGCCTATTACAATTCAAATATTCACCTAAAGGAGTCTTAGAGGATGATGTCATGTTGGAATAGGAGTATTAATGGTGTTTTCAACCCTTTGAGATGTGAGGAGTAAATTTTTAGTCATTGGAATGAGTATAGAGTATATTGGTGCTCAATACAATGCAAACATTACCCATACTCCTCTTCACTACCTGCATATTTGAGAAAACATGCACCTATAGGTGCCATGAGGGAAAATTTCATGTTAAAGAAGGAACTGAATTTTGTTTCAGATGTTTTGAAATATGAATATTGCATTTGGTGATTAAGATAAGCCTAGAAATCATAGGGTAAAAAACATGCACATTATCTGTAATATCACACTTGTTGCCTATATAGGAAAAGGCCACCTATAGGTGATCCTAGTTAGAGAGCTGAGAGGTTTGCTTTGAGGCATGAAAATAAGTGATAGAATTCATTGAATCCCTAGTATGTTTTTTATAACTTGAAAGAATCTTTTTAGGTTTTAAATTGATAAATGGAGGTTGGAAAGATGCTCAAGGTCATATGACTATAGGTTTAGAGACTTTTTCCCTAAAATGGAAAAATAGATACCTAAGGCCATTTTGGAAGAATCATACAACAAGGTTATAATAACTTTTAAGGCATCATAATGGCTTGAATTTATATTCTATAGCATAGATAATTACTTGGTAGAGTTTGAGGGGTAAGGGATTAATGGAATATATATTTTGGGAACCTTAAATTTGCCCATTTATACACTAAAAATAAGTAATAAATCTATAAGTTTGAGTCCAAAAGGAACCTTTTTCACCTAAAAGTTGAAAAATAGGAATTATCAACATGTGTGAATGGTTTAAAATGATTTAATAATAAATTTAACCTCAAGTATGTGCCAATAGAGAATTTTAGGATAAGGCGGTAGATGCCATACACACCTAAAGGTGTTTTTAACCCCAAAATGTGCATCTACAGATAGGGGTCAAAAAACTCACATCACCCATTGAAGTGGACTTAAGAACGAAGAAAAAAACTTGGGATAATGGAAGATTATTAAATAGATCATAAAAATATATTCCAAATTAACATGACACAACTTCCAATGAGAAACCATTACTCACGGGCTCCTTTGGTCAAAATAGTCATCTATAGTTTGACTATGGTGTAATAGTGAACAAATTTGAGGATTTTTAAGTGTTGGAAGTGCTTAAGGATAAAATTAATGGGTAAAAATTAATAAAAAAATAACATAAAGGAATTATAGGATGTTTTATAAAATTTATTTTAGGGCAAACCACACATTTTCACCTACAAGTGTCCCCCCTAAAAGCAAAACACAGTAAAAAATTATGCATATAGTTTGTGCTAGGCAGGGGCATAAAAAGGTATGTTGAATATTAGGGTGGTGGGATGAATTGTAAAACTTTTTTTATGGTATTTATAAAATTAATACACTCCCATAAAACACAAACCATGAAAATAAAAGGGTTTTAAAGGGTAGTACATAGTCAATTTATGACTACCACACATAGTCCACCTTTTACAAGTTTGTTTTGGAGTTTGAGATATTTGGAGGGTCTATTGACCTATAAAAGGGATGAAAAATTATGTAGAGTTTATATTAAACTTTTATATTCCCATATAATACTTTGTTATTATATAAATTTATGGGAAGTGTCCTCTGTTTTATCTCAGATAGAGGTCACTTCCCCTTATGCACAAACCTTGGCAGTTTTAAAGAAGGTGATAAAAAGATGAGTTGGGACATATATAAAAAAATTATAGGGTTTGAGAATATAAGATACACCTATTAAAACATGGTAAACAAGTTAAATAAGGTGTATTTTTAATAGGGAGGTCTAAACCTACAAAAGTTGTAGACAGGCTTAATGAGCATGGTTAGGCCTAGTGTCCAAGTAAGGAGTCATTCACACTTCTAGCATGATATATGCATTAAAAACCATTTTTAAATGTTTTTTATGTCATATAAGATATGTAAAATCTATTTAACATATGAAATACATCAAAAAAATTCATTTTGAGCTTAAACTTGTAGATAGGCATACTAGGCATGACTAGGCCTAGTGTCTAGATGAAGAGTCAGTCACACTTATATAATTAGATATGAGTTATAAGATATTTTAAAATGTTAATAATGTAATTATATGTGTTTTTAATCTTATAAATTGTAGATAAAGCATAAATAATCTTTTTTGGGGCTCAGAGATGATATTAGGCCTGTTAAAATGAGGAATCAAGGTCGATAAGATAGTTTTGGATGCTCACAACTCCTTTGAAGTTGTGAATTGTAATATAAGCATTTAAATGATATTTATTAAGGTATTTAAATTTGATTTTTTATAACTAGTTTGAGATTATAACATTATGCTTTTATGAACAATGCTTAAGAGTGAAAACATGCCTAAAACCCTTACAAACCCTTAGTCAAGACCTAATGGAAGAAATGGATTTAAATAGATAATCAAATGGAATATTTATTTTAACTTTTATAGTATCTCTTAGGCTCCTCCCCCACTTTTGATTTGTATGAAATTGTATGAACAGGGTACTAAATAGGGTAATTTTAAATATTATGTGTGTTTTATAGGTTCTAGAAGGATTCTAAAGATGAAATCAAGTTTGCGGGAAAGATTAGGACTTATAATAACTCAATATTATGATTTAATTACTTTTAAAAACTCATAATTACATCAATCAGTTGCTTCAACTCAACCAATCAAAACTGGCATAATGGCTAAGCTAGTGAGAAGGGTGTAAACCTTCAAGTGAGCTAATTTTAAGGTGTCCCTAATGATTTTAAGGCTATGGAATGTCTTGAAAAATTTAATACACTTAATTTTATTTATTTTAATGGGAAAATAAAGCCATTTTTGAGGCCAAGTGTGCAGGGTGAATGAAAGAAAAGTTATTTGAACTACAAATGATGATGACTCACTTTTAGATGATTCCAGATAACCAAGACTACAACCAATGCATAGAGAGGCATGTATGAAGCCTTAAATTAATTAAAATCATAATAAATATCCTTTTTAAGTTTTTGGATGTTCAAATACGTCTAAATCATGAAGGTAATATTTGGAGCCATGATGAGGAGTTTCATGCCATTTTTCATGTATTTTATGACTTGGATGGACACTTTTGCTTCCTAAACTTGCATGGTTCATAGAAAATATTCTTATCATGAACAAGTAAATAATTTTTTTAGATTTATAAGTTTCCTTGTGACCCTTTTACTTCTCTCTTCTCCTCTCCCTCTCAAGTTCCATAAGAACTAGCCATTTTGACTATTGTAACTTATGTTCCACTTGAGTATGGCAAAGCCCTATTAATTTGAATACAATTTGATCAATAAGAATACTAATTTTTACCTTTTCATGACTATTTTTTGTTATAAATTAATTTTGGATCTTGCTTCATGAATACTATGGATTCCTTAGCATGTTGTCTCATTCTTTCATCCCATTTGTAGTTGGAAAGATTCTTCTTGTAGGGCATGTGAAGTGTCATAGGAAGTGTCAAGGGTGAGTGAGTTAGTCTATTCACTAGTGTCATTAAAGGCCTCTTTTATAGTCTTCATATCCTAAACATTAATCCATAACATCATAATGTAACACTGATGTGATAATATGTAGATTGGAGAAGTGTATGTTTTGTTAGTCTCTTAGTTTTATGTGTAACATGTAGCTGGTTGGAAGTCATCATTTAAGTTGGTGTATCACCTCCCTTAAGATAGTTTGATTTTAGTTTTATCTCTCCCTTTTACCCCAAAATTTTAGTCTTAGTTTTGATCCAAAGTGGTACATCAAGGGAGCTATCCCTATCTAGAGATTCATCACATCCTTAGGCTACCCACAAGCCTAAAGGTGTTTCAATTGTGCCACTTGGATGAGGAGAGCTTAGGAATCTACTCAAAGGGTGTAAATTTGAGTGACAATAATAATGTAAAAGAGTTATTTTAAATCCTTGGGATAGGACTAAAACTTAAAAAATGGTCAAGCAATGAAAATTATTCATACTTATACTCATTGTCTTTCATTAAACATGACCTATAGGCGTCTTAATAAAGGTTTCATGTGTGAAAAGAAAGGTTGAAAATTATTTCAAACCCTTTACAGTGCTGAGAATGAATTTAGAAGCTTTTAGGAGACCTAAATTTGATCATAGGCATGTAAACCTTGTCTACTACCTGCAATCTTCATTTACTACCTATACATGGGAACATCCACCTATAGGTGGCATTGGCAAAGATTTAGATGTGCTTTTATAGAGAACATGGGATAGGTTGAGAACATTTTTGCTGACTTGGCATGTGGTGAAGCATACTAAACCTTGGTTTAGGTATCAAGTTGGAAATTTGAAGTCGATAAACCTTCAAACCATGAGATGACTGCATTCAAGGCCCATTTCCCTAAAAATGCAAAATAGAGGCCTAAGGCCATTTTGATGGAGTCATATGACAAGGTTATAAAAACTAATGATGTATCTTATTATTCTAATATTTTAGCCTATAGTAAGGACAAAGACTCCACAAATTTTTTGGGGTATATGAGCAACAAAAGTTAGTTTTTTTGTATACCCTAAATTTCCCATTTAGGCTTTGAAAAAAGTTAGTGTTACCTATAGGTTTAAGCTATAAAGGGACCTATCCATCTAAAAATTACAAAAATAGATGAAGCCAACTTATGTAAATGACTAAAAATGATGAAAGTGACATTATGATCTAAAATACCATCAATATTAGTGAAGTGTTAATGTTTTAGGGTTCAACATGCATCTATAGGTGTCCTAACATTCCCAAAATATTCACTTATAGTAGGGTCTGCAAATAGTGGCTTAAGCATGGTAACCATGTGTTGTTTTAGCCTATATTTGATGAATACAAGGTAAATGTAGGTGATATGTGACTATCAAGCTTAAATCTAAATCTTCATATATCATAACTAAAGTCCAAATAGGTAATGCATATGAAAAAGAATTGAGGAAATAGGATATCATAGTCAAAAGGCAGGGAGAACTCAATTTGATGATTTAAAAGTACATATGAAGGGCACAAGTAAGGTTAGAATGATGAAATATATTTTTAACACCTCCATGAAGATCATTATCACCTTTATGATCTCTAAAAATGTAAACAAGCCTATATATATCCCTTAAGACCCCTATGAACACCTACAACCATTATAGATAGATGTGACAAATAGTTAATAGGGAACATAGTATTCTTGGTGTGAATATGGCATGAACATGAGACAAATTGATCAAAGCAATTTAAAAATGGGATTTAGAGGTATTAATATGGATTTTGTAACATCAAGTCAAGCTCTAACTACACACACACCTATAGGCATCACCCCAAGGTAAAAAACATAGTTAGGGTTTGACATACAGTCTTGATTGGTCAAATGTATTGAGGGGAATATATGGAGGTTTGGAGGGATAATTTAATGTTATTATTTCACTAAATTATGTCTAATTTAAGTCTAAAGGAAAATATAAATATGGATGGGGATAAGTGATTAGAATGAACCTAGATTTGGTTTGCACATTGTATCCAAACATTGTGATCACTCCTCTTTGGCTAGGGAGGACTACATATAAATAAGAAATCACTACCACAAGATTTTTTTAGTAGATAAATGATTGGGTTGCCAAGATATGTGGTTGTTTTATGAAGTGTGAAACTTTCATAGAGATGACAGTCTACCTTCGAGAAACAAAATAATAATAAATAACTGAAAGAGAGGTAAAGAGAGAGTGAAAAAGAGATAAGATTACCATTATTAATAACCTGTATGTAACAGAGAGTGACAAGGTGTAGGTGAGACACTTTGTTTGTGTTTTAGATTTTTTTTGGATAGGTTTTGAAGAGGCTAGGGAATCCACAGCCATTGACATCAATAAGGGAGTGACCAATATCAGTTATACTACTGAGGTCAGTAGTGAGGTGACCGATGTCAGTTAGGCTATCGAGGTCGGTAGGGGAAATAATTATTTAAGAGCTTGTATAAGGCTTTCTTAGGTTTAGAAAATGGTTTGGATCAGGTTAGGGAGTTTGGGAGAGTTATGAGAGGGAGATTATGGATTGGTTGAGTCTAGTTAGAGGTTTGGTATGTCATTTAAGAGGAAACAAGTAAGAAATATTTGTAACTCCCTCATGAGGGTATAGTTAGAAGTGCATAAAGTGACATAAAGTAGATATAAATAAATATTTAAATAACCTAAAGTATTAGTGATGTACTTAGATATGGTGGTTGCTAAACAATAAGTGTTAGGTTGATGGATCCTATCAAAGAGTCTGAACCTAAATAACTAAACAGAGAGAACAAGTGGGTGATGTTGGTCCTCAAGATCTTAATTTCTAATTATGATTATCTTATGTAGGGTGATTTTAAGATGGGATGTAGAAAAATAGAATGCCAAGAACCTGAATGAGAGTAAGAATTAATTTTCTTAATTTTTACTGACCTAAACTTCAGATTGGAGTTTGGCTTATATTGTAGATTTCAGCAATCCCATTGACATCAACCATGGGTTGATCGACATCAATGGCCCTAGAATAGGTAAACCTTACTATTTTTGGCCTTTTTTCTATTGTTATTCATGCCAAGTGTGACACCCATTATAAAATGGTAAAAATAAGAGGTTAGGAAAGAAGTAGTTGTTTAGGAATTTAGTTTGGAAGTGGGAATCTCGGGTAGTTAGGATGAAGGGACCAGGTCTTGAGGTGACTCATCAAGTGAGAATTAGTCATAGGGTGAGGTGGCTAAGTAAGGTGGAAACAAATTTTTTTAATTAACTTAATTAATTATTTTAAATTAATTAAATGTGTGAGGAGTAAAAATATGGGTTAGGGAGATTAATTGTTATTATTAAAATGGGTTTAAGGGGGGTTTTGACATAGGGAGTTACACACATGTGTGTGAAATAATTTTGGTGTATAGATTTTCCCCTTTTTGTCTTGTAATTTGTATTGACATGTTCTACGACAAAAATCAAGAGTTAGATGCTCTAAGTATTGGATGAGGTATCCCCCTCAAAATGAGAATTGATGAAGGAGAATCTAGAATCAGGTATGAGTTTGATAAAAAGGTAATTGGGTGACTAGTGGAGAATTTATTATCACTTTGTATGTGTATCCACAATGATATATAGTTAGCAAAGTTGAGAACATGAAAATTTAAGGACTCTAAAAGAAGTAACCAAAGCATAGCTTGTAAGTGATAGTTGACAGGTCAAATCAATCAAACTTTTAGCTCCAATGGTTAATGTGTCCCAGGTATCTAAGGTAAGAAGTGCCCCTAAGAAACACAAAAGGGTTGAAGGTGATAGGATGGACCTGGTTTCCATCCATAACACTTAAAATACATGCATGTGCATAATAGCCAACTATAGTGGAATAGCCTAAGCAGTTAGGACAAGTAATGTAAGGGTGTTGTAAAGGGTCAATGAGTGAGGAAATATTCATGATATCCAAGTAAAGTCATCAAGGGTGAATATTTAAGTGATCTTTAATGTCATTTCATCATGGTTGGGGGAGATATATGTAATCTCTAGTTGCCCCAGTGTATGGGTAAGGTTTGAAAAGTTGGGAGTTTTGTATTGGGGAAAACTATATTAGAATGGTGCCAACATCAGTTACATTTGCTGATATCAGTAATATAAAGTGCCAATGTTGGTAATCCTACATCAATGTTGTCAATGTTGGTAGGCATAAACATTGACATTAGTAGGTTAGGTAAAAAATCCCAACATCAGTGGTTGACCAAACTTAATAAAAGGGGGTTTGGTAGCTAACCAAACTCATTTAGAACTTGGTGATTGGTGAGAATAAAAAGAGATTGAGAGTGATTAGAGATGGTAGCTCAAGGAGGGGACCCAACAAGAAGTACACAACCAAATGAGCTAATAGATTTAGTGAGGAGGAGATAGAGAGATGAGGTAAGAGCATACACTAGTTTGATTTAGTATTTGTAATTTTTAGGCTAAATGAGAGGTAGGGGTGTAGAAAATGTTAGTGGAGGGGTATAAAATAGGTTAGGGTAGGTGTAGGATAAGTGAGGGGGTTTTGTGGGTAGGTTTTTAGAGTAAATGGGTAAGGTTGGGTTTGGGTTGTTCAGCCCTAGGGCTGAACTAGTTGTTGACATCAATGAGGTCAATTGACATTGGTTGACATGGCATTGAGGTCAAAAGTTTGCTATTGATGTCCACCATTATGTAGACTGATAAAGTGTTGATGTTAGTATTAATGCTAACATCAGTGACTATAGAAAAGTAGAAAAATAGGAGAAAGGGTGAGTTTCAGATATCCAATGGAAGTAGTCAACTAGCCTAATGGCTGAGCTAGCCTTAGAAGACCCCATGTCATTTGAGTGTTGCCTACATAGCATAGTTTAGGGCCTTAGGCCAATGTAGCTCTCCCAAAACCTAAGAAAAAGATCTAAAAAGGTGTGTTTTAGGGAAAAAGGTATGTTGAGATAGTTGGAGAGGTCTAGGGATTAAAATATAGGTCATAGTCTCAAGAGTCAAGAAAATAGGCAGTGAGGCCTAGAGTTGGGATAAGTAGGTAGTCCTAGGGTAGAGAGAGAGAGGAAATGAAGCCTAGGGTAGAGAGAGATAGGGGTAGTGAAGCATAGGGGGGATAGTAAGGTGGGTATATGGCTGAGGTAACCTCAAAAGACCCCATGTCAACTGAGTGCTACCTACATAGCCTGGTTTAGGGCCTCAGGCCAATGTAGTTCTCCTAGTGGAAGGGAAAAAGGTGGTGATAGAGTATATTAAAAGGTATGTGACCTGAGTTTTTTTTGTGTATGGATGTAGGTAAGGATGGAGATTACACTACAAGATCATCTATCAAGGCTATTGGCATTCATGAGGAGGGATGTCACTCCAAATGAGTGGTAACATATGGTAGTTATGGGCTTAGGAGGAGTGTGATGGTACTATTGAGTCATGTGGGATGTGTCTCTGATGATAGCTTTGATTGAGAGGTGGGATCATACCACCAATACCTTCCATCTACCATATAGAGAGTTGATAGTGGTGTAGGAGGATGTATATAGGATTTTGAGGCTACCACTCTAGGGTGAGGAGCTCTTTTCATGCTCAAGATAGGAGTATGATATACACATGGTCACTTTATATGGAGAGAATGTTAGTGAGGTAACCTACCACTTTGCAAGTTTTGTATATGAGCCATTGTATATCGCTAATGAGGAGCATCATCATCTAAGCATCCTAATGATGATCAAGATCAAAATATATGCATTACCAAATGTAGATGGTGGGAGATTTTTGATTGCTTTGATAGGTGTGCTTACATAGATGGTTGAGTAGTAAACCATTTTTATTGGGGTCTAGTATTTTTGGCATAATTATATAGAGAGATATGGGGTTTGAGGCTATAATGATGGTAAAGTTTATGTGTTGGTCATCTACTACATTATTAGGCATATGAGCACATAGTGGTGATGTGACCACTGGGATTACCTACCACTATCTTGGCTAGCTTTAGGGTTGGTTTTAGATGGTGGAGAGATGGGATGGAACATACCCGAGTGGATGGTATGGTGAGAGATATTGGCTACTATAGGTGCATGATCGAAGGCTTGATCCTTGTAGATATTTTATGGAGACTGTATCTGACATACCTAATTTTTAAAGGGTAGGTAGAGTAACTTGTTGGGTTGTATAGCTCACTATGGGTCAGGGGAAATAAGCCAATGAGTTAGAGATGGTACTCATAGCATGGGTTAAGAGGTAGTTTGGGCTATTTTAGGATATTATACCTACCTTCCCTTGATACATAAGGGATGAAATAGAGGCACCCTTACCATTGCCTCAAGAGATAGATGGGCTAGATTTTGAGGAGCTACCAACATGGCTAGGTGTTAGGGACCTAGGGTGTATAATAGCCTATATAGCTTGGTGGGTAGGGTTACATCTAGTAGTGGAGGGCAAGAGGCCACCACTAGATTTATAAGGGTTAGTTAGAGAGGGATGCAATGCTACATGCCTAAAATACAATAGTGTAGGCTTGAGAAACAACTTAGGCATATGTTTTAGCCCTACAAGGGTAGGTGGTGACATTGTAGGGTTAGATTGGGGCTCTATAGGGTTAAGTTGTAGCACTACAGGGCTAGGTGATCATTTTTTAGGGTCAATTGATTGTATTAATAGTAGAGAGAGATAGTCTAAGAGAAGCAAGATAAGCTACTCCTCCTCCTCCACCACCATAGGTACCAGTATATGTAGGGCCATCATCAAGTGCTATGGGTCCTCCATAGATTGTATCTATGGTCAGATATTTATTGAACTAAATGAGATTGCTTATTATGAGAGGGAAATTAGAGAGTTCCCATAGATATAAGGATATTTAGAGTTTAGAGAGTAGGAGAGGTCGATGTCACATGTGATGGTTTCTTGCTCATGTCAATGTAGACAGACAAAGAGTGGTGATGACACTGCTTCTTCCCAACCATGCAAAGAGCCTTGAAGACCCTGAGTGCTATTTTTTTATTATATATGTTACATGTTTACTAGCCTACAAGCTGAAGATGTGAGATGTACATTTTGAGAGAGATTTATGATGTTATGATGATGTAGATGATGAACATGTACTTTGATCACATATTATATATATGAGATGTTCATTTATTGTCATGTGTTTATTTTAGATGCATTTCTTATGATTATGATGATGATATGGATGATGTTTATGATATGCTATGTTAATTTAGATGTTAATGTTGATCATGTTAGTTGAGTTAGACTAGACTTTCCCATATATGTAATGGTATATGCATAGTTGGTTGGTTAGTTTCATCTTAGTATTTTCCATATTTGTGATGGTGTATGCATAAAATGAATGGATTGGTTATGGTATTTTATTTTAGTATTTTTCCATATTTGTGATGGTGTATGCATAAAATAAATAAATTATTTGTGTTAGTGTTGGTATGAAATTATGTATTCATCTCAAATAGAGATGTTGACATGTGATGTGGATGGGAAAATAAAGAGGAAAAATGTGTGTGCATTAACAAAGACCATAATTTAGAACATAAATAAGCTCAAGAAAATGAGCCTCTTTCATGCTTTATATCTTTGAACCATTGTGTTTACCTTATGTTAAGAGAGCTTCACAGTCCCTTGAAAGAGTATGAGGGGGAAAAGGGTAAAATGAGGGAAAAAAAGGTTTAGGTAGCATAACCTACTAAGTAGAAATGATATGTCCCTTTTATGGTTGATGTGAGAGATAATATAGGCAAGTCTATGACTTAAATCTTTTTTTTTGGTGTAATCTAATCAATGTAGGAAGCCTACAATGGGATTTTGTATAGGTTAAGGTTGCATAAAGCTATGAGAATATTTTTGTAGTTGTCTTTCCCTTTGAGAACAAATCTTGACTTATCCATCCTTCAAGGGAGTGGTCTAAGCATTTTTTTTTAAGTTTAAATAGTTGTCCTTTAAGGGAGAACTCTATTGATAGGAGTAAATGGGAGTTACGTAGTTGTCCTTAAAGGGAGAATTCTATGTTGAAAAGCATCACCTGAGATTTGATAACATTTTCAAATATCCCATTTTTTTTTGCTTTTAGTCATGGACAAGACTATAGCAGCTTAGGAGTTTTCTACTATGAGGATAAAACCATAAAACTATGTAAGTTATATAAGTGTATAGGAGTAAGGGTGAAGAGGAAGGGAAATGAATGTAATAGGGATGCTCAAGGGATGAGCTCAAGTTAAACACAAAGTAACGTGATGCTTGTTTAACAAAAGAATGGTCATAGGTGTAAGGAATTTAAAGGCTCAGGTTTTGGCCTTCATTCAAGAGAAGACAAATGATAAGTTCCCAAGCCATACTTGTGAGTTATGATATAAGGTCCAAGCCAATTAGGAGCAAACTTACCCCATTTGATTTTCTCCATTTTCATCACATGTTGATTTTATTTTAAGATGAGATCTCTTATATTGAAATCTTACTCTTTGAGATTTTTTTATAACCATATTTGATATGCTCTTGATAGATTTGGAGTTAATTAAGGGCTATGAGATGACATTCATCAAGCATTTCAAGTTAGGCCAAATGTTATTGGCAAGAGTAATCGTTAGCAAGTATGTCATGTAGACAAATATGAAGAGAAGAAATCTAAACCTCAAGAGGCAAAATAACCTCCATCCCATATACTAATAAAAAAGGTGTAGCACCCATAGGGGTTTGAATATTAGTGTAGTAAGCCCATAAAGCAAAAAGTATGTGTGTGTGCCAATCCTTACCCATATCATTGACTACCTTCATGAGGATTTTGGTCAAAGTTTTGTTAGAAGCTTTTGTATATCCATTAGCTTAGGGATAGTATGGTGATGAGAAGCTTAATTTGATTCTAAATGCATTAGATTAGAGTGATAGATAGTTGGGGCTGGCCTTTTCTCCTCTATCTAAACTCTAAACTCAACTCTAGAAGATAGATCTATAGGTGGGTAGATCTATTATATAGGGCCCTCAACCTTCCCTTTCCCAACTAGATAGAGCATGCCTATATCTAGATATGGCTCTCCCTTCATAAGCCATATAGATATATAGGGCTTGACCATCCATCATTGTTGGAAGATTTAGTCATAAAGACCTTGAACAGTCTTATTTTTGAAAGACTTGCCATTATTTGTTATAATCTTGTGAGGTATACTAAAATGATAGATGATGTGATGGTTAATGAAGTCAATAATTTTGTCAGCTTTAGTGGAGATGAGAGGGATGGCCTTGACCCAATTGGTGAAGTATTTAGTGGTAGTAATGATAGAATAATGATAGAGATATGAATGAGGGTTAATCTTTGAGAGTTGTTTGAAGTCCTAAAATCAAAGCCTAATATTTGGCCATATTATTAGTGCATTCAAAATCTAGTTTAAATGACAAAGGCATATGTTTATCATCTAGAGGAATAAGAATGACCCCCGTACCCCCAACATGTTGGCATTTAGATCCATCAAAAAACATCATCATTTGATAGGAGATGTCATTGGTGGAGAGCGTTTCAATAGATTCATTAGGTAATTCAAGGTTTGAAGGTTGATTATCAGGTAAAGGGGTAGTAGCTAACTAGTCAATGATTATTTGTCTTTTAATATATTTTTGCTGAATGAAATTTAAGTTGAATTCAACAAGAAGAATGAGCCATTGAGTTACGCATTAGTTATGATATGGTTTAGAATACATGTATTTGAGTGGATCAATATGGGTGACCACATAGGTTTTGTGATTTAGGAGATAATGGTAAAGTTTATAGGTGAAAAAGACCAATACAAGGCAAAGCTTTTTAGTATGGGTATATCGAGTCTCATAATCAATAAGTGTGTGGCTTATGTAATAAACCACCTGCTCTCATTGTTGGTCATCTCGATGTGCAATCATAACACCTAGAGAATTGTATATTATGGATATGTATAAGTAGAAAGGCTGATTTTCCTTAGTTGGAATAAGAACCAATGGGGAAAGGAGGTATTATTTAAGTGCGTCAAAGACTTCCTAGCAATCTATACTCTAATTGAAGGAGACATCCTTTTTGAGGAGATGGTGAAAAGGTTGGCAGTGATCAGACAACTAGGAAATGAAGTGGTGAATGGAGTGAAGTTTGTATTATAGGCTAAGGGGTTATTTTATATTAGTAGGAGGTATTTATAGGATTTCTCTAACCTTAGCAAGATCAACCTTGATACCATAGAGATAAATGATAAAACTTAAGAGTTTACCAAAAAGAACACCAAAGACACATTTCTTTGAGTTTAGTTGAATGTTATATTGGAGAAGACAAGTGAATATGGTTTTGAGAATTTTCAAGTGTTCTTGAAAAATTTTAGACTTGCCAAGTAAGTCATCCATGTAATCTTCCATAATTTTGTGTAAGATATCATGGAAAATGTAGATCATAATGCATTGGTATGTTGCACCAACATTCTTCAAGCCAAAAGGTATGACTTAATAATAGAAAGTCCCCCATGGGGTAATCAAGGTTGTCTTGTGTTGATCCTTAGGAGTGACCAAGATTTGATTATATCTAGAGAACCCATCCATAAGTGATAACATCTCATAGATGGCCGTTAGATCAACAAGTTGGTCGATACTAGGCAATGGGAAGTCATCTTTTGGACATGTGAGGTTTAAATCATGATAGTCGATACAAATATGGATTCCATCAATAACTTTTGTGATAGGAACGATATTGGAAATCCATTTCATGTAATCAATGGGTTGGATAAAGTTAACATAAAGGAGGTATTAAAGCTCTTCTTTGACAAGGAGAGTAATACGAGGATGCATTTTGAAAAGCTTCTACTTAATAGGTTTAACATCTCGATTGGTGACAATGTTGTGGGTGATGATAAAGGGGTCAATGCTATCCATGTCATTGTAATACCAAGTGAAGGATTTGCTACGGTCATTAAAAAATGTGGCATAATTAGCTTGCTCAGTGGAATCTAAAGATTGGCCAATCTTGAGGATACGAGGGTTATCATGGGAGGGTAGGTTAATGTCAATGGTTGATTGATTTAACATAGCTTGTGTTTCAGATGGGAGTGATCATTGGATATAGGAATCATCTACACCCATGTAGGTGAGAATTGCATCATCATCTTGACATTAGATAGTGTTAATAGTGGGAGAATCATCATCAATTATTTTAGGATGAACAAGAGAAAGGGACCTTGTTTCCTTACCCTAATGATAGGTTAAAGGACCCAAATGGATGGCATTTATTGAAAAAAAAATAGGAGGTATAGATACCTCCAATTCAATAGGTGATTATGGAGAAAAAGGTGGAGAAGGAGAGACTAGTTCTTTGACAATTGGTTCATGGGAGGTTTTAGTGAGTTTATTTGGTTTGTCATATCCCACCTCATGCCTCTTTTTAGCATTTTCAATGGTGTTACTAGTAGGATAGTCAATAGGTGTATGAACACCTTATTCATAATGACCTAAACCAAATATTTTTCAAAAACACCTATAGAGATAGGTGTGAGAAATATAGGGTTACTTAGGAAAGAGAAGTCATAGGTAAATGGTTGTGGTGAAGAAGATAGATTGATGACATTGGGAGCTTGATCAATTCCCCCATATGTGAAATTGGTTCAAAGGTTAGGGAGCCCATAAGGGATGACCATCCCAATATAGGTATCATAATTTGGGTGCATATGAAGCCTTCCATACTCTTGTGGAGTATAGAACATGTCAAGAGTCAAAAAATCATATTCACCTAATGACAAACATTAAAAGGTCTCCTCCATAAGATCCTTGTCAGGAATTTGTGTTGTCAGTATCTATATAATCATGGGAGTAGAGCTTGTGGAAGATTCAAAAGCATCATGAGAGGAAGAGGATGTTTTCAATGGGATGAGAACATCATTGGGACTATAGGTCATGTTACATGTTTTAAATAGAGGTGGGTTAATAGGTATAACATGTACTTCTCTATCATGTTCAAACTTGACACAACGGTGCAAAGTTAAGGGTACACATGCCATAGCATGTATCCAAGGTCATCCAAGTAGTATGTTATATTGGAAATCTCCTTCCACAAAATAGAAGATCTTAGGAATTGTGCAGGGACCTAAATTAATATGTAAGACAATAGTGCCCATCATAGTATCTATAGTATCATTAAAGGAATAAAGTACCGTATCAATTTGAGACATGTAATTTTCAAGAAGGGATAGTTATTTTTAGGCATGGGTGGAAATAATATTAATACTAGCTCCCCCATCAATAATAACTCTCTTTATACAATTTTGATCAATATATGTGGTAATAAAAAGGGTAGAATTCTAATCTTCAAGGTGTTGAAGTGGAATTTCTGAATCATTGAAAGAAATCAGGGAGACAGAATTAAGGGAGTTGACCAAAGCTATAAGATGTTAGGGATCATATTATTGTACCTCAATTGCTTGAAAAGAATTGATAAAATCTTAATAGTGTTGGGATGAGTTTTAGATTAACTCATACAAAGACATTTTCACAATATTTTGGTGAAGTTGTTTCACCATTGAGCTTTGGATAAAATCTGAAGACGTTGTTTTAGGAACACCCAAGATGGAAATCTTAAGATTAAAAGGGGTATTTTCTTTGGTGAAGGGATGGGTCCAAGGTGTAGTGACCTTTTCCTTAGCTTTATCTTTTTGGTTTCATGAATGTGTGGCCACATTAACTGTGTTGATTTGAAAAATTGGTGAAAGAGGTGGTAAAGGGGTTATAATGACATCTTTGAGTTTGAATTTAGGTGGAATAGTAGGAGGCACTGTAGATTCCAAAGGTGGAATAATAGGAAGGTTAATGGTAGTGTCATCTAAGAGAGTGTCAACATTGAATTATTATTGAAAAATCATTGTGAGGGCTTTACAATTCTTAGTATCGTGTTCAGGTGAATAATGATATAAACACACTTGTGTATCATCAAACCAAGATGGATTCATTATGAGAGGACTATAAGGCTTAATGGGAGTAAGAGTTATTACCAAAGATTATAATAACTGACCTAAGAAAAAGATTTGAGAGCCTACAAGTGGGCTCATGCTTGTTGTGCTAACAGGAGTAGACACCTTATTTTATTTTGATGTTGGAAAGGTAATTTTATATGGTGTCTTGTTTGGTGATGGTGGAGTTACATTTTTTTTCTATCATTTTTTTAGTGTTAGATGTGAGAGGAGTACCAAATGGTAAAGGTAGGAGTGAAGGTAGCTTAACCATTTATTTGGCTTAGTTAGATGATATTCTAAATAAAATAGAAGGGTGTGCCCCCAAAATAGATGGTAAAGTTGAGGGTTGAAAAAGGGATTGATGAGATCTAGGAGGCTTAACATTCTTCTATATTTTAGGGTGAAAAAATCCAACTTATGGTTGAGGAGTTAAATCTAATTTCACCTATGGAAGAATTAAATTAGAAATGGGGCATACACCTAAGGTCCTAATCTACTTTAATGTAATAGATTCGTATGAGGGTGAGGGTTCTAATGTAGATGGCTAAACTTTCGGTGCTTTTGGTGAAGAAGTTATAGCTTTGTCAAAGACCTTGGGGTAAAGGGTAGTAAGGGGGTTGGTGGTAAATGCTGACATTCATTATGTTAGATAAGGAGTTTTAAGTCAGTCCCAAAATGTTGCATGGTCTAGCTTCATGGGGTCAAGAAATTCTAGACTTTTCACCAAATGTGAGAAGTGTTTTGACAAAGTTGACGTAGGCCTTACACTTGTGTTTTTAGAAGGCTACAAGATTTTGGAAAGAGGGAAATTATTGGTCTTTACTACTTTGGGCCAAAGACAAGAAAGAACCGCAATGGGGTCCTCTTTGATAGAGATAGGAGAAGAGACTTGGTTTGCAATGGGTGGAGAGGAGGTAAGTGAAATAGGTTCCTCAAGAGGGTAAAGTATAGGTATTATGGATCCTTAAACATGTGGGTAAGGCATGGGTAAATTATGATCCTATATAGGTAAAATAAGGGGTAAGAGTGATGAAATTGGAGTAAGCACAATAGGTCTCTCATCTATTATGGGAGTAGATGATATAGATTCTTCTAGGAGCAAAGGTGAAGTGGTTGGGGTACTACTATCTATAGGTGGAGGAGAAGTAGGGGAAGAAAGTTCCTTAAGAGGATATAATGTAGGAATGATGTTCCCTTTAACATGTGGTTAAGGAATAGGTAGGGTGTGGTCTTCAAGTAGTAAGAGTATACGTAATATTAGTGCAAATAGAATTGGGTTTACAGGCTCCTGAGGTGGAAAAAGGCATGGTAAAGAATTCTCTTCCTCTCAAGGGAGCATAATAGGTGAAATAGGATCTTTTACCTAAGGAGGAATAATGGGAAAAATAGATGCCACAGAATTTGGGGGAGTAGTCAATGAAATAGATGTCTCCTGTTATGAGGAAGGTTAAACTGAAGGTAAAGGAAAGACCATATCAACTATATGGATATTATGATCACCTAAGTTAGTTGTGGACTGGACAATATTTTGATTCAGTGAATGGTTAGGAAAAGGGTGTTTAAACACATCCATAATTTGATTAGGAGGTGCATTAGGATTATCCAAGATGAGCTCACCTCTATCAAGCATATATTGAATAATGTTCTTCAAGGTCTTGTAATTATTAGATTTGTGGCCTTTAACTCGATGGTAACTTTAAAAATCATCTTCCTTGTACCAAATTAGGATAGGATAAGAAGGGTTAAGTTGTATAGGAGGCTTAATTTGAGGAAGGGTTATGGCACCTTGTTTCAATAATTTCTCCAAGATGGATGTATATGATTCCCTAATGGGAGTGTATTATATTTGTTCATACCATTATTGGAATTGCTTGGTCAAATTTTGAGAAGTCAAGGAATTGGATTGATTTATGGTTTTAGAAGAGGCCGACTTAATGACCACTGCATTGGTAGAGCCTTTAGCCTTTTGGTTAGTGGGAGAATTCTTAGAGGAGGAGTCATTTTACTTGGTATTAGGATTCTTACTATGCAAATTTACTTTATCTTCATCTATAACATGAACCTCAAGTTTTTGTGCCACTATAAAAGATTCATAAAATGTGTGGAAATTTTATACCTAGAGTGTGGATGAGATGTACTTAGCACATACCCTTGAGAAGAGCTCAATAAGCTTATGTTGGGGTAAGGAGAAGGAAAGTTGATTGATCAAGCTTCTCTAATGAGTGACAAAATCTGAAATAGACTCATCATCGAATTGTCTGATAGAATTAAAGTCTATTATAAAAACTTTCTTAGAAATGTTAATAGAGAAATGATCTAGGAATATTTGTACAAGTTGGGTAAATGAGAAAAGGGAGTGTTGAGGTATAGATCTATACCAATCCAAGGCAACACTAGAAAGAGACATAGGGAAAGTATGAAGTAGTAACACATCATCATGTCCTATTAAATAAAAAACATGTCTAAATACTAATAAGTGTTATTATGGGTCCTCTTTACTTTTAAAATGAGTAAATTTAGGGAGCTCCCATTGTCTTGGATAAGGGTGAATAGTCAAAAAATAATGGATTGGTTCATTGCATATCTGATCATAAGATAATACATTCTTTGAACTAGAAAAGAATGTCTCTAGATTAGACATCTTGTCCATTATCATATTAATGATATTTGGAGGGGGATTATTTTGGGGGATACCTCTTAAGTTATAGGGAAGCTGATATGAACAAGAGGGAGTATATGACATAGCTTGTGAAGGTTATGTCAGGGCAACATAAGGATAATGAGTCATAGGCTAAGGTGTGGAAAGAAAAAGGACTTATCCCATTGGGTTGGAGACTATACCTTGGTTGGTTATTGTTATTGTAAGTTAAATTATTGGTATGATTAGAATAGATGAAGGGTGAGTTGCAACTTAGGTAATTATAGGCATGAGGGTAGAAGGAATAGGTGCCACTAAATTTTGGAATGGGGTGTGACTTGGCTGAACTAGTTGTGGTTGTGAAAGTAGGGAAGTCACACTAGGGTCTAGGTGGGATTGGGTAGTTAGAGATGCTATATTTTGAAAATTATTTATAGTTGGGTTACTCATCAAAGTGGTGGTTTGGGTAACCATGGGGAAAAAAATATAGGAAACTAAAACTGAGGTTATCTCCATTAAAGAGGTTGGTATACCATAGATTGGGTCACTCAATGAATTATGGGTTCAGCTCATAGCAAGGTAATATTGAAGGGCTACCACATTATGATCAAGAAATATAGAAAAATCTTGATCTCCCTCAGGCATAATTGGAATATGGTTAGGGTTGGGAGTATGCTCTATATTTGAAGTATGCTCCATGATATAATCAAAAGTGAGAGGGGAAGGTGGAAGTGGTTTCCAACATGAGTAATCAACAAGAATTTTGGCTTGAGCTCATGTCAATAGCATGCAAGGGGAGGTTTAAATAGTCTTACTACCCTGTATTTGAAACAAAATAAATTAAAAAAAGGTTTGAGTATAGGTAAATGGGTTATTTTAGATTGTTATTTTGAGTAGATAAAACTACATAGTCACCGATATCATTAGGGAAGTGACTGATATCGGTAGGAGCAGCTGATGTCAGTGGAATAACTAATGTTGATAGGCAAAGTCTATTGATACTAGTGGGATTAACTGATGTCGATCACTATGAAATTTTGAGAAATGGAAAATCTAATGTTCTAATAAATCAGAGGTTAAACATAGGTAAAATAGTAGATGTAAAAGGTCTATGTAAGAAGGAATAACACTCAAAAAACCTAAGATAACAAGTTATAAAAACTAAGTTTTAAAAATAGTATCAATTTTGTGAATCAATAGAAAAACATCCTTACCAACTCAAAAATATAGAAGGTAATTAAAAAGTAGAAAAATAACATTCAGTCAACAACTATTAAATCCTAAAGATTAAATTTTTAGTCTCGTGTTGACTTATACCTTAATCAGATAGTGAGAAAAAATTTGGTTATCAAAGGTACTAGAAAGCAATCTAGAGTTGGTTTTAGATTAGTTTTGGTGCTTAAGAGGAAATATGTGTTAGACAAGGTAAATGGCTTATTATAAGAGCTTGTTCTTTGCACTTCATGAACCTAGAGCTGAGCCATGATGCTTAGCCAAAATATACCTTCTGTCTAGAGATTATACTCCACTAGAGAATGGAGTGGGTTCCGCCCTTGGTGGTGAAATCCAAGTAGGATAGACAGGTAAGGTAAGGTGATCCACCTGGTGATGAAATAATGATGGGCATTTTCTTAGGTGAGTTTTAGATGATTGTTTATGTTAATTTTATTTGGTTGTGTAACATAGGTGTACTACAATTTATTCAAAATGACTGTAATTAACTAGGTGAGTTAATATGCAACAAGCAAACTATGAAATGCAGTAAGTTTTAAACCCAAATCTGAAATGATTAGATTTGAATGAAAATAGAGAGGAAATAGGAATAAATTATGAATTTCAATATCCTAATGTGTATGAAAAAGGAAGTAAAGAAGGGATTCTTGTTTTTTTTGTAAAAGAAAATGATAAATTGCTTTTAGAGGCAAGGAGAAAAAAAGAAAATTTTAGTTTAATGCCTTCTAAACAGAGATTAAGATATTGAATTTTTCATTTTTAAGAGAAAAGAGGAGGAAGTAAAAGAAATGAAATTTTCACTATAATGCACCTATATAAATGTTTAAATTAATAAATGAACCCAAGGAAAACTCCAGGGTCCCACCGGGTGTGCCAAAAATATTTCACTAAATTTTGTCTATTTTAAATCTAAAGGAAAATAGAAAGATGGATGGGGGTAAGTGATTAGAATGAACCCAAATTTGGTTTGTGCACTGTATCTAGACATTGTAAGCACTCCTCTTTGGCTGGGGGGACTACTTGCAAATAAGAAAGCACTACCACAAGATGTTTGTTAGTAGATAAATGAGTGGGATACCAAGCTACGCACTTGTTATAGGAAGTGTGAAACTTCCTTAGAGATGATAATCTACTTTTGAGAGACAAAAGAATAATAAATAATTAAAAGAGAGGTAAAAAGAGAGTGAAAAAGAGATAATATTACCATTATTAACAACTTGTACGTAGTAGAGAGTGATAGGGTGTAGGTGAGATACTTTGTTTATATTTTAGAAATTATCTGGGTAGGTTTTGAAGAGGATAGGGAATCCATAGTCACTGACGTCAGTAGGGGAGTGACCGATATTGGTTATACTACTGAGGTTGGTAGTGAGGTGACCGATGTTGGTTAGGCTATCAAGGTTGGTAGGGGCAATAATTATCTAGGAGCTTGCAGAAGACTTTCCTAAGTCTAGGAAATGGTTTGGATCAGGCCAAGGAGGTTGGGAGAGTTATGATAGGGAGATTATGGCTTGGTTAAGTATAATCAGAGGTTTGGTATGTCAAGTTAAGAGGAAACAAGCAAGGAAGATTTGTAACTCCCTCATAGGGGTACAGTCAGAAGTGCATAAATCAATACATAGTAGATATAAAGAAATAACATAATAAATATTTAAATGACCTACAATATCAATGATGTATTTAGCTATGGTGGTCACTGAATGCTAATCTTATCAAGGAGTTTAAACCTAAATGCTTGAATAGAGAGAACAAGTAGGTGTTGTTGGTCCTTAAGAGCTTAGTTGTTGATTATGATTAACTTATGTAGGGTAATTGTAAGCCTAGATGTCAAAAAATAGAATATCAAGAGCCTAAATGATATTAAGAATTAATTTTCTTAATTTTTGCTGACCTAAACTTCAGGTTGGAGTTTGGCTTATATTATCGATGTCAGTAATCCCACTGATGTAAGCCATGGGTTAACTAATGTTGATAGCCCTAGAATAGGTAAACGTTACTATTTTTGGCCTATTTTATATTATTTTTCGTGTCAAGCGTGACACTTTTTATAAAATGCTAAAAATAAGAGCTTAGAAAAGAAGTTGTTTAGGAATTTAGTTTGGATGTGGGAATAAGTCTTGGGTAGTTAGGATGAGGGGACCAGGTCTTGAGGTGACTCATCAGGTGAGAATTAGTCATAGGATGAGGTGGCCAAGTAAGGTGATAATAGGGGTTTTTTAATTAACTTAAGTATTTTAAATTAATTAAATGTGTGAAGGGTAAAAGTATGGGTTAGGGAGATTAATTGGTATTATTAAAATGGGTTTTAAGGGGGGTTTTGACACAAGGAGTTATGCACATGTCTATGACACAATTTTGGTGTCTATAATTATAACACCTTAATAATAATCATATTATCCAAATAACACCATAATAATGGGTATATAGTAGAGAAAGGGGTCTAATGATGCATCAGATAGTCCATTCCTAGAATCATGCATGTAGTCTATCAAAAAGGAGTCTATTTTGGGTTTTGGAGAGATTTTTGGGTCAAATGACCTAATATAAGGTTTTATTTTTATGTTGGAGGTCATTAAAACCTTATTTGAGAGAATAGGGAAAGTTCCCTCTATTTTATCTTAGATAAAAGGCACTTTCCTTTAGGATTAAACTGACAGGTTTGGAAAGATGGGTAAGAGGAATAAACCAGAAGCTAAAGAGACACTTAAAAAAGGTATTTAAATATAAGGGACATCTAAACCAACATGAATAATGAAACCAAATAATTTTTTTTGGGGTGCTTAGTATGCAGGTAGGACTGTTTGAGGCCTAGAGCCCAATTAGGGGTCCAACTTCACTCCCACCTTGAGATGAAAATTATATCATATTGAATCAAATTTATATAATGAATTTGGGTGTGTCTAATACATTATAATTTATTGAAGCTATCAAAAAAGTCATTTTTTAATTTAGGGTGCAGACAGGTCTACTAAGCATGACAAGGCCTGGAATAAAAAAGGGGGGTCAACTTCATGTATATCCTTATATGATATCTCCAATGAATTTATGGATGTTAATAAGGTCTTAAAAAAGGTGATAAATCTTTTGGAAGGTATAGGAGTTGCATGGGGAGTTCAATTTTGGCTCAGAGGTAGTATTAGGCCTGTGCAAGTGGAAGAAAGATCTTGATAAAGCAAATTTGGAAGTTCATATCTCCCTTGGTGTTTTTTATGAAATCAAAAGGAGTTTTTGGATGTTATTATGGGTCTTTAATAACATTTTTTTTTATTTTTTTGCAACTTTAATGTCCCAGCTTTATGAACAAAGCTTAAGAGTGGAAAATAGCCTAAAACCCTTGCAAACCCTCAATCAAGACCTGATGAATAAAATTAGGATGGTAAGCTAATATAATGGAATATTTTTACCATGAAATATATTTCAATTTTTATAATACTCTTTCAAGCTACTTCCCACCCTATTGGACTGTATGAAATTATATGGATGGGGTGCAAAATAAGGTTTTTCTAACTATTTTGTGCATTGCACAAGTTCTAGGAGGTTTCAAGAGATGAAAAAAATTAAGAGGAATATTAATACTTATGATAACTCCCAATGTGAATTTAATTATTCATAACAACTCCTAAGTTCCTCAAAAGGAGCTCTCATCTCAGCTAGTCAAAACTAGCATAGTGAGCAAACAAGTGAGAAGTATGGAAAATTTAAGTGGATGGGTTTTAAGGTGTGAATAAGTATTATAAGGCCATGGAGATTATTTAAAAGTTTTTTACACTCCCTCCCATATATTTTCATGTAAAATTTAAGATAAATTTGAGACCAAGTGTGTAGGGTGTATGAAAGAAGAGTCATTTGGACTGCAAATGGTGATAACTCATTTTTGGGAGATTTTAGATGATCAAGACTACAACCAATGCATGGAGATGCATGTATTAAATCCTTAAAATTAATTAAAATCATAATACCTATCCCTAATCAATTTTTGGATATTCAAATAGGTCCAAATCATGAAGGCAATTTTCTAAGCTAGAATGAGGAGTTTCATGCCACTTTTCATGAATTTTATGACTTGGATAGACACTTGTGCTTTATAACCTTATATGGTTCATCCCACATCCTCTTATAATGAAAAAATAACTCCTTTTCTCATCTTTAAAAGTTTCCTTGTGACCCTTGGACTTCTATCTTCTCATCTCTCTCAAGTTCTATAAGAACTAGCCTTTTTGGCTATTGTAACTTATGTTCCACCTAAGTATGGTGAAGCCATAAATATTTTCATACCATTTTATCAATAATGATAAATATTTTTACCTATTAATTACTATTTATAGTGTGTTATACTTGAATGTTATATCTTTCTTAGTGAAGACTATGGATTCTTTAGCATGTTGTCTCACTATTTCATCTTATTTGTAGTTGGAAAGATTCTTATTGTAGGGCATGTGAAGTTTTCTAGAAAGTGTTAAATTTGAGTGAGTTATTATATTAAATAGTGATATTCAATTCCTCTTTTTTATTCCTCATATCCTAAACATTAACCCATAACCTCATAATGTAACATTGATGTGATAAGATGTAGATGGGAGAAGTGTATGTTTGGTTAGTCTCTTAGTTTCATGTGTAACATGTATCTGGTTGTAAGTAATAATTTAAGATGGTGTATCAACTCCATTAGGATATTTTTATTTTAGTTTTATCTCCCCATTTTCACCCAAAAGAGTTTAGGTGTAGTTGTGATCTAAAGTGGTACATCAAGGGAGCTAGCCCTATCTACAGATTCACTTCATCCTTAGGCTACACACAAGCCTAGAGGTGTTTAAATTGTGCCACTTCGATGAGGATATCTAATCATATCCTCAAGGGGTTAAAATCAAAGTGACAACACTTATTATATGGGATACTCTAGAGGAAAGTCATCCAAACACACTAAAAATCACCCATGAAAGGTAGTAGATAAAAATATTATTCCAACCACATGGGATAAGTGCCTTGGTATGCCAAAGGGTAAATCCATAAAACACCCACCTATAAGGATTGAACTACCACATACATAAAAAATTACCCTCATAAAATTACTCCTGAAACCTCTAACTTTTCTCAAAAGGGGAAAATGATTATGCCCCAAGTTCCAACTAAGTCATCTATATTATGATCTCATCCTTCTTCTAAACTATATATCATAGTTATATAATAATTTATTAATGGATCTAAGTTAGTTAAAAAACTTTTTCCCATATTAAAAACAAAAATACCTCATATTAACCCTAAAATCTTTTATTATCCACATAACTTATCTAAGATACCTCTACCATATATTAAAACCACTCGTAAAATCAACACAAAAAATGAAAGTGCAAAATTAAACATGATCCAAAAAATAACACCCTAAAAAATTAAAAAATCTTTCCAATATCCCTTGTGAGGATCTTATTCCACCATCCTTGATCAACTTCTACAAAATTCCCTTATCATGTTACCACCTATCAAACTAGTTAATTCTTGTATTCAAAAGCTATCATGGTATAGGGAGAACAAGGTGAGCACGTACCATAGGATACCTAGACATGATATTGAGAGATACAAAGATCTCAAAGTCATAATCTCAAATATCTTAGATGATGATGATATATTAATTGAATAGCCTTTTCATGATCCTCTCTTTGACCTGAACACTAAAACCATAACCATCCCTAAGACTAACATAGTAAATACCCTAAATCCTTTACAAGAAAAATAAAAACAAACATAAAAAAGCATGATTAATAGCCTTGATTTTGTTACTAGTCAACCCATTTCCAACTTACCCTTAGGACCCTCAAACATGGACAACTCTATAATGTTGGAAATTATTGTCTTATTTTAAATTGATATGATAAACATAGCCACATAGTCTCTAATACAAGACCCCAAAACCCAAAATCCAAATAAGGTCAAAGTTTCCATTAAAAATTCTCCTACCTCAACCATATAAACCTCAAAACCCTCCACTTTAAAACCAAAAATATCTATTCTAGGGAAATCAGAAAATAATAATTCCTTATAACTAATATAGAAATTAGTTCTTAAGGAAATCCATCAAACCCCAAAAAATATGTCCTTATATAAACTCATTTCAAATTCCCCACAACATTATCAAGCTATTATAGAGGCACTTTAGGGCATTCAAGTATAACCAAACAAATCCCAACCTTTGATAACATTTATTGGAGATTTATAGATGGCTTTATCTATTAGTTTTAATGATTTAGAAATACTCCCATTACCATTTAAAGACTAAGATCCACCCATATTTTTCACTGCTCAAATTAATCAAACTTGAATCAAAAGAGTTATGATTGATAATGGGGCTAGCATCAACATTATCTCCTCACATGTATTTAAGAAACTCCAACTTATAAAAATAATTATTGCCTAATCTCTAGCCATCTTATGAGATATCAATGATACAATGGCTCCTACTCTAGGAAATTTTGCCTTCCCTATCTGAATAGGTTGTCATATCCTTCATGAGTTAATTTACATTATAGAGGGCGAGTTTCAATATAATATCCTTTTAGGACATCTTTGGATATGCATTATGCATTTTTCCATCTACCTTTCACTAATGCATCAAATATGAGCATGAGGGCTAAGTTCATATTGTCCCTATTGATCTTCATCTGTTAAAACCCTAAAACCTAACCTTTTATCCTAATGATTTTTTACTCCCTCTAAAAAACACAAACCTATTTCTATAATCAAATGAAGCATTAACTAATTCAATAATACCTTCATCATAAATCCTAATAAGGATTCCCTTGCCTCCATATTCTAATAAATCTTGATAGGGGAATATTAATTATTGACACTTAATACCCTTCCTACTCCTCAAGAGTATGGGCACCTATATAAATAGTGTACTATCATCCTAATCTTAGAGATGTTATTTTATTTGATCCTTCCTTCCTCTATACTCATTTTATCTATAGGGGGATTGATTAATCCTCATCATGTCTTTATATCTAATCTCATGCCATACCATTCACCTCAAATTTTTCATTCCTAGGAAAACCACATTTTGATTATATGTACTTACAACATTGCACCTAGAAAGGCTTTAATAATGGATGTTATGAGCAAGGACCACACAATGTCTTGCTAGGATATTTTAGGAAAACCCATGAAAGACATGACCTTGGGTTTAATAAATTTCCTTAATCCACTATTAAAGTCACCCCTTTGTCCAATCCCAAATAAAATATCATTGCGTTACCATATAAAATTCCCTATGAGATGGAAGATGTTGTTTCCATCCCCTCAACTTTTTTAGTCAATATTTTCAACCTAGGACCTCTCACATATTGTAATGATGGAGAAAATAAATGCATTCCTCTTAATTACCCTAATATGATAGAATAATATTATTCTACCATCCCTATTCTTAAATGTCAATATGATGATTTTATCTTAACTTATTTAGGCATAGATAACTTTCACCTACACAATTTTCTTCCAACTAAAATGTCTAATCTTCTAAATGAAACCACTATAGATATTAACATAGGGTCTCAATATGTCCCACACATTATTAAGGTTAATAATATTTAGACCCTCAAGACTTCACCACATTATTATAAGACCATGACAATGATTTTACTTGGTCATATAGTGACATGTTAGGTATCGACCCTACTATCATCATTCACAATATTGTCACAATCCCTGAAGCCAAACTAGTGAATCAAAAACTATGTAAGATGTACCCTCACATTGTGATCTTAGTAAAAGAAGAGTTACAACATATATTATCTATTAGTTTCATCCAACTAATTTATTAACCTCAATATGTGTCTAATATTATTCCTATCACAAATCCTACAGGGATAATCCACCTTTGTACTAATTTTTTGGACCTTAACCTCACTTGTCCTAAAGATAAATTTCCTCTTCCTAACATTGATCAATTGGTGTACCTAATAGCTATCCATGAAATTCTATCACTTATGGATGGATTCTATGTATATAATCAAATCCTTATCACCCAAGAGGACTAACATAAGACTTCCTTTATTACCCTTTAATAGACTTTTTGCTATAAGGTTATGCCTTTCAGCCTAAAGAATGTGGAGACCACTTATCAAAGAGATATGACTTGTATTTTTCATGATATAATCCACAAAATCATTTAATATTATGTGGATGACCTTGTCGATAAGTCAAAGCTTTGAAAATACCATCTCTCTATTCCTAAAATAATCTTTGACTACTTAATCATTTACTTCATTCAAATATAAATTTACCCCACTAAGATTAGGCCTATTATATATATGCCACCCCCATCTAATCTTAAGTAGATTTTTAACCTATAGGCAAACTACTATCCATTCATAATTTTATCTCTTAGTTATCCAATTGATGTCAATCATTCTATTACCTCTTAAGGAAGTATACCCAATTCATTTGGGACTCTAATTTATAAGAGGCCTTTGAATCTCTAAAAAACTATCTCCTATCCCCATTAGTTCTTGTTATTGTAAAGGAAGGGTGATCTTTCTTCTTATATATTTCATCCACATATCATGCCCTAGGGGCTATGCTTTCCCATCGTGATGAGAAACATAGAGTGAAGATAGTTTATTACATAAATCATACTGTCATTAAATATGATATATGTTATACACATACATAAAACCTATACCTGGATTTGGTCTTTATGGATTCTAAGCTTTCACTATCCTCTTAATCATAAAACCTAAGTATCACAAATATTGATCCCCTTAATTTTATGTATTCAAAGCCTTACCAAAATTAACGTATGTGCATATGGATTATGATTTTAGCCAAATTTGACCTAGAGTTTCTACATCAAAAGTTAGTTAAAGTCTATATCATCACTGATTAGTTAGCTAAAGCACCTCTTATAGGTGGTCAACCATCTAGTTTTAAATTATTTAATGAATCTATGGCTTCCATATCCCAGGGAGATTGTATGTATCAAATGACTTTATTATTTGATGGATACAAAGGTGAGCATGGAGGAGGACCTAGAATCATTTTAATACCTCTAGAGGTCACTCCTATACCTTTATATTTCAATCTTGATTTTGATTGCAATAATATCATGGGAGAATATAAAGCCTTAACAATAGGTATTAAAACTATTTTAACCCTCAGCATTAAGGTATGTATCTATAAGAATTCCTAGTTGGTATTCAGTCAGATCAATGACATGTATTAATGTAAGAATGATATCCTACAAAAATACAAAATGTTAGCAGATCAAATATTAGCCACCTTTGATCATTATGTCATACAAGCCACTCCTCGATCAACCAAAAAATTCACAAATACCATGGTCTCCCTAGCTTATTTTATCCCATCCTCCTCTCAGGAATCCAACTTTTTATCCTCATACACAAGATCAACCAACCCTCTTATACCAAAACTAATCTTCCTTCTGTCCATAATGTGGATGAAAATCAATTATATCTATGGTACATGTTTACATTCAATTATTTATCTAAAAATGTTATCCCTTTAGATCTATCTAAAAATGGTAAATGTTTTTTTCATAAATGAACCACCTATTATGTTATACTAGGGTGTTATATAGAAGTGAAGATTTGATGGTACTCTCCTTTGATGTCTCCATAATTTTGAGGCTAACCTCACAATCAAATAAATGCATGATTGGTTATGTGGTAGACACTTTAGTAGCCTAGTTGTTGCCAAGAAAATTATATAAATATGTTACTTTTGGCCCACTCTAAATTAGGACTATTGTGAATATGTCAATAAATGCTTAAAATTTTAGCAACATGCTAACCTATCTTACATCCCTAGTCATGCATTATAAGTGGCCAAAGACTTTGTTATTTTATTAGTGGGAGATAGACCTTATAGGATAGATAAATCCTAAATCATCACAACACCATGTTTTTATCATTACTACCACCAAATATATCACTAAGTGGGTGGAGGCTATTCCCCTTATTTTGACCAAACTAGACAAGATTATTGATTTTATTACCCATAATATTATCTATCACTCTGGTCTTCATCATAATATCATTATAGATAATGGAAAATATTTGAAAAATAAGCAAGTTCAAAAACCCTATGATTATTTTAACATTAAACTAGGTTTTTATTCACCTTATTATTCACAAGCCAATAGATAATCTGAAGCATCTAATAAGATCCTTATCAAAATGCTAAAAAAATAGTCAATGAGGATAGGAAGAACTAACATATTCACATTCCTTTCACCTTATGGACTTATCTAACTAGCATTCAACCCCTATGGGTGCTACCCCTTTCTGTTTGGTCTATGGTATATAAATCGTCCTCCCTCTAGAAGTAAAAATTTCTTCTCTTTGAATTTCTCTTAAATAATTTTTTTTTGAATAGGATTAAAATCAATAGTGATTAGCATAACTTGAAATCTTATATGAGCATCGACTCATGGCCCTCAATTATCTCCATGTATATCGAGAAAGAATGAAATGTGCATATAATCAACATTTAAAATAACAAAAGTTTAATATTGGTGATATTTTTCTTAAAGAAAATCAACATGTTACAAGTATGAAAAGAAATAAATGAGGAAAATTTTATCTAAATTGGCTTATACCATACATTATTATTCATAAATAAGGATTCAGGGCATATCATTTAGCCACTATTGAAGGAAAACTAAAACATGAGCCTCTTAACACTTTGCATCTGTGTCCTTTATATTGTTAATAATATTAAATTAAACTATATTCATTATATGTTATCCTCCTTTGGTTTAAAAATAAAATAAAACCACACCTCTTATAGTTTAAAAAATATCCACTAATGATAAATAATCATGTGGATATCTGGAAGCATACCTACCCTAACCTTAAATATGAACACCTCATCTCTATTCATAACATGTTCTAAATGGAAAAGCTCTACCTATAATAGGAAAGATCCCAAAATCATTATTTCATAAAATATCTCACCTAAAAACTTTATTTTAATGATATAAATATCATCTTGTGTAAAAAAATTGTCTATACAAATTAGCCTAGGTTACCTTAACCCAAATCAATGATTTGGGATAAATAAAAAAATCAAGCAAAGGGAAAAATTGTAGATTATTAATTTGAAGAAAATTTATTCATAAAAAGGGAAGATAATCATAGATACATAATAACATATCCTAAATTATATACCACTCCCTTGAAGGATGGCTACCTAAGTAATAAATACATTAGAAATCTTTTTGCATTGATCAGTTGTCTATAAGCATGCCTCTAAAAATCCTTAAAATGGAAAATCCAAAATATCCAAAGAAAGATTCCCACATTGTGTTAGAGGTATAATAACTGAGAGGTGGGAGTGATTCAATGATTCAATAAATTTAATTTCAATTCAAAAACTTCAAACTCTTAACCAATCAACAAAATCATTCATGAAGCATATAAACCAGTTATTACAAAGAATAAAGGAAATTATGCAATATCAACACACATAAAAAATGGATTATGTGGGAAAAATTCATGGGGGATAAAACCCACTCTTAATTATGAAAATAATTGGACTATATTCCTATAATATATTTACAAACAAGTGACTTTAGTGAAACACCCACTTCACAAGGAAAAAACAACCCCTAAGCATGAACAATCACCCACTTGTCTTAGATGTTGAGAACTCACACAAAATATTATGATATCAACACATATATATATCTATTATTTAATTTTAATATGATTTATAAACTATTAGTATCAACTCTCTTCAACCCTTCAAGCCTTCACATACAAGTAATGCATCTAAAATAACCTTTGGGATCACTCTACACTTCTTTGCTCATCATCAATCTTCAAACCTAAAATAACACTATAATAAAATAATAAATATGACCTATAGGTCACAAACATATTACTCATACTTATATTCTCTTAAATCCATCCACCAAACACACTCAACCTTCTTGTTTCTTCGCTTGTCAACTCTAGAAACCTTCACCTTTGTTTATGTTCTTTATAGAGCCTTCATGATCACCATATTCTTGGTCAGCTATAAGACATACCTTAACACTTAAGGATTCTATCACACTTATTATAAGATAAATTTCACATACATGGGTCATCCATATATTTTATATATCACCCTTAAGCAATAACATATTTCAATTAGGCCTAAGAAGCCCTTATCGGTCTATGAAGACCTAATCATCCTTTTAACACTTCATTGAGTAAAATGAGGAACACAAGACCACTTAAAATCACATATGTTCTCTCTTATTACCCTTAACACACCCTCAAATTATGACATTCATCACTACACACATCTACATATGAAAAATCTATCAAAAACTTGCCTCATACATGAAACAACATTAACAAACCAAAAGTCAACTTTCAAGCAATGGTTCATAGTGAAGATGGATTGGTAAAACCTCCAAAATCCATAAATATGATCCTCAAGGAGTATAAAACACTTTATAATATATAATTCACCTTTAAACATCCAAACCCCATCAATAAAAACTCAAACATACTTCTCAGGTCACTTGTAGAAGATAATCAAACCCTCAATCAACTTTGAACCACAATAAATTTAGGTGTACAACCATTCAAACCTCTAAATAATTTTTCCTAGGTTTCCATTGAATTCATCTAAAATTTTTATTTTTATACCACCATAAAATTAATCAATAATCAAAATTTATTAACAAAAAATTATAGACTACTTTTCCTTTGTAAATTCAAATATTTGAATTCCAACGGTAACGTTTTAATGCAAATTTGACTATGAAAACTAGTGAACTCTGCCTGAGAGACCAAATTTTCACTACCAAATTTTTTTATATACATCTTGTCAAGAATTTAAATTTTAAAATGTGATCTAGGCACAAATCTAAGTAAAACTAAGTGACCACTTTCTTTTGAGACCTTCACACGTGAGAATGTTGATGTCATCAATCTGCTTACTCAATAAGTTTTACCAAGATGACTAGGATAACATAGACATTTAAAAGACTACATAGATGAATTAATTTCACTTAAAAAAGTATACCAATCACTCTTGAATCCTCATATTACCCCTCAAAAATGGTTAACACATCACCAACATCCATCATCTTGCCTAATTGAGCAAACACTGCAAGGTCCATGCATGATTACTAAGGCACACTTTTTCATTGAGAATCATGCATATAAATCAAATCATGAACACTCTTGGACACATTATTGAAATAATTTAAAACACATAAAAAATATCCCCCTGTGTCATTTATGTCAACACTTTTAAATGTTTTCAAATCTAATAACAAATCTTATGCACATACTCTTTTCCCTTTACAAAAACTTTCTTCCCCTTTAACATAATGACAAAGTGGGATTACCTGGTGATATTTAGGACCTATAAAATTTTTACAAGATAAAATAAATAATTTATATCGTTTGATAGATGATATAAAATCCATATATCACTATTCATACCATGACTACCTCAATCATGCCCATTGACAACAATCTTCTTTGACCATGCACTGCTATATGAACATGAAATAAACAATAAGAATAAAATAGGAGTGATCACACCTTGATAAAACTAAGAGTGACTCCCCATAATTCACCTAATTTTTTTCATCCCTTGATCATCTTCAGACCATCTCCAACCATGATGAAATTTCATAATTACCTTCAAATTTTCTCTCACAAGCCACCCATAAAATGAAGAGTGAACATTCAATATCTTTATAAAATATATATGATTAATATATCCAACCAAGAAATGTATTTAGGGACAACCATACCTTTGTCTTATGAAGAAAATTAGCAATAATCACTCTTCTTCACACTAGCCTTACTTAGAAGCCTTGTAGCCCTACCTAAACCTTGTAGATCCCATAAATTCTTTTTTATGAATCCTCATGACTTTAAATTTCATATTTGGAGTACACGCATATTCCCTCTAATGCATGCCAATAATATTCATCCAAATCTTCCTCTACAACATAGATCCTTCACAAACTTACCTACTAATTAGCTTTCCATTTGCACAAAAGCTCAACCATAAGACAAACTATACACTTATAGATGACTTTAAATCACTTTATTATCACCCTTTTATCCATTTAAATATATTAAGTATCCTCAAACTTCAATTCCTTTGGGAAGATCACTAACCCATATGGTGCAAAATTTAGGGCATCAAAAAGAAACAAGGTCAACTTACCACCTTCTGATCAACATCAGCTCCTTAAATTATCTCACAGTTAGAGGTTAACAATACATACTTCTATTTTTTTTTGAGGTTTTAATCCTTTGGGAACCCATACAACCATGAAATGTTTTTTGACCTGATAGCCATTAAGCAAGGAATATCATGCCCGAGAGCCTTTAAAATTATTCAAATTTCCCTCAAAATACCTTAAAAGATTTAAACCACCTATATCACACTTTTATGAAGTTAACACACCTTTTTATGCCAAAAATTCACCTTTAACACTCACCAATATTAATTTGACACTTGGAACTAGTCATACTATGCATATAGACCCTGTGTATACCCCTATCACTATGCCAAAACACCTACAACTAATCATGGGCACCTTCTAACATTTCCTCAACACCTTTTACACATGTACACATCAAATCCAACTTTCCTCTACCCTTGGATAGCTTCATAGATTTAAAATGCATCAATTTTACAAGATGAACACACATTAGGTAGTGAACACTAAATAAAATGGTCAAATTGAACAAATGGTCATGAATGACTCTTTTGACTATCTAATCACATCTGTACCCATGGAATACACTTGGAAAATTCCTCTACACACTCCATATCAACCTTACCTTCATTCTTCATGATTTGAACTTCTAAAAAAAGCATCAAAATTTAACTAAAACATGCTTTTAGGACCAATGTCCCTAAATAGATTTCTTGAAGCTTTTCATCACAAACCTATGGATCAATCTCGTGAAATTGTTCTCCCCCTTAACCAATAACCTTATAATTATTTATAGATAATTATATGACTCCCAAGCTTTATCTTAGATATTCAAATGTTGCTTTTGTTAATGGTTTAGTCATAATATCTGTAAGTTGTTCTTTTGTAAGCACATACTCCAACTTAACACTTTGATTACTCACTTTTTCTCTCAAGAAATTATATCTAATAGGAATGTGCTTATTTTTTGAGTGTATAAAAGGATTATTATAGATACTATTTTCATTAGTATTATCATAATATATAGGACAAGGTCTATTTTGTCTTACCTTATAGTCTTCCAAGGTTTGCTTCATCCATATTACCTGAGTACAATAGGAGGTAGTGGTTATATACTTAGCTTCTATAGTTGATAGGGATATAAATTATTTATTCTTGCTTATCCAAGACACAAAACATTCACCCATGAATAAAATACCACCACTGGTACTCCTCCTATCAACCACACATCCTACCCAATCTACATCAGTTTATGTCTTTAGATTGAATTTTTTATTCCTAGGGTACCATAAACCATATTATATGTTGCTCTTGAGATATATCAATATAATTTTGACTTATTTCAAGTTAGATTCTCTAGGATCAGCTTGAAACCTACCTACAAGGCCTATATCTTTAATTATATTAGGCCTAGAAGTAGTAGAGTACAAAAGACTTCCAATCATGGATTTATAAAAGGTTTGATCAACCTTTTATGAGTCATCTTGTTTACTTAACTTACATCTTGTTATCATTGGAGTACTCATTGGATTAAAATCTAACATGTCAAACTTCCTTAGCATATCTTTGATATATTTTGATTGTGAGATGAATATCCTTGTATCAAATTAGTTAATCTGCAATTTTAAGAAGAAATAAAGTTCTCCCAACATTGTAATTTCAAATTTAGTCTTCATAGCAACTGAAAACTCTCTACTCATGTTGCCATTATCAAATCCTAAAACTATGTCATCAACATATAATACCATAAGTAATTGATGAGTTACATTTATCTTTATGTAAAAATTACTATCAACTACCCCTCTTTTGAAGCCTTGTCTCAATAGATACTTATCTAATCTATCATACTAAGCTTTAGGAGCTTGTTTAAGACCATATAAATCCTTCTTTAGTTTACAAACATATTCATGATTAATTATCATGGAAAAACCTTCACGTAGCTCAATATAGACTTCTTCATCTAAGTTTCCATTCAAAAAAGTAGATTTCACATCTATTTGGTGAACTTTTAAACCTTTAAATCTTTCTTATGATAAGAAGAATCCAATTTTTTCCATTGTTGCCATAGGATAAAATGTCTCATCAAAATATATCCCTTAAACTTGAGCATTTCCTTTATACACTAGTCTAGCCTTATCTCTTGTGACCTTTCCTTTCTCATTCATCTTGATTTTGAAAACCTATTTAGTTCCTATCACATTTTTGTATTTTAGCCTAGGTACCAAATCCCATGTTTCATTATTTACCATTTGATCAAGTTCTTTATCCATTTCACATGCCCAATTCTCATCTTTCCTATATTCCAAAAAAAAAAGATTCAAACTTGGATAACAGAGCTATGTCTTGTTGATTTTGATTGATCAACATTATCCTTATAGTCTATAGACTAGCATTCACATCTCTTATTACCTAGGACACTAGATGATCCTTCTATATTCTTCTAGATGGAGATTTAGTGTCTTGTCCTACCTCTTCATCTGATTTATAAAATATGCATTCATTATTTTAATTAGGATTCTTTGTAGTTTCATTTATATACAATTTAGTATTCTTGATTTCACCTACCTCTTCAACTCTTACATTAGAACTTTCAAAAACCTTGTGGAGTCTCTTATTGAAAAACCTATAAGCAAAACTTATGAAGGAATAACCCAAGAAGATGCCCTCATCAGACCTTGAGTCAAATTTACCAAGATTTTCTTCATCCCTCTTGATAAAACACTTACTCTTAAACACTCTAAAATGTTTGACATTAGCTGCCCTATTTTTCCATAGCTCATATAGAGTCTTATCATCATTTACTCTAACTTGTCATCTATTTAAGATGCATATTAATGTATTAGAAACCTCTTCCCAAAAATCATCTAATAATTTGGAATCTTGAATCATGGTTCTACTCATCTCTTGGATATATTTGTTTTTCCTTTCGACTACCCCATTCTATCGGGGTGTCCTGGTAGAAAAATATTGTCTTCTAATCTCTTGATTTTCACAAAAAGTATCTAACTCATAAGACCAAAATTCACCTCCTTTGTCTAATCTCACACACTTGATTTTTTATCTATTTTCATTTTCAACAAGATTTTTGAACGCTTTAAAATTTACAAAATCTTATAATTTCTCATTAAATAAATATATCCAAGTCATCCTAGTAAAGTCATTAATTAATAGCAAGAAATAACTATTACATTGAATAAATTGATTTCTTATAGGTCTACATAGATCAATGTTGATCAATTCCAATGGTAATGTGGTGGAATTATCCTTGGATTTGTAGCTTCTCTTGGTTTGCTTCCCATGAAGGCATGTCTTGCAAAGAGTATGAGGAATCTTAGTGATTTTAGGTATATGCCTCACTAATCCTTTTGAACAAATCCTCACCAAATTGTCAAAATTATTATGTCTAAGTCTTGTATTCCAATCCATCTTTCCTCTAATTGATTCATGAAATATGCCTCTCTTTTGGATTCATGAAACACATACAAGTTGTTATCTACCTTGTGAATATTTGCAACTAATTTTCTAGACTTGGATCTTCTCACTTCACATACTTAATCATGAAAAGTTATAACATTTCCTTATTTAGACATTTGGATAATACTTAGAATAATGTGTTTCAAAAATTATACATATAAAACATTTTTAGTTTTAGTATGACCATTATCAAAACTTACAGACCCTTTTCCAACTATGTTAGCATAATTATTATAACCAAATCTCACTAAACCTAAATTATGTTTTTTGATAGAGATAAAATTACTCGTGTCTCTTGTCATATGACTTCATCATTCACTGTTTATGTAACATTTCTTATTTTCATCTTCTTGAGTATGCAAGGTAGTTTGAACACACATTGACTCTTCCTTTGGTGCACTACCTAAATTTTGTTTCTTCTTTTCTTCAATCTTGGATTTATCTTCCTTGAAATCATTTGATGGTGTCAATGACTTGTACATCCTTTTTATAATAGGCCCTCTTAAATTACTTAGATATGTGTCCCTATTAGTTTCATTTGTAGCATAGAACCCCATTTATATTCTTTGAAGAGAAAGTATAGTACTTATATCTATGACCATATTGATTACAAGTGTAATAGTACCCATTGAAAACATAACTATAATTATTCATGTTAGACATTCCTTTTATTTGACCATAAAAAACACAAGAATTTTCATCTTTAATTTCTTTTTTAGATATAAGATTATACTCATCCTTGGATAAAATCACACACACACACACACACACACACACACACACACACACACACACACACACACACACACACACACACACACACACACACACACACACACACACACACACACACACACACACACACACACACACACACACACACACACACACACATTTCATAACTTTACCTTCCAAATGATCCAATCTTTGATTCAGGCCTTTATCCATCATGTCTTACAAATTATTGATTGTTGTTTCTAGTTTATCTATTTATGTCTTCACACCATCAATATTACATTAATATCATAATATATTTAGGAATTAAAATATAAATTTTTACTTCCATTATTTTTCTTCAATATTTCACTCTCTTCCTCTAGATTTTTGATCTCTAATAAGGCATATACTAGTTCACCTTGAAGATATGTCTCAGCCTCTTTGTCATCCATTAGACCTATGATCACCTTAAAGTGGTCAAAATTTCAAAGAAGGTATGGATATGATACAGATTTTTATAGTTAAAATCACTAAGAGGGGAGGTTAATTAGTGATTCAAAAAATTCAATTCCAATTCCAAAAATTCAAAATCTTAACAAACCAACAAAAGCAATCATGAAGCATATAAACCAGTTATTGCAAACAAAAAAGGAAACTATGCAATATCAACACACATAACACATAGATAATGTGGTAAATCCTCATAAGGGATAAGACCCACTATCAAGTCTAAAAATAAGTGGACTATATTCCTATAAGATTTTAAAAACAAGAGACTTTAGTGAAGCACCCACTTCACAAGGAACACCAACCCCTAACCATGAATAAACACCCATTTGTCCTAGATGTTAAACACCCATATAACACCTTATAATATCATCACCTCCAAATATCTAATATCATTTCAATATTATGGAGAAACAATGGATATCAACTCTCTTCAACCTTTTAAGCCTTCACACATAAGCAATGCATCTAAAATAACCTTTTGGATCACTCTACACTTTTTTGCTCATCCTAAATCTTCAACCCTATAAGAACACCATAATAAAATCATAAATATGATCTATAGGTCACACACATATTACTCACACTAATATTATCTTCATCCATACACCAATCACACTTAACCTTCTATTTTCTTTGCCTGTCAACTCTAGAAACCTTCATCTTTGTTTATGCTCTTTATAAAGCCTTCATGATCACCATCTTTTTGGTCAGTTGTAAGACATAACTTAAATATTAAGGATTATATCACACTTATAATAATACAAATTTCACCTACATAGGTTTTCCATATATTTTATATATCACCCTTAAGCAATAACATCTTTCAATTAGGCCTAAGAAGCCCTTATAGGTCCATGAAGAGCTATTCATCCTTTTAACACTTCACTGATCAAAAATAGGAACACAAGACCACTTAAAATCACATATATCCTCTTCATGTTACCCTTAAGACACACTTTAGTGATTACATTCATCACTACACACCTGTACATATGCAAACCATATCAAACATTTGCCTTGTACATGAATGAACCAAAAGTCAACTTCTAAGTAATGGTTTATATTGAATATGGATTGGTCAAACATCAAAAATCCAATGAGATGATCCTTATGGAGTCTAAAACACTTTATAATAATAATTCACCTTGAAACATCCAAACACCATCAAGAAAAATTCAAACATCCTTCTTGGGTCACTTGCAAAAGATAGTCAAACCCTCAGTCAACTTTGAACCAAAATAAATGTATGTGTGCAACCATTCAAACCTCCAAATCATTTTTCTTGGATTTATCTACCACTTTTATTTTTATACCACCATTAAATTCATCCATCATCAAAATTTATTAACAAAACATTGTATATTGCTTTTCCTTTGTAAATTTAAATATTTGAATTATAATGGTCACTTTTTAATGCAAAATTGACTATGGAAACTAGTGAAATATACCTAAAAAACCAACTATTCATTACCATAAATTTTTATATACATCAATTCAAGACCTTAAATTTGATACACATGATTTAGGCACAAATCTAAACAAGCCCATGTAACCACTTTCTTCTGACACTTTCACATGTGTGAATACTGACATAATCAATCTGCTTACTTAGGAAGTTCTACCAAGATGACTAAGATAACCTAGACTTTCAAAAGAATGCATAGATGAATTCCTTTCACTTTCACAAGTATACCAATCACTCTTGAATCCTCATATAACCCCTCAAACATGGTCAACACATCACCAACATCCATCATCTTTCCTAATTAAGCAAACATGACAAGGTCCATGCATGATCACTAAGGCACACTTTGTCATTAAGAACAATGAATATGAATAAAATCATGAACACTCTTGGCCACCTTAGGTGCATCATTGACAACACCTAAACACATTGATCAACTTTCTCAAAATTTATAAACTTTTTACATTGATCAGTCTACATGAAGGTCCTAAGGTTAGCCTTAAAGATCTAAAACATAAGATGAGACTTATATTCTTAAAAAAGTAACCTTCAACCTACATCATATGAAAATAAAATTCATATCAATTCCCTTCATAAACTAAGGGGCCATAAATTTAATTGACATAGGTTTGTTATGAGTACTTATTAATAGTAGTTAAAGGACACATATGTAGATGCATCAAGATGTTTATCTCTAGTTAGGGTCCAAGCCAATAAGGGGTCATGAAAACCTCCTTTATTCTTTATCATAATAACTAATAAATTTAATTAAATCATCCATCATTTAATATCCATATATCCCATAAAAGTCTAGCTATCAAATCATTGATCATTATAACATCTATAAAAACATATAGTAAAATATAAAATATGTCATTTTCTATCATTATAAAAATCACATAATAAATATATAACCATGGAAAAAATTAAAATACATTGCATAATACAAATCCATAAATCACATGACATCATCACATAATCTAAAAAGTTAAATCGTAATAATATAATGCATCACATAACAAAGTTAACTCATAATAAAAAATCATGGATATGTACATCATCCAAAGTCTCATAAGATAATAATATACAAAGTGGCTCTTTGGCTAGTACAATAAGTAAAATATAACTATTCATTAAACTGAATATGACTCAAATGGATACTCCCACTACCTCTATCCCTATCTCCATCCCCTCCCATATCTATCCCTCTATATCTACCACATCTACCCTATGCTACACTCCTTATGCTAGCTGAACCACCCTGATTCTATCATGAGGATCTACCCTATGTATTTATGTAAGTGGAATATCAAGGTACCTCAAAAATCCACTCTAGTAAAATCTAATCATGGTATTGGAACTATGAAATAATATCCTGATATTTATCTAGGCTTACTATCCTTCCCTTCCCATCATATACCTAGCTACCCTGCACTTACCATCCCACCTCCTTATAGTCTATCCCTCTCTACCTAATACCTATCATGATCTTGCACTACTTGATTGTGTCTCTTATGTAATATATCTAGATTAGTCTATAAGGAATCATAGCTACCCTGTATATTTTTTAGAGTTTGTTGAAGTGTAGTCACTTGTCCTTATAGTGTGTTATACTAAGCTCCAGATGCATCCCACTCAACAATATGAGGAGTAAATATATATATATATATATACATATATACATACATACATGTATAGATATATATGTATATATGTATATATATATATACATATATATATATGTATATATATACACATATATATATGTATATATATATACATATATATATATATATATATATATATATATATATATATATATATACATATATACATATATATATATGTATATATATATATATATACATATATATATACATATATATATGTATATATATATATATATATACATATATATATACATATATATATATATGTATATATATATACATATATATATATATATATGTATATATATATATATATGTATATATATATACATATATATGTATATATATACATATATATATATATGTATATATATATACATATATATATATATATGTATATATATACATATATATATATATATGTATATATGTATATGTATATATATATATATACTCCTTATCCTTTACCTTTTCCATCTCCACATCTACTCCCTCCTAGAGTGGATGTAATACCCTTTCCTATCTCTCTCTTATATGGTCCCCCCACCATAAAGAGTATACTAGGGTGCATCTTACATCATTTATATTTATCATAGTTGGTTCTTGTTATGGCCCTACCTATGGATCAACATAATGTGCCTCTATCAACCTAATCTCCATATCATCCCACATGTATAGCTGAGGTGTATCCATAATACCCTATAACAATCCAAATTATCTTCTCACCCTCTCAAAATTAAACAAATTTAGGTGCTCTTCTCTCCTCCCCCACCACCACCTATCATGTTGTCCCCTATCTAACTCTCCATTCACCACAGACCATGTTGGAAACCTCATATATGGTCTCCAAACAACATCTCCCTCTTATAGCTCCTATAGAACATGTCGATAATAGGATAGGTTGTGTATTCCCCCATTAGTAAATAGCCTCACTAGGTCTTCTTTTCATTGAAGGAATCCCACACTAAAATCTATCTAGTGCCATTTCACCCATGGAGTACCAAATGGATAAACCACTCTAATATGCTCATTATCCCAACACTATAGTATAAAGGTCACATCTAGTCTAAATATTCACTACATCTCCACCCCCAAAACTCCTTGTACACTTTGATAAAAGGGTCAAGGCCCACATAAACACTATGTGATGATCTAACATGTCTTCCATGATTCTATCAATCTTCAATGAAATTAGCCTCCCCTTAAATTTGGTAATGTATAGTAGGAGATGGAAAACATCATTATAGTCATACATAACCTCCCCTCTACATCCTCTTCATATAAAGTCTCAAAAATAAAACTTGTAGCTATAAAATTAATGTCCAAAGCATCATCCCTATACAATCATGATAGCACTATTACATGTCCCATCTCATCCACTAGCATAATCAGTGTGCCATGTACTAGTAGTCATAATAAGTGATAAATATCCTCCATAGTCATCTTAATCTCCACTATCAACAACTAGAAGGTCCCTATCACCAAATCCCATCACTTTAATAATTATACTAATAATCCCACATCCTTATACACATGATGATAGTGATATAGTCCTCTAAACTTGATGACATCCATGTGTTCCCAATCCTCATTATTCATCTAGTTTATTAACCACTCTAATATGGTGGTACCTAGTCTTAAATATTTAGTAGAGTTTATGCCTAAAATTGTAAGTACCCCTTCATAATTTTATTTCCTATACTCTTAATCTTACTTAAATTTTAATTACCCTAAACTAAATCGGTAATTATTCTAAAGAATCAAGGTTGATACCTAAGGATCATTATTGATTCTATATCGATCAACATTGATCATAGGATATTGACATTGATTTGATAATAGTCAACATCAATCCCTATTTATTTCTATAATAGTCATAAAAATCCTAAATTAAATATAAAAATACAAAAAAAATCAAAAACTCAGCAAAAATCAAAACCTACCTCATCATACAACCTTCACCTCTATCTCTATCCATTCTTGCTAGCCTCCATTATCTATAAATAGTGAAGAGATGTAAATGGGTGTCAAATTTTTTACTCACATGCACACATCATCAATTAAAAATGAGCACATAACATGTTAGGTTTACTATATATATACCCTAGTGATTGATGTCAATTCTCTTTGGGATCAACATAGATTATCACAATCAATGTTGATTAGTATAGATTAGTGTTGATTGGATCCATTTGGATTATTTTTTGCACTACTTTCAATTTTTTTGCATACCACCAGTCTTGACCCAAGGCCACCTAAGTTATATTTGTTAAAACTATCCCATTAGTCATTAATTTGCATTAATAACTAGTAGACATAGACCCTTATTGGTCCCATAACCTTTAAGAGGCCTACACTCACATAAGAGCATATCCCTTGAAGACCTTGAGAGTGTACCTCATCTTGAGAATAATTGTCTCTAGGTAGAGCACATGTCCCAAGCACAACAGATGCTTTGGTTTATCTATCATAGCCTTTTTTTATCTTGATTGTATTTATTTGAGCCCACTTATTTATAGTTATGGTAATCTATTACTTTTTTGCCTTGAAGAATTTTAGCTTGTGAAATCCCACATCTTGTTTAGTGAAATTTTTTGCTCCATTACTACACTCACAGCTTTGAAACTCATTTTTTATCTATCTTATCCATATTTTATCCATTACCACTTCATTTAAAACCCATAACCACCTTGTCATCCTTCACTATATCTTGTTTTGAGGGGGGATACCTCCTCATATAAACTTGGGGCATTGGAATTATCTTAGTTTTTGTCTCATGGTAGGTTATTATAAACCACTCAATAAAAAGGGGTAAATTTAGGAACTAGTATTTTGCATAATATATATTTCTATTAATGTAGGTCTTAGTCCCCCTTTACCAATTAAAATTTTACCCTTATCCCACATAATTAGTCTCAGTTTTGACTATTTTACCCACATAATTACTTTTAACTAATTACCAACACCTAAATCTAGCTAAATCTACCAAAAAGTAAATGGTTTTAATTCCCTAACAACTCCTTTAAAATTCAAAATCTATATAACAACTTAGAACCTAGTCTAACCCATGGTTGGAATAATTAGAACAAATTTTGGTAAAAATAGTCCAGAATCAGTAATGATCGACATCAATTCGGTAGAATCAATGTCAATTTAATCATAGACTTGCCTTGAGCAAAGGGCCATGATTTTGCTCTTGAATGCTGAAGGAATTACTTTGAGACGACTATAATATGAGTTCTCTCCCATATTAAAAAGACAAATTACCATGTTATCCCATCAACAACCATCCAAATATTATAAATTAGCTTCTTAAACTCATGATTATCACATATTTAGAACACTATTAAGGTAAGAATATTTCATTCTTTTTAGTAGTTTCATCTTTATTTGTTTTATTTTATGTTTATGTTTAACATCCTTATTAACCCTGCACTATATTAGACTATCTTAAATCTCACCAAACCAATCCCTAGCCTCTTATTTTTAAAGTATTGTCTATACTATTAGAATCAATGTCGATTCATAGAATCAACATCGATCCCTTATTAAATTTTCTTTATTTTGAATCCAAAAACTATTTTTGTTAGTACCTCTAAATAAATCCTAATTATTTGTTTCCTAAACCATGGGTTTCACTTGTAGATAATGCTCACTAGAGTTTCACATGAATTTATCACTATTCATGATTTATCAATTATCCCTCAACAATTTTTCGGTGATCATAGCGATATTAATTTTGAATTAGGATTTTGTGCCATTATTTTTGTCCCTACCATAGAGGCTATTTTTGACCAGTTATAAATCATACAAGAAGATGAATATTTTGATGAAGCCTATTAGAATGATCATTTTTCTAATCTCAATGAAATCAATGTAGATTAATTCAAAAATACTTAAATTTCATATCTATATCATTATATGCATCCTATAATTTATTTTACTATTTTTATCCACTTAATTTCTTCATAAAGTGGGATGACATCCTTTTTAAGAAGTTAATTATTGGAAAAAAAATACTGAGAAGGGGGGTAAATTAGTTAGTCAATCAAATCAAATTCAATTCCAATTATTCAAACTCTTAACCATTCAACATAATCATTCATGAATCATATAAACAATTCATTGCAATGAACAAAGAAAATCATGCAAGATCAAAGCACATAACACATGAATTATGTGGGAAAACCTCATGGGGGAGAAAACCCATTTGAAAATAAGGTTTGTAAGATTTTCCTATATAGTTATTCCTTCAATTTATATCAGCACCAACTGATCAATGTGTACCCATCCCTCAATTTGGTCAAGCACCCACTAAACCTTTAGCTAGCACCAACTAGCAAGGAGGTTACAACCCCCTAGGTGATCAAGCACCAACTAAATCACCTCCAAACTGATATCCACATATGATATGATGTATTATACACCTGATGATATAATTATGTTGATATAACACCTACAAACCTACCTTTCTACCTCATACAAGACTCTTCCTCTTCTATATCACTCAACTAGACAAATAGGCCTATCTAGCTTTGAAACAAGCAATCCAATATATTACCACCTTTAGCACCACTATTTGATCTTAATGACATGTTAAAATTTTTATTCTAATGATTTTCATTCCCTCACACACTTATACAAAATCTCATACCATTCACTTCACTCTCCAATTGTCTAACACACAAGCAAGGTATCAAAAACAACCTTTTGGATCACTCTACACCTCTTTGCTCATCCTTAATATTAAAACCTATAATAATAATATTAAAAAATCATAAATATTACCTATAGGTCACTAATATATCCATCACACTTATATTATCTTCAATCTATCCACTAAGCATGCTCACCCTTATCTATTATTCACTTATCAACACTAGAAACCTTCATCTTTATTGATGTTCTTTATAGAGCCTTCGTGATCACCATATAATTAATCAACCATAACACTTTAAAATATTATATAAAAATAAAAATATATATTTGGACACATTACATATAATATACAATAACTAACAATCCATGCAATAATTCATGCGACAATTCGGGTGATGGGTCCACCCCAATTGATGACAAAACTTCTGGGAGCCATAACTTTTGCACCGTAGCTCCAATTGACTCACCATTTGAACTGTTGAAATATAATAATTATAGTAACATCATTATATTTAATTTATATTTTATATATGAATTTTTACCCCTTAAAACCTAATGGAAGTGCCCCAAATTTCAATTTTAATAGTGCAGTCTAAAAATAGTAAGTTTCTAAAAATAGTAATTCCTCAAATTCTGTATTGTTGTAAATCATGGAAGTCAAACCACTTAATCTCCATAAATATTGGTGACCTTTCACATCCTTATCACACCTTAAAAACATGTATAAATGAATATGTAACCAGAAATGGAAATTAGACATCTCTTCTTAGAGATAAGCATATGTTTGGGTCTACAAATTTGATCAATAAAACATCTCTTCTCAGAGAGAGCATTATCTAAATTATCTTGTTCTCTTTTATTAAATTATATTTCAAACAAATATTTATATTTTTGGATTAACTAATTATTTTTGTCATGCTTAAAATAGATAAAAACAACTCACTAGGCTTATACAAGACTTAAGCAATTAGCCCTCCATTAGGCCACACATTACACTTAGATACCAATAGCCATTAACCAAAGATGGAACCATTTAAAACAATTTAAAACAAGGTCATCCATGCCTTATATATGTTTAAAAAATCATGAAATACTCCAAGTCACTCTCTCACCTTATGAAACCTCTTTTATCCCTCAAGCCTTCAATAGGTCCCATGGTGATCAAATTCACCTTCATGGAACACTTTGAGCCACTATGGTCTAGATGGCCTTTTAAAATAACCCAAACCACTTAAAAAAAATTAATTTCATAATATATGATAAATTTAAATGTTTAATAAATGTCAAATCATTCACTCATACTCTAAATCCTCCATTAGGTCTTAAAGACCTATTAGGCTTAATTAGCCCAGAAACATTGTCTTCACAAATTAGGCTCAAACTAATTATATATAAATTTTCCATGTAAAATCCACATATGGATGGAAATATCAAGACCTTGGGAAAATCATCCAATCCATAATACACCTTAATTAATCCTCTAAATTCTCATAAACACCACTGCAAGAAGCCTACTCAAACCTACAATAATTATAGTCAACAAAAGTCAACTTTGACCTAAAATAACTAAACCTGTATGGATAGTCAAAACTCCAAATCACTTTTATAATGATATACATGGAGTATAATTCATTTTTTATTTTTATACCAACAATATTTGTGTTTTCACAAAATATTTCACCCTATAAGAGGTTGTTCAAACCTCTTCTAGATTTGGGAAACATGGAAACACTTCCAAGTATGTGGGTATACCTATAGTGAAGTGAGTCTCTAGTTTTGAGGGTTGTCTCCCTGAATGTATCTTGAAAATATTATCACTTGAACTAATTATTTATTTTGGGGAAAATATTTAGAGTTTGAATGAAATCAACCTAATTTAAATGGGTGATAGACCAAGATGTTTTCCACATGACCATCATATTTCATTCACTAAGAAATAAAGCATACAAAATTGTCTCAAAGTCCTAAAGGATTCTAACATAAGTGTTTCAATATAAAGGTGATATGTATGAAGAAACATAAGGAAAATTAACTAGAGGGAAAATTTCACACTTTAAGGACAATCATACACTTGAAAGGGGCCTAACACACTTGACTACACTCTAAATGACCTGTTAGAATGAGAGCTTCTTGCAGAAGAAATGAAAGGACAAGGAAAAACAAGGATAAAATTATTAAAATTAACCATTCATCAATTTTCACACTAAAAAATATGTTCTTAAACTCAAAATTAGATTTCTTGAGTTATTTTAAGGCAAAATATGACATCAAACCAACAAGGTTTTGCCATACTAGGTGTGGTATTAGATTACGAAGGCCAAAATGACAACTAGTTATAGAAACTAAAAGAGAAGTGAGAAAAATAGAAGTCTAAGAGTCATAAGAACACTTGTAATACTAAGAGGAAGAGTTACATAATTATTATAATGAAGTAGGAGATAGATCATATAAGGTTTGATAGGACAAATATCCCTCCAAATTATGAAACTCATGAAATGTGGCATAAGACTCCTTATTCTACACAAGAAAACTACCTTCACGATTTATCCATTTTGGAACATACCATAAATAAATATGGATATATATCATGATTGAAATAATAGGGAGGGGTTGTATATATGATCCACCATGCATTGGTTACATCCTTAGTCATCTAGATTCTTCTAGAAGTGAGCCATCACTGCCTACAGTCAAAGAAACTCCTCTTTCACTCACCCCTCACACTTGGCCTCAAAATTGGATTCATTTTTCCATGAAAATCCATAAAATGGGGTGAATTAAACTTGGAAATACCCTATATAGACTTAGAATACTCAGGTAGACCTTAATATGCCATCCACTTTAAGTTCTCACCCTTCTCACTATCTTGCTCACTTTGCCAATTTTGACTAGCTGAGATGAAGGTGATAGTAGAAACACCTATGAATTTTTATGAATCATGAAATTATCATATAGAGTTATTTTAATTCTTAATCTTGATCCCAAATTTGGTTTCATCTCTTGAAAGACCTTAGAACCTACAAAACACCCAAATTAGTCAAAGAAAGCCAATTTCCCTCTTGTCCATACAAGTAGGGAACAATTCAAGTGGATGTTAAAGGTATATAGAGATTAATATACAAGTATAAATCACTTTTATGTTAATTCCACCTCATTTGGATATCCCTCCATCCTTGTTTTCCCAATTGGGTCTTTATCCAAGGTTTTATAGGGTTTTAGGCTCTTTTCACTCTTAAGGTTCACTCATAAAGATGTGACATTATATTTGTATAAAAATTCCAAAAAATCAAATTTTAGGACCTATTTCAGCTTACCAAAACTCATTTAACCTCCATTCACAACCTCCAAGAAGATATGATTTTACTAAATAGACTTCTCAAGCTTTGTGTGTCATTTTGCATAGGCCTAAGTTGTCCTTGAGCCAAAAGCAACTTTATTGTGAACTTATCTATGTACAAATAGATTAAAAAATCCCATATTACTATATTAACATGATACATAGTGATATAATGTTATCTTAAGGTGTTTCTACTCATTTTTTGCTATTTAATATTTAGAAGAAATAAGAAACTAAAGATAAATGGTCAGGGGTTTATATGTACCTAGATGAAGTTGCACACCGTATCCAGACGTTGAAGGAGCTCCTCTTTGGCTATGGAGGAAGACACCTATAGAAAGAAAGAGACTTAAACACAAAAAAATGTTAGATAAAGATAAAGTGGACTGCCAATCAATGCTCGGTCCCAGAAGCGTAAAGCTCCATGAGGGATGACAGTCCCCTGTTTATGAGTAAAAGTGTCGTAAATAAAGAAATGAGAAATGACTAACAAAAAGGAAAATAGATAGTGCGTACCTATTTCTTTGTAGTTTGTATGTCACAGTCACCGATGTCGGTAGTCCTGTCGGCGTCGATTTGTCAATATGCCGACATCGGTTATGTTACCAATGTCAGTAGGGAAAGTGGTCGATGTCGGTCAGGGCAATGGCCTTAGACAGGTTTTGGATGGGTTTATGGTTGACAGAGGGGTCTGGAAGGAGTCTGGGTCTATGCAGGGTTGCAAGACAGTAAATAGGGTCTGAGAGGGGGCAAAGGCAAAGGGATGGTATGTAAATGGATAAGAATAAGAGGAAGGCTTTTCAGCCTTTCTATGAAAAAATTCAGGTTGGGTTGATTGTATTCAGAAATAATAAATAGAAAGCTAATTACTAATAGATTCTAAATACTGAAATGAAACAAACAAATACTTAGCTCTGCTTGATTGAGAACCAGAGGTGTTGGGATGCTTGTTCTTATGGCGGTTGATGTCAAATATCTCGTATAATATTTCTAATTTGATGCCTAAAGTGATTTTTGCAGAGTCTCTAAGTGATAATAGAATTCTAGTGTTCAGTCTCAAAGCATGCACGTCATTATGCAAAGAGGCAGGGGCTATTCAATGTTAGCAACTTAATTTAAGTAACCGACATTGATGGTTCTGCCGGCGTCGGTCGACACTTGACCGACGTTGGTGGCTGAAGAATGGGTAAAAGGGCTAAAAATAGCCTTTTGCCCATTTCTCCATCTGCCAAGTGCACTTTTCGTTGGAGAACGGTCAAAAGATGAGGCTATTTGTCATGAGAATTAGTTAGAAAGTTGGAATTGGTCTTAGGTAGTTATGTTTTGAAGGACTTAGTCTTGGGGGTGAGTCATAGGGTCGGAAATAGTCTAAGGGCGAGGTGTCCACGGTGAGGTGTCTACAGTGAGGTGTCAAAAGGGGATGATTAATTTAAAATAAGTATTTTAAATTAATAAAGTGTTGGTTAGGCATGTTAAAGTTAGAAAGGGACCAAGGGGGGTTGACACTATTTTGGTGTCTACATTTGCCCCTTTTTGTCTTGTTGGTTATTCTTGATGAACTGCAAGATAAAAATAGAAGTTAGTTACCCTAGGTATGGGATGAGGTATCCCCCCTCAAAGCGGGAGTTGAGGGAAGGTAAGCTGAGATCGAGTGCCGATTTGATAGGCAGGAGATGGATAAGGTGAGTTTGAGTGTGAATGCTGCAATAGTTGAGATTGTGTGTATACCATTACACGTGCTAGATAGGTCAAATTGTCATAGGTTAGGGTTGAGGAGTGCTAAAATTGAAGTAACCAATCCCCAGCTTTTAGTCATAGCTGATTGGGTTAAACGATTGAAGCTATAGCTCTAATGGTCAACGTGTTCCAAGTATTCTGGGCTTAGAAAGTGCTCCTGGAAAATACAAAAATGTCACAAAGATTGGGGATCAACTAGAGCGCGATCCATCAATAGGTGTGAGGGTCGTGGACAATTTTGCTATCTATTCATGAGGTAACATAGGCAATCAAAAGTGGTCATGGTCTGAGGAGATAATCATGATCTCCAAAGTCATTGGTTGAGTCAGGCTGAGATATAAGTGATCTCAAATGTGCCCCATGAGGAGTCTAAGATGACTTCTACTGTGAGCGCTGGTTGTTTTGGGCATGATTTTGGTCATTTTTAAAGAAAAGGAGGTTGTGAAGGTGCTAACATAGGTAAGGAAACCGATGTTGGTCACAATATTAGGCTGACATTGGTGGTAATCAGCCAACGTCGACATCATAGGGCACATTTCTGCCGACATTGGCGTTTTGTCAAACTCGACAAAATCGGATTGGCGGCCCACCAAAATTCATTTGTGATATGTGATAAAGTGAAAAAGTGAGCTCTAGAGCATTTTAGTGATTAAGACATCAAGTTCATGGGTGCATCAGTGTGAGGTGGTAGATTGCTATTGGTAGTGAAGGTGAGTCAAATTGAGGGTTATTGGAGGTTGTAGAGGCAGTGGTGGGCCAGCAAGGAGTTCTTTGAGGAGATGAGGCAGAGGAGATGGTGGAGGGTGAAGGAGGCCCTATGGGAGGACCACCACCACTGGCACTGATCATACCACCATGGAGGAAACAAAGAGATGAGGTAGGAGGTTTAATTTGAGTGTTTGATTAGTTTTGAATTGAATTTGAGTTTTGGGATTTTTTGTGTTATTAATTGTATATCGAGGGGGAAGGGTAGTTAGGAGGGTGGGTAAGTAAGGTAGGTCAGTATAGGGAGGTGTAAGAGGGTTTTTGGGGGGGTTTTTTGGGTAGAAAATGGGGAAGCCCTAACTTTTAGGGCTCACCTCGTTCGGCCGTAGGGCCGAACCAGTCGCCAACGCTGGCAGGTCTGCTGACATCGGCCGACTAGCTACCGACGTCGAGTTGTTTACTGCCAACATTGGTGAATTAGTGGCTAATGTCAATTGCTGTTAGATCTAAAAAAGTTGGAAAAGGATAATTTTAGAGTGCCTAAGTCATGCCAAGGGCTTTCTAAGTGTAGGAATAGGCATATAAGGTTGTTTAAGTGGTCCATTAGGTAGACGAAAGGGCAAATGGCTGAGCTAACCTTAGAAGACCCCATGTCAACTGAGTGTTGCCTACATAGCCCTAGTTTTAAGGGCCTCAAGCCGATGTAGTTCTCCCAAAAGGGAAGAATAGTCATAGTGTTTATTGGTCATTTGATAATGTTGGTGTTTGTGTTGGGTGGATGCAGGCGAGGTAGACGCTGATGCTATAGGATCATCTCCTGACATTATTGACGCAAATGTATTGAGATATTACCAACAAGGAGTGGACACACATGACTGCCATAGGACCAGGTGGGTTGCGGCACTATTATTGATTAGTGAGGGATGTGAGCTTGATGGTGGCACTAATTGAGTGGTGGGATCACACCACTAACACCTTTCACCTGCCCACAAGAGAGCTGATAGTCATGGTCGAGGACATGTACCATATTTTGTGGTTGCCGATACACAGGGTAGAGTTGTATATGTGTTCGAGAGAGGCACATGACATCCATATGGTGATGTTGTTTGGTGAGCATGTGACTAAGGTGAGTTACCACTCAGCTAGTTTTGCATACAAGCCATTATATGCTGCTGATGAGAATGTGCATCGATTAGCCATCCTAATGATGATCGGCATCACAGTATATGCACTACTCAATGCAAAGGGAGGGAGGTTCCTTATCACCATGATCAGGGTTTTGGTAGATATGCTAGAGTAGTAGAATGTGTTTGCATGGGTGCCCATATTTTTGGCTTAGCTATACAAAGAGTTGTGGGGTATCAGTCAGTGGTGCTGATATAGTTTATGTGTGGGCCACCTCTTACACTATTGGGGTTACGAGCACATTGTGGTGACACGACCTCTTGGCCTTCCAGTTGCTATCCAGGCTAGGTTTTGAGTTGGATTTAGATGATGGAGGGAGGTTATGGCATAGACTCAAGTAGATGGCATAGTCAGAGATATTGACTACTATAGGGGGTATTAGAGGCCCTGATTCCTATAGATATAGTTTGGAGGCCTTACTTGATATATCTAATATTTAGAGACCAAGCAGAGTAGCTGGTGGGAGTTCAAAGTTTGAGGTGGGTTAGGGGTAGGTGAGCTGACAAGCTCGAGAGAGTACCAGTAGAGAAAGTGCAGTGCTAGTATGGGCTGCTACAAGATATGCCTCTCACCTTCCCTTGATATAGACGTGATGATATTGAGGCACCGCTCCCACTGCCAGAGGAGACAGAGGGACCTAATTTTGAGGAGATACCTATAGGCCCTAGGGTAGTTGATCTAGGTTACACAGAGGCCTACTTAGCTTGGTGGGTGAGGTAGTATGTAGGGGTACAGAGAGGACCATAGCCTGATCTGCAGGCAGTCACTAGAGATAGGTACACTATGAGATATGAGAGGGATGCTGCTATTCAGGAGAGGGATGCATCACGAGCACAGGTGACCATTTTGTAGGGATAGGTCATAGGATTATAGGGGTAGGTGATAGTTTTGATGGCATAGGTGGCAGCATTGACAAGGCAGATTACCATATTACAGGGATAGTTGGCCATAGCCCAGGCACAGGTTTTGGCAGGAAAGGTTTTTAGAGGGCAGGGCCCTATTTAACCACCACCACAACAGCTAGTATAGGAGCCAGCTCAGTCAGCATCACAGCAGCTAGCGTAGCCATAACCACAGAGCTCATTGTAGGGCATGGCTTCAGGATTGATGGGTCCACCATAGACTGTACCTATATTTAGGTACAATAATGTGTTGGATGAGATTGCTTATTATGAGGGGGCCATTAGGGGGTTTCCTCAGATACAATGATACTCAGATATGTGAGCTGAGTAGAGCCACCAGAGATCGATGTCACGTGTGACTACCTTGAGTTCTCACAGATGGTGATGATCAGAGAGTGGTGATGAGATAGCATCATCACAACCACCACCACCACCACTACAGCCGTAGCTTTGAGGATTTTTGTCATTATGTATATACCGGCCTGTGATCCATTGATGCAAGATGTATATAGTTTTTGAGAGAGATACATATATTGTATTGTTGTAAACTTTGATGTACACACACACACACACACACACACACACACACACACACACACACACACACACACACACACACACACACACACACACACACACACACACACACACACACACACATATATATGAGATTTTTTGGATTATTGATGTGTTATGGATGTGTCTTGTTATGGATGTTAGTGTTTTTAGCATTTACCATATGTTTAATGATATATGCTTATTATTGATGTGATGATGTAGATGTATGATGATGATGTTACAGTCTTTTCCATATTGTGTGATGGTGTATTCTGTAACATTTGTTTGTGGTTTTTCATTCCTAATCATTTTCCATATTGGTGATGGATTTATGTTAAAAATGAATTGAGTTTATTTATGCTTCAACACTATTTCATATTTGTGATGATATATGCTTAACATAAATTGTGTTTGGTTGTTAGTTTCCACGTGTATTTTTTTCCATAGAAACTAATGTGATTGGTCTATGATAATGTTAATGGTTGTGGAAATATGTTATTGGTTGTTATGTGATTGGCATGTGATGAAGTCAGGTCAAAAGTGAAAGGTGTGTTGCTCTTTCATTGACAAGGACTAGAATGATTGCATAGGTAGGTGGTTTTTGGAAACAAAAGCCCTGTTCATGCATTACATCATTAACCATTGGTTGTGTTAGAGAAGTAGTCGAATCACTTAACATTAAGTGAGCTCAAAATCCCTTGAGTATGTTGGGGTAATATGTGTGTTTAGGTGATATGTCAAGATAGGGTAACCTTTCATTAGGAGGGATAACTTTTCCCATTTTTATAGGAGATCGTGAGAATGACTATAGTCAAGTCCATAACTTTAATATCTTGTAGACTGATCAATGTAGAGAGTCTAGTTGGGGATGTTGCTTTATTTTATGGTCATGTGAAGCTTGATTTATGCAAGAAACTTCTGAGAGGGTGCTGTTTGTAGCAAAATTTAGGCATAGCCATCCTTCGAGGGAATGGTCTATAGTTTACTTTATATGTTTTGAGGGATTTGAATAGCTGTCCTTCAAGGGAGCAGTCTATTAATTATAGCAATGATGATGCAGCTATCCTTCGAGGGAGCAATCTGCATTTAGAGTTTATGACCTTTGGATATCTTTGTTTGGCATCCCAATTTATTTTTGATAGAATTTTGAGTCATGGATAAGACTATAGAGGTTTAAGGGTCTCCCTTTTATTAAGACAAAGCAGTCATACTTTATAAAAGGGTTACATAGTGTTTGTTAGGGAGACAGGGTTGAAAGGAATGAAAATGAGGATGACAGGGATTGCTCAAGGGATGAATACTATCAAGTTAAATATCAAGTGAATGAGTACTTGATCAATAGTAGAATGGTCATAGATGTAAAGCATTAAGGGGCTCAGGTTCTAGCTGTCCTTTAAGAGAAGATAGTCGATAAGTCCCTGATCCATACTTGTGCATTATGATATAAGGTCTAAGCCAATTAGGAGCAAACTTACCTCATTTGCTTCTTTCCATATTGGTCATGTGTTGGTTTTCTTTAAGGATGAGATCTCTAATATTGAAATCTCATTCTCTCATATTTTTGTTATAGGCATGTTTGATACAATTTTGATAGATATGGAGATGGTTAAGGGCGGCAAGATGACGTTCATTGAGTAACTCAAGTTGAGCTAACCGATCTTGACAAAAGTCATCATTAGAAAGTATGTCATGTAGAGAGATGCGTAAAGAGGGTATTTTTACTTTGAGAGGCAAGACTGCCTTAGTTCTATGTAATAAAGAGAAAGGTGTACCACCTGTAGGGGTTCAAATGCTAGTGTGATAGGCCCACAAAGTGAAGGGAATGTGAATGTGCCAATCCCTTCCAGTGTCATTGACTAATTTCATTAGGATTTTGGTCAACATTTTGTTGGAAGCCTCGGCCTACCCATTTGCTTGTGGGTAGTAAGGTGAGGAGAAGCTGAGCTTAATGCCAAAAGAGTCACAAAGTTTTTGGATAGTCTTATTTTTGAATGATTTGCCGTTATCAATGATAATCTTGTGGGGTACACCGAAATGATAGATGATGTGGGTGTTGATGAAGGCGACAATTTTGTCTACTTTAGTAGAGATGAGGGGAATGGCTTCCACCCATTTAGTGAAGTATTTAGTTGTGGTGATAATGGACTGATGTCAGAGAGATGAATGAGGGTTAATCTCACCAATTACATCTAACCCCCATTGTGAAAAGGGCAAAAAATCCTTAGCGACTTGTAAAGCGTGGATAGGGACATGAAGCAAGTTAGCATGTTGTTGGCATTTGATGCAACGCTGAACATAATCGTTGCAGTCTTGGTGAAGAGTGGGCCAATAATAGCCCAAGCGAAGGATCCGCTTGGCAACTGAGTTACCACTAAAATTTCCACCACAAATCCCATCATGGACTTGTTTAATCGCATGAGTTATTTCAGTGGAGGTTAGACATCGAAGAAGGAGGCCATCGAAACCTCTTTTATAGAGAAGACCCCCTAGCATGGTATACCTAGCAGTACTTTTGATAAAAGCCTACCGTGCATTGTTAGAGAGATCAGGAGGGATAATAGAATAAGTTAAGTAGTCCATGAGTTGTTTATACCAAACATCCTGTGGGCTAGAGTCAATGGTGCTGACAAGATTGATGTTAGTGGAGATGTATGAAGGTAGTGCCAAACAGTGTACCGTAACATAAATTCTTGAAGAATAAGATGAGGATGGAATATGTGAGGCTAGAGAAGCCATAGTGTCAGCAAAATTCTATGTAGAACGAGGAACAGTCTGCAAGAGATAATGGTCAAAAGATTCTAGCATGGTGTCAACATGGTGTTTGTACCTTTGCAAAACTTCATTTTTACAAAGATATGAACCGTTGATTTGATTGACGACTAGTTGTGAGTTGCCAAAGATGTTGATGGTCTTGATGCCTAGGAAAAGGGTGGTTTGAAGCCCCAAAATTAAGGCTTCATATTCAGCCATGTTGTTGGTACATTCAAAGTCAAGTTTGAAAGATAGGGGCATGGGCTCACCCTCATGAGGGATGAGAATGACCCCTGCACCCCCACCATGTTGACATTTATACCCATCATATAACATTGTCATTTGATAGAAAATGTCATCAGTGGATAATGTGGTGATGGATTCATCAGGGAATTCACAGTGAGAAGGTTGGTTGTCAGGTAGAGGGGCATCCACTAGTTGGTCAATGATTGTTTTCCCCTTTATAGACTTTTGTTGGAGGAATTCCAAGTCAAACTCAACAAGAAGCATGATCCAACGAGCCATACATTGATTTTGGTATGGCTTGGAATGCATGTACTTGAGAGGGTCAGTGTGGGTGATGACATAAGTTTTGTGATTGAAGAGATAATGACGGAGTTTGGTAGTGGCAAAGACTAATGCCAAGCAAAGTTTCTTAGTATGAGAATACCAAGTTTTATAATCAATGAGCATTCAGCTTATATAATAAACCACTTGCTCATGATGTTGTTCATCATGATGTGCGATCATGGCACCTAAGGAATGATTTGTTGCTGAAATGTAGAGGTAGAAGGGTTGGTCATCTTTTGGTGGAATAAGGACTGGTGGAGAGACAAGATAGAGTTTAAGGGCTTTAAAAGCCTCTTGAAAATCCTTATCCCAATTGAAGGAGACATCCTTTTTTAGGAGGTGATGAAAGGGTTGACATCGGTCAAACAACTGCGAGATGAAGCGATGGATGGATTGAAGCTTCCCTTATAGGCTGTGAAGTTGCTTCAGATTAATTGGCAGTGGCATCTTGAGTATAACTTGAATTTTAGTAGGATCTACTTCGATGCCATGAAGAGAAATGATGAAACCTAGAAGCTTCCCTAAGAGAACCTCAAAGATGCATTTTTTGGGGTTAAGTCAAACGTTGTATTGCAAAAGGTGAGTGAAGATTTTTTTAAGGATGGTTAAATGGTCATGATGAAGTTTAGATTTGCCTAGTAGGTCATCCACATAGTCCTCCATGATTTTGTGGAGGATATCGTGAAAGATGTAAGTCATGGCACATTGATATGTGGTGCATGTATTCTTTAGGCCAAAAGGCATGACCCTATAGTAAAAAGTCCCCCATGGGGTGATGAAGGTAGTTTTGTGTTGATTTTTTGGCACAATCAGGATTTGGTTATATCTTGAAAACCCATCCATGAGTGATAGCATCTCATGACCGGCCGTAAGATCAACAAGTTGGTCAATGTTGGGTAGAGGAAAATCATTTTTGGGCAAGCCAGGTTAAGGTCACGATAGTCAGTACAAATTCAGATCCCCCTAATTGTTTTGGTGACAGGGATGATATTTGACACCCATTGCAGATAATCAATGGGTTGGATAAAGGAGACAGAGAGAAGACATTGAAACTCCTCTTTGACAAGGAGTGCAACTCAAGGATGCATCTTGTGAAGCTTTTGCCTAACAAGCTTAGCTTCGTGGTTTGTGATGATGTTATAGATGATGATGTTAGGGTCGATACCAGGCATATAGCTATAAGACCAAGAAAAATCTTTGCTATGGTCTAAAAGGAATTTGGTATAGTCAATTTGTTCCTAGGCATCCAAAGATTGACCAATCTTTAAAATGTGAGGAATATCGGAAGATGGAAGGTTAATGTCAATGGTCGATTCATTTAACATAACTTGCATTTCTAAAAGAAGTGATCGTTGAATGAAAGAGTCATCTGCACCCATATAGGTGAGAATGGCATCATCATCTATGTATTGGATAGTGTTAATGGTAGCAGATTCATCATCTATCATGTTTGGATAAATGAGAGGGAGAGACCTAGATACCCCACCTAGTTGATAGGTTAGGGGTTCCAAGAGAATGGCATTTATACAAAAAAAACTAGGAGGGATGGAAACCACTGACTCCGTATGTGAAGATGGGGGAATAGGTGAGTTTGGAGGTGATTGTTCTATGATAGGTTTGGGGCGAGGGTTTTTAGAAGTTTCAGTAGGTTCTTCAAAACCCAGGCCATGTCGCTTCTTGGCATTATTTATGGCCTCATCATTTGGTGGTTTGACGGGCTGGTGGGAGCCTTGTTCGTAGTGCCCAAAGCCAAAGCCCTTCCATGCACACCTATAAAGATAGGTATGAGAAATGTTTGGGTTGCCAAGAAAATAGAAGTCAGACGTAAATAGTTGGGGTGATGAAAGAGGATTCCCATCAGTGGGAGCTTGATCTAGCCCACCATAGATGAGATTTGTTTGAATATTGGGAGGACCATAAGGGACGACCATTCTGATATGATGGTCATAATTAGGATTGTGATGAAGTTGTACATACTCTTGAGGAGTCTGGAACATGTCCAAGGTGAGTAAATGATACTCCCCAAGTGAAAGACATTGGAAGGTATCTTCCATAGGGTCTTTTGTTGTCACTTGAGGAGGTGTAGGTGTAACTGCCGTTTGCATACTTATTGAAGTTTCTACGGATGGAGGTGGTGTTTGGGTCAATGTTTTTAAAGGAATGAGAACATCGTTGGGTTGATAAGTTGTGTTGTATGTCTTGAAAGGGGAGGGGTATACAGGAATTGACATGGACTTGACCGTCATGTTCAAATTTGACACAACAGTGTAATGTAGAAGGGACACAGGCCATGGCACGGATCCAAGGTCATCCTAATAACATGTTGTATTAGAACTCTCCCTCGTTGATGTAAAAGAGCTCTGGGATTGTTCATGGACCAACATGAATATGTAAGATGATGGTGCCAATGGTAGTGGTGGTGGAGTCATTGAAATATCAAAGAATTGCATCATTTTTAGACATACAATTCTTTGGGAGGGCTAATTGGTCATAGGCATGGGTGGAAATGATATTGATGCTGGTGCCCCCATCAATCATGACTCACTTAATGTGAGTTTGATCAACATAAGCTGTGATGAAAAGGGCAACATCCTGATCTTCCAAATTGGAAGTAGGAATTTTAGAATCACTAAAGGTAATAGAGGTGATAGTGGGTAATGATTAGGCTAAGGTAGCCAATGGTTGAGGATCTTCGAGTTGGACCTCCACTACTTATAGGGATTTGATTAAATCTTGGTGATGGTTTAGAGAGCTTTGAATGAGGTCATATAAAGTCATCTTCATGGGAGTTTGGTGAAGCTATTTCACCATAGAATCATGGATTGCCTCCGAAGAAGTGGGTTGGGATGTACCTAAGATAGAAATCTTGGGTTTGGGTGGTTGAGCAAGTTTGATAAATGGGTAGGTCCAAGGAATAACAACCTTCTCTTTTGCTTTATCCTTCAAAGTTTGTGACCTATTGGCCACATTGATGGTGTTAATCTTGAATAGAGGAGACGAAGGAGGTAAAGGGACCATAGTCTGATGATGGGATCCCAATGAAGGTGCGGCGGTTTGAGATATATGGGAAGGTGTCAAAGGTTTGTTGAAAGAACATTCGAACAGTAGGTTGTCTTTTTCCATGTATTGGTGAATGACAACTTTAAGGGCACAACAATTTTCAGTGTCATGTCCTGGTGTGCGATGATATAGGCAAATTTTGGTGTCATCAAATCATAATGGTTTTGGTCTGAGAGGTTGAAATGGTTTAATAGGCAGAAGAGTTATGCTAGAAGATTGTAACAATCTACGTAGCAACAAAGCATATGAACCCGCCAATGGATCTATGCTTGTCGTTGTAGTAGATGTTGTCAATTTTTGTTTTGTAGGAGTGGTTGAGGGAGTTTTTCATACCACCTTTTTAATAGGTGGTGTGGTTACTTGTGTAGATGGCACTTTTTTGGTGGGAGGTGCCGAGTTTTTCAGAAGAAGTGTATTTTTGATGGGTAGAGGTAGCAATGAAGGTAATTTGTTTTTATTAGATGTTGGAGTAGGAAGGACTCCTATTAAGGTAGAAGGGTGCGGGCCAAAAATTGAGGGCAATGGTGATGGTGGGGGAGGAATTCTCTGACGGGGTTTAGTGGCCTTCTTCACTATGCTATGAGGACCACTAGTTTGGGGGGTGAGGTTCAAGTCTACCTTCACTTATGGGCGAGTGAAGTTAGGTACGTGGCAAACACCAAGAGATTTAACCTTCTTCGGTGTGATGGTCACTGGTGAAGGTTGAGGTTCAAATGTGGACGTTTGAGCTTCTGAGATTTTAGAAGTAGAAGCCTGATCTTCATCGATGACTTTAGGATGATTTTTTGTAAAAGGGTTGACAGAATGAGATGATGTGGGATGTGTAAGATAAGGAGTTTTAAGACGCTCCCAAAATGCCTCATGCTCTAAGTTCCTCGAATGGAGAAATTCTAAGTTCTCAACCAATCAAGAGAATGGTTTAGAAGATGTTACACGAGGCTTTATGATTGGTCTTTTAGAAGATGTGGATGGTTGTGAGACTGGAAAAGTGTTAGATACAGCTATCTCAGGCCAAAGGCGAGAGAGAGCCATTACTAGATCATCTTTGGTTAAAGTAGGTGAAGAGACCAGTTCTTCTCTCAATGGAGAAGGAATTGGAGAATGGGGTTCTTTGAGAGGAAAGAGCATAGGGATGATTGTGCCTTATACTTGTGGTTGAAGAGAAGGAAAGGCATGGTCTTCCATTGGTAGTAGGAAGGATGAAGGTGGGGCTAGTGGCATTGGTATGGTTAAAGTGTCCTCCAATATAAGAGGGGTAGATGGAGGACTATTAGGAGAAGAAGGCTCTTCTTCCTGTGGTGGAGAGATAGGTTGACTAACCTCTTCAGTTTGTGGAAGAGGTTGGTTAGGGATGAAAGGTAAAACCATATCGACCGTGCATATATTACGCTCTTGGGGGTCTTCGGCTGTGGTATGGACATTATTTTGACTAGGAGGATGGTTAGGGAAAGGTTGTCTAAAGATGTCTATGTTTTGGTTAGGTGGCACGTTTGGGTTATCCAAGACAAGATCACCTTTATCTAACATATCCTGAATGACATTCTTGAGGGTTTTACAATTGTCTGTGTCATGGCCTTTGACACGGTGATAATTACAGAAGTCATTCTCCCTATACCATGTAGGGATAGCATGCGAGGGATCAAATTGAGGTGGTGGTCAAATTTGTGAGAGGTTGAGGACTCCCTATTTGACTAGTTTATCCAACACAGATGCATATGATTCTCTTATTGGAGTATATTGACGCTGTACGTATCATTGTTGGAATTGTCGTGTAATGCTTTGAGATGTGGAAGGTTTGGATTGGTTAGTTGTGGTTGATGATGATGATCTAAGTACCACAACATTTGTTGATCCCTTAGATTTGGAATTGGAGGAAGAATATTTGGATAAAGGGTCATTTGATTTTGCATTAGTATTTTTACTACACATTTTGACTTTATCTTCTTCAACAGCGTGAAGTTCGAGTTTTCTAGCCATGGTGAAAGCTTTGTCAAACGTGTGGAATGTTTGGACCCGTAAGGTAGATGAGATGTGTTTAGCACATGCTCAAGAGAAGAGCTCAATGAGCTCTGGTTGATGTAAAGAAAAGGAGATTTGGTTGATTAAGCCTCTCCAACAGGCAACAAAATCAGCTATTGATTCATCATCAAATTGTCTGATAGAATATAGGTCTGTGATGGAGACCTTTTTAGATATGTTGATTGAAAAGTGGTCAAGAAATAGTTGGGCTAATTGAGTGAAGGTAAAAAGAGAGTGACTGGTAATAGAACTATACCAATCAAGAGTAGCACTAGAAAGCAACATAGGAAATGTGCGTAGTAGTAATGCATCATCATGTGCTATAAGGTAACAAGCATGTCGAAACACTCGTAAATGTTGTTGTGGGTCTTCCTTACTCTGAAAATGAGTAAATTTGGGAAGTTCCCATTGGCTTGGCTATGGTCGAATTGGGACCGAAGGATGAATAGGTTCATTATAGATTTGTTCATATGAGAGAACATTTCTTAAACCTAAAATAGATGTCTCTAGATTAGACATCTTATCCATCAACATCTTGATGAGATCAGTTGATGGATTGGCAGGTGGGGCACCCCCTAGATTGTAAGGTCCCTAAAAGAGATTGGGAGGAGCATATGATGTGGTAGGTTGTGTTTGTATAGGTGCAACATATGGATAATTCGTCATGGGGATTGATGTTGAGTCAAGGGAGGTTGTGTCATGAAGCTGGAAGGCACAACTTGACTTGGTGCCGCCAAAGGTGGTTGGATGGTGGCAACACTAGTTATAGGATAGGTAGTCACTCTTGTATTTATGGGTGCAAGAGTGGGCGGGATAGAAACAAGCAAGTTTTGAAATGGTGTTAAACTTGTTTACATTATTTATGGTTGTGGGGGTACAAAAACCCTGATGGATGTAGGTCCAAAAATAGAAGGAGAAGCCAACTCTTGAGAATTGGCCATGGTTTGGTTATTAGTTGAGGTAATGGCCTGAGTGACCATGGGTTGAGTGACAGAGGCTGTTGATATATTTGTTGTTTCAACTAATGAAGTTGGCATCCCAAGAATAGGATTACCTGATGAATCTCACATTTGGCTTCTCGTGAGATAGTGCTGAAGAGCCTTGACATTGAGGTCAAGGAACCTCTTAAAGTCTTGATCCCCTACAGGAATAATAGGTGGGTGATTTGAAGTTGGGGTACGCTCAATGTCTGAAGGATACTCCATTAGAGGGTTTGTTATGAAAGGTGAAGGTGGAAGTGGTTGTTGCCTTGCGTGATCAACAAGAGCTTTAGCTTGAATACGTGTCAAAACCATTTAAGGCAAAGTCTGTTCAGGTTCTAAAAATTGTATATTTTAGTTTTTGAAAGCCAAAATTATTTTTGACAGCAAAAAAGTTAGGTTTTTAACTTGTTTTTTTGAAAGAAATATTTTTGACAGTGATCGACGTCGGTAGAAAAACTGATGTCGGTGAATAAGTTGCCGATGTTGGTCAGATAACCAATGTTGGTGAAGATTAGATGCCGACGTCAGTGGAAAAACTGATGTCAATTACTGTGTATTTCCAGAAACTCAAAAAACTAAAAGTTTTTGGAAGAAAGAAGAAAGTTGTGAGTTGTTTTTGGAGCTCAGAATAATGCATCCTTACCAGCTCAAAAAACCAGATAAAAATAGAAAAGTAGATGAAGACAAGCAGCCACTAAACATTAAATTCCTAAAATAAATTTTAGAATCATGTTGGCTTATGCCTTAGAAGAATATGTTTGGGAATTTGGCTTTTAGAACAGGTACTAAAAGAAGCAGTCTAAGGTTGGTTTTGGGTTAAGTTTCAGTACTCAAAATTTGTATTAGGTTCCGTACGTGGCCTAGTGATAGGAGCTTGCTCCCCTCACTTCATGATCCCAGAGCCAAGCTGGGTCGCTTAGCCAATATATACTTCCCCTAGAGTTTATACTCTGCCAGAGAACAGAGTGGGTTCTCCCCTTGGTAGTGAAGTCCAAGTAGGATTACCAAGAAGGGTAAGGTATCCACTAGGTGATGAAATCCTAGTCGGGCCTTGTCTCAGGTATGTTTAGATGTTTAGTTTGATGTGCTTGTGGTCTGGATGTGTAACATGTGTTCTATGCTTTATTCATAATGTGTGTTTAATTACTAAGTGAGAGGGCTAAATATGCATTCAAGCAGAAATGAGATGCAATATTGTTTTAAACCCAAATAGAAATGTTTTGTTCAGATGCAAACAAGTGAGGAAAAGGTTGAGAGTATGAATTTCACTACTCTAGAAATCAAGGGTAGAGTGACAAGAAGAAAAAGAAAGAAGTTCTTTTTAACTTGTACTTATGATTTCTTTTCAAAATAAAAAGATAGAAGAAAAGGAAGTAAGAAGATAAATTTTTCCCTAATGCAGCTATATGAAAAAGTTTACTTTTAAAAAGAAATGAAGCCAAGGAAAATTTTAGGGTCCCACCGGGCATGCCAGAATGTTTCTACTCATTTTTTGCTATTTAATATTTAAAAGAAATAAGAAACTAAAAATAAATGGTCAGGGGTTTATACGTACCCAGATGAAGCTGAGCACCGTATCCAGATGTTGAAGGAGCTCCTCTTTGGCTATGGAAGAAGACACCTGTAGAAAGAAAGAGACTTAAACACAAAAAAATGTTAGATAAAGATAAAGTGGACTGCCAAGCAATGCTCGGTCCCAGAAGCATAAAGCTCCGTAAGGGATGACAGTCCACTGTTTATGAGTAAAAGTGTCGTAAATAAAAAATGAGAAATGACTAAAAAAGAGGAAAATAGATAGTGTGTACCTATTTCTTTGTAGTCTGTATGTCATAGTCATCGACATCGGTAGTCCTGTCGGCATCAGTTTGTCAATATGCCGACGTCGGTTATGTTACTGATGTCGATAGGGGAAGTGGTCGATGTCGGTTAGGGAAATGGCCTTAGATAGGTTTTGGACAGGTTTGTGGTCGACAGAGGGGTCTGGAAGGAGTCTAGGTCTATGCAGGGTTGCAAGACAATAAATAGGGTCTGAGAGGGGGTAAAGGCAAAGGGATGGTATGTAAATGGATAAGAATACGAGGAAGGCTTTTCAGCCTTTCCAGGAAGAAAGTCGGGTCGAGTTGATTGTATTCATAAATAATAAATAGAAAGCTAATTACTAATAGATTCTAAATACTGAAATGAAACAAATGAATACTTAGCTCTGCTTGATTGAGAACTAGAGGTGTTGGGACGCTTGTTCCTGTGGTGGCTGATGTCAAAGATGTTGTACAATATTTCTAATTCGATGCTTGGAGTGATTTCTATAGAGTCTCTGTAGTTGGGAGAGTGATAATAGAATTTTGGTGTTCAGTCTCAAAGCATGCACATCATTAGTTAAAGAGGCAGGGGCTATTCAATGTTAGCAACTTAGTTTAAGTAACCGACGTCGGCGGTTCTACCGGCATCGATCGACACTTGACCGACATCAGTGGCTGAAGAATGGGTAAAAGGGATAAAAATAGCCTTTTGCCCGTTTCTCCATCTACCAAGTGCACTTGCCATTGGAAAATGGTCAAAAGACAGGGTTATTTGTCATGAGAATTAGTTAGAAAGTTGGAATTGGTCTTAGGTAGTTATGTTTTGAAGGACTTAGTCTTGGGGGTGAGTCATAGGGTAGGAAATAGTCTAAGGGCGAGGTGTCCACGGTGAGGTGTCTACGGTGAGTTGTCAAAAGGGGATGATTAATTTAAAATAAGTATTTTAAATTAATAAAGTGTTGGTTAGGCATGTTAAAGTTAGAAAGGGACCAAGGGGGGTTGACACTATTTTGGTGTCTACATAAGGTTGAAAATGACATTGACCCCCTATTTGGGCTTTAGGCCTAATCTAGGCCTAGTAGGCTTGTCTGCATTCTTGAGGGTTTAAGATACCCTATTGATATTTTAACCCTTGTATATGATAATACATGTTGGTATACATATGATAAATATATAAAAACCTCCATAAATGTTTTTAACAGCCTTTAGTCCTTTACATAATCCCTTTTCTTCAAAATCTACCAATTTACATGCCAGGGGAATACCCTCTATCTGAGACAAAACAAAGGGTACTTCCCCTATTACCTAAGGTAAATTGAGTATTGGAGGATATTATCCAAGTTATGGAGAAATTATTAACACAAGTTTTTCCCTTTATCATATCATTATCCCCCTTAAATGCAACAAAACCTAGAAAGGACTTATGGACTGAATTAACTATCTGTAGGGTCTTAACTGTGGATTATGTATTACATTGCATATGCCTTTATATACATTATTTGTGTTATTTTATACTCTAAAAATGACACTAAAACTTTAAAAAAGGTTTTAAAATTCCATTCATTACTCCAATTATCTACATGATTCATCACACATGCCTTGCTCTTTGAAATGACTAGAGTGTTGACTGTGTTTTCTATTTGGGAAGGGCCCCTGTAGGTGGTCCTTAATGATTTAATATTGAAAGAAATGCTTATATTATTATTTAGAGTCCCTTATGGTCATTATATTTCCATTTTAACTCATATATATCACATCTCTCTATGATAACCCTGTAGACACCGAAATCGTGTCGACTCCCCTGGTCATTCCTCGTCTTATTCTTCTTCGCCTATTGAACCCTTGCCGATCACTTGTTCCACCAACCTTGACCCTGGCAGCATGTAAAAATGAGCACAGAGCAAAAGGTAGACTCTATCCCCATTATGCATCTGCCAACGTCGGTCTTTACCCGACCGATGTCGCCGACGTCGGTCACCTTCCCCTTGTCCGTTATCAGTTACCATTCGGTTTCCCGAAATGGTTGACGAACCATCTCTGGAACCGTCCCCATCCCCCACCTTCATCAACCTTCGCCAGCCATTCGAGCCAAGATCCCGAACGCCATTCGAAACGCTGAGCAACCAACCTGCGAATTCCTCCATCAACCTGCGAACCCCGAGCAATCATCAACACCACGACATCAACACTCTCGGCATCAACTAATCTGCACACCATGGCTTTCATCGCGTCTTCTGCCAGGTAAGTATTATTCTGTTTATTTCATTTCTTTCTCAGTTATTATTTATCAGTTTTGTTATCCCTGCCTCTGTCCTGACTCCCCCAGACTCTGTTCAGACCTCGTCCCGACCTTGCCCAGACCCTGTCCCGACTCTGTCCAAAACCCTGTCCCGACTCTGTAGAGACCTGTCCCGACTCTGTTGAGACCTGTCCCGACTCTCCCAGACCCTGTTCCGAACCTGTCCAGACTTTCCCAGAACCTGCCCCTACCGACGCCGGTCACTACCCCGACCGACGACGGCACCTTAACCGACGTCGGCACCTTCCTAACCGACGCCGGCACCACAGAGACCGACGCCAGCGACTGTGCAGAACAGTGCCGCATATCAGGTACGCTCTTTATTTTTCTGTCATTTATTTCTGTCATTATCATGTACTTTCATCCAATATTCTACTCTTTTTTATCAGTGGGTTGATATCCTTCTAGGGAGTCTTCGTACTTCCGGGATCGGGCGTTCGCCTGACAGCCCACCATATCTTTGACTAACATTTTTCCGTGTTTAGCCTTTTCTTCGCAGGTGTCATTCCTCCACAGCAAAAGAGGAGAATCTTCTAACGTCTGATTTCGGTGCGCACAACTTTATCAGGTACTTCTAACCTTGACCATCTTTTAGTTTCTTATTTCTTCTTTGAATGTAGAAAGCAATTTTGCATAGAAACATTCTGGCACGCCCGGTGGGACCCTAGGTCCTCCTTGGGTTCTTTCTTTCTTTCGTTCATTTAGGTGCATTAGGTTTCTTCCTTTTCGCCTCCTTTCGTCTCTTCTTAAATGACATCATAAGCAGAACTAAAACGAACATTTCTTTCTTTCTTGCATTTCTAGACTAGCTAAAACTCATATTCTTCGACTCTTTCTCCATTCGTCTTCATACGAACAAACATTTCGACTTGGACATTAAAACACTTTGCATTCATTTCTGTTTGCCTGCATCTTTTAGACCACACAGTAATTAAACCGCATATTGAATTAATCTAGATCACTTGATGTTACACGACCAAACCACCTGCACTAAAACAAACATAAAACTTACCTGAGACAAGGCCCGACTGGGATTTCATCCCCCAGCGGATACCTTACCCGTCCCGGTGACCCTACTTGGATTTCATCACTAAGGGGGAAGCCCACTCCGTTCTCTGACGGAGGATAAACTCTAGTGGAAGTATATTTTGGCTAAGCGAAACCAGCTAACCACTGGAATCGTGAAGTGAGGGGAGCTTGCTCCTTAGCACCAGGCCTGTACGGAAGCTAACACAGATTTCTTGAGCACCATAACAAAACCCGAAACCATCCATAGACTGCTTCTTTTAGGACCCGACTCACAAAGCCAATCTTCCTCTACACACACATTCTAAGGCATAAGCCACTATAATCCTAATAATTTACTTCTAAGGTTTTAGGATCTGCTTGTGTCTTCATCTTTTTAGTTCTTATCTGCTTGTTTGAGCTTGTGAGGATGTTCTCCCTTGCCTTGAATGGTTCTGACTCGTAGCCAAGCCAAGGCTCTAGTCGATCACGCGAGGCATCATCCTCTTCCATCTACCTCGCCTACAACCAACCCTACAATGGAGTTCAACTCGGAAACTGAAAGAACTCCTACCAGACCATCTCCGCCCCAAACGCCTATTATTCCAGAAGGGGACCAAGACTTCGCATGATTCTTGGACCTCAATACCAAAGCCCTGCAACACTATCTCGCGAATAGCCAAACGCGAGACCCCTTTGGCAATCTAATTTATGGAATGCCGACTTCTTTCCTCGCAACTGCGGTCGTATCAACAACGTCCGTAGTCCAACCCTTAGACACCCAGGCTGTTGCCTCAACCAATGACCAACCTTTCACCAACCATCCAAGTGTGGCCTCTTCTTCCGTCGTTGGGCCCACTTTCACCGGGGTTTCGGCCCCCAATCAATCTCAGTCCACTCAACCACTTTCTACCCCCTTTCAAAACCTGGTCATCTCTATTCCGCCCACCCTTACTCCTATCAACACTAGGGTGGCTACCCATTCGTTAGCCCATGTTACCTCTAACCAACCTCCCATGACAACATCAAACCTAGCCATGCCTTCCATCCAATCATCTTTAGTCACTTCTTCTGTCCCTACGACTAGTCATCTGTACGTTGCGCCCTTATTGGTACAACCGACTACGTCGTATACCTCTTCTAGCCTCTTTCAAGCGCCTCACAATCTAGGAGGTGCTCCACCCGCCAATCCGTCAGTAGATATTATCAAGATGCTGATGGATAAAATGTCCAACCTAGAGACCTCCATTACCGGCTCACGCAACACTCTCTCATACGAACAAATCTGTAACGAACCCATCCATCCTTCTGTCCCCATCAGACCATATCCCAGCCAGTGGGAACTTCCTAAGTTTTCTCATTTCCAGAGTAAGGAAGACCCACAAAAACATTTACGGGCATTCAGACATGCCTGTTACCTTATCGCCCACGACGATGCGTTGCTCTTACGCACGTTTCCCATGTCCCTCTCAGGTGCTGCACTTGATTGGTACAGATCTCTTCCCAGCCATTCCATCCTCACATTCACTCAATTGGCCCAGCTCTTCCTCGATCATTTCTCCATCAATATCACGAAGAAGGTCTCTATCACAGACCTCTATTCTATTCGCCAGTTCGAGGATGAATCTATTGCTGATTTCGTCGCTCGGTGGAGGAGCCTTATCAATCAACTTTCATTTTCTTTACCTCAGCCTGAGCTTATTGAACTTTTCTCTCAAGCCTGTGCTAAACATATTTCTTCTACCTTGAGGGTTCAAACCTTCCGCACTTTTGACGAAGCCTTCACGATGGCTCGTAAACTTGAGTTACGTGCTGTTGAGGAGAATAAAGTCAAGTTGCGGAGTAAGAATCCCAACTCCAAAACCAATGACCCTTCTTCTAAGCCCTCCTCGTCCAATCCTAAATCTAAAGCTTCAGCAAATGCTGTGGTTGTTAGATCTTCCTCTTCTTCACCTTCAACTAATCAACCTGAACCATCCACGTCCATGAGCGCCACTCGCCAATTTCAGCAGAGATACATACAGCGATAGTTTACTCCACTTGGAGAATCATACGCGTCTGTGCTGGAAAAACTCATCAAACAAGGGGCCATCAATCTCCCTCAGATCCGACCTCCACCACAATTTGATCCCTCACGCGCCATCCCTGCGTGGTATAGGGAGAATGACTTCTGCCACTACCACCATGTTAAAGGTCATGACACGGGCAACTGTAAAACCCTTAAAAACATAGTCCAAGACATGTTGGAAAAGGGTGACCTCATCCTCGACAATCCTAACGCCCCTCCTAATCAGAGTATCGATATCTTCAAACAACCATTCCTTAATCATCCACCAACCCAAAACAACGTCCAGACCTTGACTGACAATACCCATGAACATAATATTCGAACAGTCAATACGGTCTCGCCCCTCATTTCTAACCAACCCCAAGAGGTGAGTTCATCCATCAGTCCATCACATGTGGACGAACCTCTTTCTCCGGCTAGTTCTCCCTCAACTTCTCTCATTTTGGAGGACGCCTCGACCTTACCAGCTCCGCCAGTTTCACCATCTTCCTTCTTGCTGCCCTTGGAGGACCCAACCTTTCCTACTCCTCGGCCACAAGTGGAGGGCACTATCATCCCTACCCTTTACCCGCTTGAGGAGCTTCATTCACCAGTTTCTTCTCCACCCAGAGAAGAACCCATCTCTCCTTCATCTCCAACCAAACATGAACCTGTCATAACTTCACCATGCTTTGGGCCTGAGACTACTACATTCATCTCACCTTCAGTCCCACAACCATTGGCATCTTCTCAAGAGCCCAAACCTCATCCCGCATCTTCTCAGCCATTTTCCTGACTAGTGGAGAGACTCGAACTTCTCCCTTCTAGGAAAGTGGAATATCAGGGATTGTGGGACCGTCTCACAGCTCTTCAACAAGCCCGGGCCCTCTCATCTCATACCGCTAATCCACCCATGACGAAACCTCCTAAGACTATCAACAGAAATCCGATCTCCACTTCCAAACCGTCTACATCTTCATCAACTTCATCAAAACCAAAACCCTCATCTACTCCGCCTAAACCTATCAAATCACTTGGCGTTCGCCCCGTCTCCAACCTCACTCATCCACAAGTGAAGGTGGACTTAACCCAAACTTCAAACAATAGTAGTCTTCAATCTAAATCTCAAAAGACTGCCAAACCACAGAGGCGAACGCCTCCTCTTCCGTCACCATTGCCCTCCATTTTGGGCCCGCATCCTTCAACCTTAACCAGAGTCCTTCCCGCTTCAACCTCTAACCAAAACCGGTTGCCTCCTTTGCTTCCTTTACCTACCGCTAGCCTACCCTCTCCCAAAAGGGCGATACCTCTCACGAAGAGTGTACCGTCTCCGCCTGTCATCGCACCATCAACCCAGAAGGTGGTACGAAAACCTCCTCCCATTTTGCCCAAGCAAAAGTCACCGACATCGCATACATCGATGAGCATGGACCCTTTAGTGGGCTCATACTCTTTGATCTTGCAACGACTTTTGCAAACTTCTAGCATAACTCTTCCACCCATCAAGCCCTTTCAACCTCTCGGGTCTAAACCTTCCTGGTTCGACGACACGAAGATTTGTTTATATCATCGTACACCAGGACATGACACTGAGACTTGCTGTGCCCTCAAGGCTGTCATTCGCCGTTATCTGGAGAAAGACACTCTTCTCTTTGAGGACACTTTCGACCGCCCCCCGACTCCTTCTCACAACCCTTCAACCTCTTCAAACCCATCCACATCTCATCAACCGGTTACAACCCCTTCATCATCTTCACCTCCCATCTTTGAAATCAATGCCATTCATATCACCACTAGGTCACAAAAGGATAAGGTGAAAGAAAAAGCCGCCATTCCTTGGACCTACCCTTTTGTCAATCCACCTCAACCGCCTAAGCCTAAGATTTCTATCCTTGGCGCGCCTCAACCCTCTTCTTCTTCTTCTTCCTCTTCCGGACCAATCCACGACTCCATGTTGAAACAGCTTCACCAGATGCCTGTGAAGATGTCCCTCTACGATCTCGTCCAAACCTCACCTCAACATCGTCAGGCCCTCATCCAAGCCCTGCAGGCAGCGGAGGTCCAACCTGAGGATCCTCAGCCACTTGCTGCCCTTGTCCACTCATTAGCCCCTGTTGCCTCCATCACATTCAGCGATTCTGAGATTCCTACATCCAACACGGAAGATCAGGATGCCGCCCTCTTCATCACTGCCTACATCGATCAGACACGCATTAAACGCGTTATGATCGACGGGGGCGCTAGCATCAACATCATCTCCACTCATGCCTTTGATCAGTTGGCTCTTCCCAAGAATTGCGTCTCCAAAACTGACGCGATCTTACGCTCTTTCAATGACACTACTACCACGACCATTGGCACAGTCATCCTTCATATCCGCGTTGGTCCACGCACAGTCCCGGAGCTCTTCTACATCATCGAAGGAGAGTTCCAATACAACATCTTGCTGGGCCGACCCTGGATCCGCGCCATGGCCTGTGTCCCCTCCACCCTGCACCGTTGTGTGAAGTTTGAGCATGACGGACAAGTCCACACCATTCCCGTTGACCCTTCGCCTTTCAAAACATGTAATACCACCTACCGTCCAAATGATGTCCTCATTCCTATCAAGCCGTCAACCCCGACACTGCCTCCATCCGCGGAAGCTTCAACCAGTTCGCAACAGGCGGTCACCCTTACACCTCCCCTTCAAGCGACAACCACAGACCCCATGGAAGACGTCTTCCAAAGACTTTCATTGGGAGAGTATCGCTTGCTGGCTTTAGACATGTTCCAAACTCCGCAAGAGTATGGACACCTTCATCACAGCCCCAGCTACGACCATCGGATCAGGATGATCATACCTTATGGTCCCCCTCACCTCCACACCAACCTCATCTATGGAGGGCTTAATCAAGCTCCTACTGACGGTAATCCTCTTTCTTCACCCCAACCTTTCACATCAGATTTTTCATTTCTTGGCAACCCCGCCTTTGCACATACTTACCTTTACAGGTGTGCATGGAAGGGTTTTGGTTTTGGACGCTATGAGCAGGGCTCCCATCAGCCTATCCAACTGCTCAACGATGACGATGCCAAGAAATGGTATGGTCTGGGATATCATGACCCCACTCAAGACCCTATAGACCTTTATCCTGAACCAATCATTGATCAATCTCCTCCACACTCGCCTATTTCACCACCTTCACCTACAGAGTCAGTGGTTTCCATTCCTCCTAGTTTTTTTTTCCATAAACACCATCCGCCTGGACCCCTTGACTTATCAGCTCAATGGGGTATCCAAGTCTCTCCCTCTCATTCTTCCCACCATGATCGAAGATGAGTCGGCAACCATTCACACTGTTCACTGCATTGACGATGACGCCATTCTTTCCTACATGGGTGCTGATGATTCTTTCATCTAGCACTCCCTCCCTTCTGAGACCCAGGTTATGTTAAATGAATCAACCATTGACATCAACCTTCCTTCTTCTGATGTTCCTCATGTCTTAAAGATCGGCCAATCTTTAGACGCTCAGGAGCAGCTTGACTATACCCAGTTCCTCTCCGACCATAGCAAGGCCTTTGCCTGGACTTACAGTGATATGCCTGGCATCGACCCCACCATCGTTACCCATAACATTGTCACCAAACCAGAGGCTAAGCCTGTCAGGCAAAAGCTTCGAAAGATGCATCCTCGCGTTTCCCTCCTTGTCAAAGAGGAGCTTCAGCGTCTCCTTTCTGTCTCCTTCATCCAGCCCATCGATTATCCACAGTGGGTCTCTAACATCGTCCCAGTCACCATGGCAACTGGGGGGATTCGAATCTGCACAGACTATCGTGACCTTAATCTAACCTGTCCTAAAGATGACTTTCCTCTTCCTAACATTGACCAGCTCGTTGATCTTACGGCCGGCCATGAGATGCTATCTCTTATGGACGGATTTTCAGGATACAATCAAATCCTGATTGCTCCGAAAGATCAGCACAAGACTACTTTCATCACCCCATGGGGGACTTTTTGCTATCGAGTCATGCCTTTCGGCTTGAAGAACGCAGGCGCCACTTATCAGCGTGCCATGACCTACATTTTCCACGATCTCCTCCACAAAATCATGGAGGACTATGTGGACGACCTTCTCGGCAAATCCAAATTTCGCCGTGACCATCTGACCATTCTCAACATCATCTTTTCTCGTCTTCTTCAGTACAATGTCCGTCTTAACCCCAAGAAATGTGTCTTTGGGGTCCTCTCTGGCAAGCTTCTCAGCTTCATCGTTTCCTTCCATGGCATCGAGATAGATCCTGCCAAGATTCGCGCTATCCTCGAAATGCCTCCCCCGACCAATCTCAAGCAGCTTCGCAGTTTACAAGGCAAGCTCCAGTCCATTCGCTGCTTCATCTCGCAGCTTTCTGACCGCTGCCAACCTTTTCATCATCTCCTTAAGAAGGACGTCATTTTTACATGGGATAAGGACTGTCAAGAGGCTTTTGAAGCCTTAAAACGCTATCTGGTCTCTCCACCAGTTCTCATTCCACCTAAAGATGACCAACCCTTCTACCTTTATATCTCAGCCACTCACCATTCATTAGGTGCCATGATCGCGCACCGAGACGAGCATCACCGTGAGCAAGCCGTCTATTATATCAGCCGCACACTGGTCGACTATGAAACTCAGTATACCCATATCGAGAAACTCTGTTTGGCGTTAGTCTTTGCTGCTACTAAGCTTCGCCACTATCTTCTCAGTCACAAAACCTTTGTCATCACCCACACCGACCCTCTCAAATATATGCACTCCAAGCCATATCAGAATCAACGTATGGCTCGGTGGCTCATGCTGCTTGCTGAGTTCGATCTCAAATTCATCCAACAGAAATCTATCAAGGGGCAAACCATCGCTGATCAACTAGCACATGCCCCTCTTCCTGACACTCAACCTTCGCAGTGTGAATTCCCTGACGAGTCTATCGCTGCGCTTTCCTCCGATGACACCACCTATCAGATGACTATGTTCTTTGACGGATCCAAATGTCAACTAGGTGGAGGTGTTGGGGTCATTCTCATCCCACTCGAAGGGGAGCCCATGCCTTTATCTTTCAAACTTGACTTTGATTGTACCAATAATATGGCCGAATACGAGGCCTTAATTTTGGGACTTCAGACCGCCCTCTCTCTCAGCATCAAGTCCATCAACATCTTCGGCGACTCGCAGCTCGTCGTCAATCAGGTCAACGGTTCATACCTCTATAAAAATGAAATTTTGCAAAGGTACAAAAATCGTGCTGACATTCTCCTTGCATCTTTCGACCATTTCCTCTTGCAGACTGTTCCTCGATCCACGAACAAGTTTTCTGATACTATGGCTTCTCTCGCTTCACATATCCCATCTTCCTCATCTGCATCCAGACTTTTTGTCATGGTGCGTCGTGTGCCGTTGCCTTCATATATCTCTCCTCACATTTATCATGTCAACACTATAGACCCAAGCCCACAAGATGCTTGGTATAAGCAACTTGTGGACTTCTTATCTCTCTCTATCATTCCTCCCAACCTCTCTAGTAATGCACGACGAGCTTTTATCAAGCGTACTGCTCGCTATACCATGCTAGGGGGTCTTCTCTATAAGCGAGGCTTCGACGGCCTCCTTCTTCGTTGTCTCACCTCCACTGAAGCATCTCACGCCATCCAGCAAGTCCACGACGGGATTTGTGGCAGACATTTCAGTGGAAATTTGGTTGCCAAGCGCATCCTTCGTCTAGGCTATTATTGGCCTACCCTTCATCAAGACTGTAGCGATTATGTTCGGCGTTGCATCAAGTGTCAGCAGCACTCTAACTTGCTTCATCTCCCCAGTCACGCCTTACAAGTTGCTCAAGATTTCTGGCCTTTCTCTCAGTGGGGTTTAGATCTCATCGGTGAGATTAACCCTCATTCGTCTTTTCATCATCAATCTATCATCACAGCCACTGAATATTTCACCAAGTGGGTGGAAGCCATTCCTCTCGTCTCCATAAAAGCTGACAAGATCGTCGACTTCATCAACACCCATATCATCTGTCATTTCGGTGTCCCTCATAAAATCATCACTGATAACGGCAAGTCCTTCAAAAACAAAACTGTCCAAAAGCTATGCGACTCCTTTGGCATCAAACTCAGTTTCTCTTCGCCTTACTACCCACAAGCAAATGGGCAGGCCGAGGCTTCCAACAAAATTCTCACCAAAATTCTCATGAAAGTGGTCAGTGACACAGGCAGGGATTGGCACATTCACATTCCCTTCGCTTTGTGGGCTTACCGCACTAGCATCCGAACCTCTACGGGTGCTACCCCTTTTTCTCTTGTGTACGGAACAGAGGCTATTTTACCTCTCGAAGTACAGATCCCGTCTCTCCGCATTTCTCTACATGATATCCTTTCCAATGATGACTTTCATCAAGATCGCTTAGCTCAACTTGAGTTACTTGACGAACACCGTCTTGCTGCCCTTAATCATCTCCATGTCTATCAACATCGCATCAAGCGCACCTATGACAAAAATCTGCGAGAATGAGATTTCAACATCGGAGACCTCGTCCTCAAAGAGAATCAACACGTGACCAACATGGAGCGAAGTAAACGAGGCAAGTTTGCTCCTAATTGGCTCGGACCTTTTATTATCACGCACAAGTATGGATCAGGGACTTACCGTCTGTCCTCTCTTGATGGACGCCCAGAACCTGAGCCTCTTAATGCGTTGCATCTGCGACCGTTCTACTGCTAGTCGGGTATTCGTCCACTTGACACTTAACTTGAGCTCGTCCCTTGAGCAATCCCCATCCTCTTCATCCTACTTCCTTTCAACCCTATTCCTCTTAACAACTCCTATAACCCTTTTATGATGTATGGATGCTTTGTCCTAATAAAAGGGAGCCCTTGACCTTCTACAATCTTGTCCATGACTCACATTTCTATCAAAACAAATCAAGATGTCAAAACATATCCATGGTCACTATATCAATATCAAAATCAAAAAGACAGACTGATCCCTCGAAGGACAGCTGTACTATCATTACTGTAATAAATAGACTGCTCCCTCAAAGGACAGCTATTCAAAAGCCTTTATATTAAACAAAAATCTAGACCACTCCCTCGAAGGATGGCTATGACTACTCTGGCAATAAACAACACCATTTTAGAAGCTTCCCACATTGATCAGCTTCCCAACTTGACCACCAAGCAAATGACATCTCTATGCAGGCTTCCCGCATTGATCAGTCTGCGCCAAAAAAAAAAAAAAAAAACCGAGTCACGGACTTGGCTTGTAGTTGTCTCAGGGTCTCCTATAAAAAGGGGCAAAGTTATCTCTGCTCTTAAAACGGGTTACCCTCTTTCCTCCTCCTATTACCTACTCAAGGGACTTCGAGCTAACTTTAATGTCTAAGTGATTCGATTACCACTCTAACATAACTATGGTCAACGACGTCACGCATGAATGGGGCTCTTGGTTCTCATAACCCCTATCTATCTATCTTTTTGGTCCTTGTCAATGAAAGAGCGATTCGCTTTTCATCTTTTCTCTACACTTTGGTCACATTCACCTTCATCACTTGTCAATCAACTCAACTCAACTCTCTTTTCAGACCATCAACATGACCTGCCCTGTTCCCCCTAGTTTCTATGGACACCAATACACACGGAAACTATCGACCCGCCACAATTTATGTTCAGCATAAACCAATACTTGCTGAAGCATAAATAGACCTCAATTCATTTTTAGCATACATCCATCACGCATATGGAATATTTCTAGGGATGAAAAACCCCTCAACCAATGTTGCAGAATACACCATTTGGAAAAGGCTGCAACATCTTTTTTTTTCCTCATCATCCCTTTGACCCTTCCTCCCTTCTAGGGAGAACTACATCGGCCTGAGGCCCTATCACCAGGGCTATGTAGGCAGCACTCAGTTGACATGGGGTCTTCTGGGGTTAGCTCGGCCGCATCCTTTCGTCCATTCATCCATCCATCGCCCACCAACCATTGGAGATCATGCCTATCTCCTCCGACCTCGACCACTTCCAAGACGTTGTTGCCTTGGTTGTTTTTGCATGTATGCTACCTCATGACTGGTTAGCAGAATTGTGCGCAGACCTTTTGGACCCTCACAAGTATAGGATCGCACACTGGTTGATCCGCACTACTTGTGACTTTTTCGCATTTTTAGGAGCACTTCCTGAGCCCGGGATACCTGGAACGCGACGACCCATTTGGAGCTTCAGCTTAGATTGAGTGACCCGATCAGCAGACGACTAAATGCTGGGGCCCGGTTACTTCAATTTTGGCACTCCTCGACCCTCGACCTGTGACACTTTGGCCTGACCATCTCGTGCAGTGGTATGCGCGCAATCATGACCTTTATAGCGTTCACCCTCACCCCTTTTTCATCCACTCTTTGTCAAATCAGCACCCGATTCCCGGTTCCCTTCCCTCGACTCCTGCTTTGAGGGGGAATACCTCATCCGTACTCGGGGCATTTCGCTTCCTATTTTTGTCTTGCAGTTCATTTGAACAACCAACAAGATGAAATCAACCTTATCCCTCACCTAGGGCAATCCCTCCTATTTTTGTCTTGCAGTTCGCCCAGAACAACCAACAAGACAACCTCATCCTTACTCGGGGCATTTCGCTTCCTATTTTTGTCTTGCAGTTCATTCAAACAACCAACAAGATGAAATCAACCTTATCCCTCACCTAGGGCAATCCCTCCTGTTTTTGTCTTGTAGTTTGCCCAGAACAACCAACAAGACAACCTCATCCTTACTCGGGGCATTTTACTTCCTATTTTTGTCTTGCAGTTCATTCGAACAACCAACAAGACGAAATCAACCTTATCCCTCACCTGGGGCACTCACTCCTATTTTTGTCTTGCAATTCGTCTAGAACAACCAACAAGACAAAAAGGGGCAAATTTAGACACCAAAATCGTGTCGACTCCCCTGGTCATTCCTCGTCTTATTCTTCTTCGCCTATTGAACCCTTGCCGATCACTTGTTCCACCAACCTTGACCCTGGCAGCATGTAAAAATGAGCACAGAGCAAAAGGTAGACTCTATCCCCATTATGCATCTGCCGATGTCGGTCTTTACCCGACCGATGTCGTCGACGTCGGTCACCTATCGGCCGACGTCGGCACTCCTGCTGACGTCGGTCACCTTCCCCTTGTCCGTTATCAGTTACCATTCGGTTTCCCGAAATGGTTGACGAACCGTCTCTGGAACCGTCCCCGTCCCCCGCCTTCATCAACCTCCACCAGCCATTCGAGCCAAGATCCCGAATGCCATTCGAAACGCTGAACAACCAACCTGTGAATTCCTCCATCAACCTGCGAACCCCGAGCAATCATCAACACCACGACATCAACACTCTCGGCATCAACTAATCTGCACACCATGGCTTTCATCGCGTCTTCTGCCAGGTAAGTATTATTCTATTTATTTCATTTCTTTCTCAGTTATTATTTATCAATTTTGTTATCCCTGCCTCTATCCCGACTCCCCCAGACTCTGTTCAGACCTCGTCCCGACCTTGCCCAGACCCTGTCCCGACTCTGTCCAAAACCCTGTCCCGACTCTGTAGAGACCTGTCCCGACTCTGTTGAGACCTGTCCCGACTCTCCCAGACCCTGTCCCGAACCTATCTAGACTTTCCCAGAACCTGCCCCTATCGACGCCGGTCACTACCCCGATCGACGACGGCACCTTAACCGATGTCGGCACCTTCCTAACCGACGCCGGCACCACAGAGACCGACGCTGGTGACTGTGCAGAATAGTGCCGCATATCAGGTACGCTCTTTATTTTTTTTTCATTTATTTCTGTCATTATCATGTACTTTCGTCCAATATTCTGCTCTTTTTTATCAGTGGGTTGATATCCTTCTAGGGAGTCTTCGTACTTCTGGGATCGGGCGTTCGCCTGACAGCCCACCATATCTTTGACTAACATTTTTCCGTGTTTAGCCTTTTCTTCGCAGGTGTCATTCCTCCACAGCAAAAGAGGAGAATCTTCTAACGTCTGATTTCGGTGCGCACAACTTTATCAGGTACTTCTAACCTTGACCATCTTTTAGTTTCTTATTTCTTCTTTGAATGTAGAAAGCAATTTTGCATAGAAACAAACCCATAGAATACAACTCCTTAATTCATTGTTATGTCATAGTCAACTACAATTTACTGTGTTATAGTAAAATGTGGTCTTGTAAATGTTGGTTCCCCTTAAAAACTATGTCATATACCATTGAAATCCATTAAAAATTATTCAATCAACATTTTATGGTAATTTTATCACGTTTATAGGCTTAGTATCCTCAAAGTTTGTTTTAAGAGCTTTATGCACATATATAGGCAAGTTGTAGGTAGCTTCTTATAGTGTAATATACACCCGTGGATGAGGATATGACCATTACCCTAAAATTTAGAATTCTTCCAAGTAATTAGTGTTCCATTTCACACTTTATAGGACCATTAAAACATGAACATATTCCTTGTATTGTCACCTTGGGGAGTGGAGTCTATTTGAGGTCCAAAACCTAGAGATAACACTAATTTAATGAACAAATATCACTGTTGGAGCCTCTCTAAAACTACTTTCCACTAATTATGTACCTCTAAATTTTTTAAAATATCTTCTCCTATGTGTGGGATACAAGTTGAGTATATTTATAAGCATCAATAATATTTATAACCTTGTCATATGATCTCAACAAAATGGTTCAAGCCTCTATTTTTATCTTTTAGAGAAATGATCCCTGAACACAGTCATTTCATCCTTGAAGGAAATCTTCACTCTCACCTACCAGCCCTATGTCTTAAGCATGTTTTCAATTTTATCACTTAATTCCAAAAATTATAGGAAATCCTCCAAGTATGTCAAATCTTTTCTAATCAATATTTCCAACTCTTTGCTAGTGCCACCTATAGGTGGACATTCCAATGTGCAGGAAGTGAGTATAAGTATGAATAGTGTGCATTGTATTTGACCTTAAATGAGTTTTATACCTATTTAAACACATCTAACTAGATTTTTAAAACCATTAATGGATTCAAATGAGCTATGTTCTTTGTTTCAACATTATTTTCCTCTTTCAAGTGTCTGTAGGTTCATATCTATGGTGCAAACGAAGCAATGGTTGTTGAGTTACTAGTTGCAAGGTACATGATCTAGAAATAAATCTTGTACCTTATCTAGATGATTATAGGGATATTACTCAAAAAAAATTATCTTGATACAAGTTAAAACAAATTCATTCTAATGTGACACTCTCTCTCCATGGTAGACTGTGTGTAAGTGTTGATGTGACTTCCATATCACCCTATTTACCATTTAAAGGCTTAACAACTCACTAACTCATGTTAAAAGAGGATATTCAATAGTTTATAAAATTCCATTATAATTCAATTAATGTTATCATAGCTCTTACATATCATGGTTGAGAGTGAGAATGAGCTAGAATTTATTGTGTTTGCCATTAAACTACAACCTCTATGATACTAGCCTTGGAGATTGAATATTTGAAATAAGGATATTCTAATTACCTTTGGAATGAATGAATAATAATATTATAATTTATTTAAACCATTACAGAGAAAGAGACATTCTTTAAATGGTGAAATTTGAATGTAAACTCACTATCAACACCTTCTTTACAATATGAGCTATTTGAGCTATCAAATATTTCAAAAGAATGAAACCAAGAATGGGTAACATGAGAGGAGATATTAAAAATCATATAAGGTAAATTCAAAAAATTATTTGTACATAATAGTTAAAACAAGATAAAAACCTATAGGGTATGGGAAATAGTGAGTAGAAAAACATAGTCATCTTGTTAGAGATGGTTCATAAATAATAAGACACCATTATCTACACTCCAAGAATGAAAGTGAATATAAAAAATTTTATCATCACCACCTAAATTAATTTGATCTAAAAGTTCTCCAAATGACCACACCAACCAAAAACCTGTTGACTAGTTTTATGTGCATGGTGGAGTGATAAGAGAGTAGAATAATTTTTGACCTTTTTTGGAACTTTAAGAGAATTTAAATTATGGAATTGAGTTATAGGTAGTTTAAAAGTCATCCCGAAATATCCTCCCACATGTCATTCTCTCTCATAGGTTGTACACCTTATGAAACTCCTTATTTTGTAGTTATTTTCTTGATTTTCGGTTGTCACCTACACATTTTTAGTTATAAAATAACATATACAATAGATATTAACATGTTGGAAATTTTAATAAGTTTTTAAACACTTTTATTTCCTATAAAACCATACTACTTGTATTTAATACCCATTTATGACCCCTAAAGGACATAAAATGACATAAGGATCTAATCAAACTATGACCAAGGATAATATAAAATTAAAACACATAAAATTAAATATGAAACACCCTAATACATTACATTAGACCCATATATAATTTTTTGGATATAGGGGTTAACCCATTTTGGCTTATGGTTAAAACAATCAACATTCTTGGTGATTTTCCAAGGGTAGCATGCTTACTATGCCATGACCAGTAGCCTAATCCTATTCATTAGGTCATTGAGTCACATATACATTATTTTGATACACAAATTTCCTTTAGAACACAATAAACACAAGGAAAGACACACATGTGTTCAACTAGAACACCTAGGGAACACAACACACCAAGAAAGGAAACACACACCTAACGTAATATGTACAAGACTAAACTTCAATTCCTTAGTATCAAGGCTTCAAATTTATCCCATTAAAAAGGATAGGTATCTAATATCCATTAATCCTTTCTAATTGGAAATATTTTCTTGGTTTTCACTTTATGATGACATATGGTCCACTCTATAGAGTGTCAAATTTTATATGTCTCCCTAGTTTTATTTTATCTTCAACCCATTTCAACACTATATCACCTTCTTAGAATGTTATTAGAGTTGATTTGTCATCAAAATACCTATTTATTATTATTTGGTGATGTTCCATAGTTTTATTTTATCTTCAACCCATTTCAACACTATATCACCTTCTTAGCATGTTATTAGAGTTGATTTGTCATCAAAATACCTATTTATTATTATCCTCTTGCAACTCCATTAATTATACCAACCTTACCTCCATTAAAGTATTCTCAATTAATTCTAAATGATATACCAACTCCAAGGTAGACATCTCTTGAGATATAGATAACCTAGCCTCCCTTCAATAGACAAACACAAAAGGAGAATTACCTATTGACCTCTTAGGAGTTATCCTATCATCCCATAGCATTTTCTTCAATTTAGTGTGCTAAGCTCTTTGATTAAATTCTAAAGTTTTATTGATGATTCTAATAAGATTTATGTTAGTAGACTCAACCAACCCATTATGTTTAGGATAATAGTTGGATGAAGTTCTCAATAATACACCATTACTATTTTCCCAATCAACTATCTTAACACCCATAAAATCAAGAGAATTTTTTGAAATAATAGGAGTGTCAAACCTTGTTATGATGCTCTTATAGAACTCCAAGATAACAATCTCATTATATTCCTTCAATTCTACTACCTTAACCTACCTTGTAAAATAGTTAATTGTTATGAGTATCCATTTATGATCAACACTTTATGGGGGGTTTGTCATGCCAATGAAATCAATACCCCATTACATGAAAGGTTGATCCACTTGGATAGGCTTCAAAGGAAGAGATGTAAGCTTCTGTTTTCTTACAAAAAAAGCACATTGTACACACCTCATCCAAGCATGGTAGTACTTGAAGAGTCTAGGCCAATAATAACCTGACCTCATGATCTTGGTAGCTATGGATCTTGGAGATAAATGACCTCCTACTCTCCCATCATGGAACTTCTCAAGTAACACCCCAAATCAAACATTATCAATGCATCTCAATAACACACCATTAATGTCTATTCTAAAAAGAACACCATATATATTATAGAAGGGAATATATTATAATCTAAAAGATATACTTTGTGATCTAATCATACCATTAGGATACTCACCACTTTGAATAAATTTGGTAATATCATGTGTCCAACTTTGTAGAGGTAAGGAACCAACTAGTTGGGAATAATCATGTTTGATTAGAGACTCTTCTTTTGACTCATGAAGGTCTGAAGCTATATGTTCACAAAGGCCTTTACCCCTTATAAACTTTGTCACCTTGATATCAACATCACATTCCATTACTTTAGTGATCTACCCTACTCTATTTTCATGAAGATCTTTACTCACAAGAAACTCTTTGGTACGAGGATGAGAAACCATAACATAAATCTTATTGTTTGAAACCATATGCCTAAACTTATTTAGTACCCTTAAAATATCAAGGACTTATTTCTCCAAAAATTTGTACTTGACTTCATAATCTTATAAACCTTGACTAAAGAATGTAATTGGTTAATCCACACCCTCATCATTCTTTTGCATTAACATGGCTAAAATAGTATCAATGTTAGAAAATGAATACAACATGAATACTTTAGCAAAATCAGATTCACAAGAGTAGGAGCTTGTGAAATTGATTTCTTAATGGCCTCAAAACTACTCTTACCCTCTTTGGTCCAAGAAAATACTTGGTTCTTATTGATCATGGTTATGATTGGTTTCAACAAAGATGCAAAACTAGGTATGAACATCCTTAAAAAATTTATCTTTCCTAAGAAACTTTGGAGAACTTTCTTATGCAAAGGCAATGATAGGCCTAAAATATCCTCTATCCTTTTAGGTTCAATATTCAAACCATATTTGGAAACAATATGTCCCAAGAGATTGCCTTCATGGATAGGAAAGATTATTTTTTTTGGGTTAAGGGATACTCCATATTGCCTACATATTTTAAACACTTGCCACAAGTGTTGCATATGTTCATTAGCATCTTTATAAAACACCATTATATCATATAGATAAACCAACAACACCTCATTAATCAAACATTTGTAGGCCATGTCTATTGATATTTGAAATGTGGCACTAACATTTGAAAAAATAAAGGGCATATTCTTACAATAAATTTTACCCCATTTATTGGTGAATGATGTCTTAAACTAATCATGCTCATTGACTAGAATCTGATTGTAACCTGGATATCCATCTAGAAGAGAAAAATGTTGAGAGCCTGAAACCATTTGTAAAATCTTCTCCATTGAGGGTAAAGGATAGTGATCTTTGAGTGACACTTTATTAAGATCTCTAAATTCCAAACAAAGTCTTATCTCCCCATTATTATTTTTGATAGGTAAAAGGTTAGCTACCCATGTTGAATGTTTGATAGGAAAGATAATTTTAGATTCAAGGAGTTTCGTAAGCTCTAACCTCATGAGTTGTTCAACCTTGGGGTTAATGGGCCTTTATTTTTACCTAAGTAGTTTAAATCTAGGTTCCAAATCAATAGTATGGTGTTCTAGGATAGGATAAAATACTTTTAGGTCCTTATACTCCTAAGTAATTATGTCATGAAACTATCTACACAAATCAATGAATGCTTGCTTCTCTAATGTAGAACATACCTAGCCTAGCTTGAGAAGTTTGTCCTTGAAGATCAAGACTCTTTCATAGTTCTATTATTTTGTATACATAATCACCTTTTCCTTATTATTTTGATCATCTTAATTGAATATAATTTCTAAGGTCACCAAGCCTTGGGTATCTTGTTGGTTCTTAGCTACACAATTTGATCATCAAATTGTTCTTAAAGTCTCCTTTGATATCTTAAGGAAAACCCAACCTCATTTTGAAAAAAACATGAAATGTGTTTGTCACTATCAAAAACTTTCCAAGACACTTCATTATTAGGTATGGAAGGTTTGACATTGATATTAATATGATATTAATTTTCCTCTTCTTTTATGGTAGTTGGAGTATCAAATTGAACTCCTATGGTAGCTAGTCTATCAACATGATTATTTTGCTCCCTCTAAATTAATTATATATTAAATGCATTGAAATATTAAATAAAATACCATATCCTATGATTTTATGACTTGAGAAAAGGGTTATTGATAGAAACCACATTCCTAACTTGATGCACAACCAATTCACTATCTCCATATACTCATAAGTTTTTGATTCCTTTTCTCCTTACCCATTCAAGGCTATGAATCAAACCTTCATACTCAGCCACATTTAAAGTGTAACTAAAATTGAATATATATGAATAATAATATTTTTATTTATATGGAGAGACAAACATGACACCAAATCCTACAAAAATTTTACTTCTTGAACCATCAAAAAACATTTTCCACATCTCATCATCCTCACCTCCTTCCTTGGCAAGTAGAGTTGTTGGTACTCCTTCATGTATACATTTCATTCCTTAATAAGTTTCCTACATGAAAGAATAATGATCGTGATCATAATTTTTATTACCATATTCATAAATAAATAAATATAAAATTCCTTCAATATTGGAAGAAGTTCTGTCATCTACAATAAATTTTTTTTCTTCATGGACCACATAATTCAGATTAGAACTTGTTTCAATGTAAGGCTCAATATGAAACCTTGAAAGAGGATGTGTCCTAATTATCACATTGGTCCATTAACTTGTCATAAACTATAATAAATACCAATAATATAATAGATAGCCACTAATCTTGTTTGTAAAGTCTCTTCAAAGGCAGATTGCAAAGTGAGTTGGGAAATCAACAACTATGTCTTACAAGATAGGAAAACTAGGACAATCATGCAAGAAAACCTTCAAGTTTTTTATCAGTATTATGGTCTTATAAAGTGTACCATATAATTATATGAATCCTTTACTATGTGTCTCATATTTTAGACCCAACTTATCATTTACAACTTTGGGCATGGCTGAAGTAGAACCTTCATTATCAACCATGTAATTATGTACCAACTTGTCACCCATAATGAGAGTGAGGTAAAATTGTGGAGGTTTCTCAAACCTAGCGGATGTTTCAAAAAAAATATTATGGAAATTTTAAAGGACAACACATATATGATTTTTAATTGGAGGTGAAGTACTAGTAGGAATGGTGGACAATTGCTTTTGTAACAACTATTTTTGGCTAGGCATATGAAGGATATCCCACCAAGAGATTGATGATTTGGATTTTTTCAAGGAATTCAATATGCTTAGTGAATTATTCCTCACATTTTATTTATTCCTTGGATGGAAAGTATTTATTTAAACTTTAGGGGTTGAGACACCTTGTGAAGACCTTACAATATGTTGACTTGAAGGAAGTATTGGAGTTTTTGGAGTTGCCATTATTGCATCCATGTTTGGCTACCTTGAAGGAGGATTGGATGAAATTTTAGGCATGATATTTTAAGCTCATAGATCCTTACTCTTTTCCCTTTTATTAAATGAAATAGAGTTTTATTTATTGATCATAAAAGTGTCCTCAAATAGGAAATTGGTGAAGATGTCTCTTTATGGTTGTCCACCTTCACTTATTTGCCTCATGACTTCATCCTCAACTGATAAGAGTGGAGTGAATAATCCTTGAGAAACAAGAGATTTATATCCACCTTCATTAGCATCCATGAATTGGCCTTATTTCTAATCTTAACCTTGCACTAAATTTCTATGCACCAGTACAATCTCCCTTGCATTGTTGGTTTAGTTAGGATTGTACACATTGTTAGGCCTATTGGAGTTAGGTTTCCATTTACCTCTTCCTCTTCCATATTGATGGCCAATTTTTTTTTATAAGGATATGAATTTTTATATGCACCATAATTCATATTGTCTTGCCTAATCTAAGATCTTAGAATTTGAATTTATGCATATTTATCCATGGCATTATCCACCTTCATAGGAGTAGTCTTAGGCTTGATGTTGGAATTAGGAATTTGGGCCACATCTAGAGTATTAGCAAAAGTATGAGATAATAGAGGAATAAACACCTTAAGAGGAAACCTTCTAGATTAGATAAGACAATTCTCAACTTTGATAAAAAGTTTATATCCTTCAGGAAGAGTGGAACCCCTCATGGATTGAATCATGATATCAATTTCAGTACCAATGGATCTTAAGTAGATAAGGAACACAAAACTAGGAGGTGGCCTCATAAGATGAGGCAATCTAATCCAAGTCTTTTGAAACTTATAATTGAAGTCTTGAATAATATCTTTGGATCCTCTTTTGATCACATTGAGTTGATGTATGAGAAAGGCATGATCACTTTCATTTCCAAATCTTGAGGTCAACAACACTCCAAACTCATCCCATGATGTGATGCATCCACCTTCTAGATTCCTATACCAATAAAGAGCCTTCCCTCTAAGGGACATGGCAATGAATATAATGGAAATTTTATCTTGAGTGATGTTATAGAAGCTGCAAAAGTTGGAGGTATCTATAATATGTTCACTATGTGTAACATGACTCTCACCATTAAATAGGGGAACACCTTTTATGTAATTAGGAGGGATGGCATCATATGATTGAAGGTGAATTAGATTTTTAGTATTGAAGGTAGGAAAAAAATGAGGTATAGCCATGTCTTATTCAATATATTTAATTTCTTCAACCTATTCACTCTCTTAGCTTCTTTGGCTAGAAAAATACTCTTGGTCCTCAAAGGGCAGATTAGGATGAGGATATTGAACTTCAAAAGGAAGTTTAGGTTGAATAGGTGGATTAATAGGGTTGAACACTCTACTAGATGATGAAATAGTGAGATCCATGAATTATGATAACAAGATTATAAAAAAATAATGGCCTTAAACTAGGTTTACCTTGATGGAGTAATCAAATTCTGAGTAACACACCAATTTGTAGTTGATGTTGTCAAGACCAACATTTACCTTGACAAGTTATCTTAAAGACAATGGTCCCACTAGGCGTGTCAGAACTATTATCACCAAATATTTCACCCTATAAGAGTTTATTCAAGCCTCTTCCATATTTTGTCAACATGAAGACACTTCTAATTATGTGGGTATACCTATAGTGGAAGCGAGTCTCTAGTTTTGAGGGCTAGCTCCCTAAATGTATCTTGAAAAGCTTATCTCTTAGACTAATGCTTGATTCTAGGGAAAAGAGTTAGAGTTTGCATGAAATGAACCTACTCTAAAGGGTGATATACAAATATGTTTTCCACATGATCATCATATTTCATTCACTAATAAATAAATCATATAAACTGGTCTCAAATTCCTAAAGGATTCTAACATGAGTGTTTTAATATAAAGGTGAGATGTATGAAATAACATAAGGAAAATGAACTAGAGGTAAATTTTCACACTCTGAAGACAATAATACACTTTAAAGGGGCCTAACACACTTGAATACACTCTATATGACATGTTATAATGAGAGCTTCTTGTAGAAGACATGGATGGATAAAGAAAAGCAAGGATAAAAACATTAAACTTAACCACTCAACACTTTGCACACTCAAAAAAGATGTTATTAAACTCAAAATTAGATTAATTTAATTATTATAAGGTAAAATATGACATCAAAATATCATGGATTCTCCATACCAAGTGTGGTATTATATTTCAAAGGCCAAAATGGTAGCTACTTATAGAACCTGAGAGAGATGTAAGAAAAAGAGAAGCCCAAGAGTCATAAGAAAACTTTTCATGTTGAGAGGAGTTAAATATGCATAAGATTGAATTAAGAGACATAAAATGTAAGGTTTGATATAAAAAATGGCCTTTCAAATTATGAAACTCATGAAATGTGGCATAAGATTCCCCATTCTATACAAGAAAAATGCCTTCATCATTTAGCCTTTTTGGAACATCCCACAACTGAATATGGATAGATATGATGATTGAAATAAGAGGTAGGGTTTGTATACATTCTCCACCATGCATTATATGCATCCTTAGTTATTTAAATTCTTCTAAAAGTGAGCCATCACTACCTATAATCAAATAAAATCCTCTTTCACTCAACCCTCAGACTTGGCCTCAAAATTGGATTTAGTTTTCCATTAAAATCCATAAAATGGGTTAATGACACTTTTAAATACCCTATATGGCCTTATAATACTTAGGTAAACCTTAATAGGCCATCCACTTAAAGTTCTCACCCTTCTCACTATCTTGTTCACTTTGCTAGTTTTGACTAGTTTAGATGAAGGTGATGGTAGACACACTTATGATTTTTTATGAATAATTAAATGATCATAGATAGTTATATTGAGTCATTATCCTTATCTCAAAGTTGGTTTCATCCCTTGAAAGCCCTTATAACCTAAAAAACATCCAAAATAGTCAAAGAAATCTGATTTCCCTCTTTTTCATATAAGTAGGGAATAAATAAAGTAGATGGGAAAGGTGTGTGTGTGTGTGGGTGTGTGTGTGTGTGTGTGTGTGTGTGTGTGTGTGTGTGTGTGTGTGTGTGTGTGTGTGTGTGTGTGTGTGTGTGTGTGTGTGTGTGTGTGTGTGTGTGTGTGTGTGTGTGTGTGTGTGTATTTCATTAAAATTTTAAATCACTTTCATGCTCATTCCACATTATCTAGATATCCCTCCATCTTTGTTTTCCTAGTTGGGTCTTTATCCAGGGTTTTAGGCTCTTTTTACTCTTAATCTTCATTCATAAATATGTGACATTGGATTTTTAAAAAAAGTACAATTTTTTTTTTATGGCCTCTTTCAACTTATACAAACACCTTGAATCTCTATACACAACCTCCAAGAAAATATGAGCTTCCTAAATGGGCTTCTTGAGCTTTATGTGTCATTCTACATAGGCTTGAGTTATCCTTGAGCCAAAAGTAGATTTATTGTGAAATTATATGTGTAAAAATAGATTTAAAAAATCCCATATTACTCTATGAACATGATATATAGTGATATAATTTTCTCCTAAGGTTTCAAATAACATTGACCCATTGTTTGGGCTTTATGCCTAAATTAGGCCTAGTAGGCTTATCTATATTCTTGAGGGTTTAAGATACCCTATTAAGATTTTGACCCTTGTACATGATAATATATTCTGGTCCACATATGATAAAACTTCAAAAATCTCCATGAATATTTATAATAGTCTTTATTCCTTTGTATAATCCCTTTTCTTCAAAATCTACCAATTTACACACTAAGGGAGTACCCTCTACTTGAGATAAACTAGAGGGTACGTCCCTTATTACCCTAGGTAAAATTTGTATTTGAGGATCTTATCCTAGTGATGGAGACATTATTCAAAAAAATTCATTCCTTGATCATAACATTATCCCCCTCAAATGCACCAAAACCTAGAAAGGACTTATGGACTCAGTTAATTGTCTGTAGGGTCTTAACTATGGACTATGTATTACATTGCATAAGCCTTTATCTAAATTAATTATGTTGTGTGAGGGTATAAAAAGGATAATAAAAACTTAAAAAATGTGTTATAATTTGACTAATTTATCTAATTATCTACATGATTCCTCACGCATGCCTTGCTCTTTGAAATGACTAGATTGTTGACTATGTTTTCTATTTGGGAAGGGCCCTTATAAGAGGTCTTAAATGATTTAAGATTGAAATAAATGATTATAGAATTATTTATAATCCCTTTATATCATTATATTTAAATTTTAACTCATATATATCACATCTCACTATGCTAACCCTTAGAATACAACTCCTTAGTTTAATGTTATGTCACAGTTGACTATGTTGTAGTAACATGTGGTCTTGTAGATGTTGGTTCCAATTAAAAATATGTCATATACATTGGAAACCATTTGGGAGTCTTAAATCAACATTTTACATTTATTTTATCATGTTTTTAGTCTTATTATCCTCAAAGTTTATTTTAAGAGCTTTATGAACATCTATAGGCAAGTTGTAGGTAGCCTCTTATAGGGTACTATACACCTATGGATGAAGACATGACCATTAACCTATAATTTAAGATTATTTTAAGTCATTAGTGTGCCATTTCACACTTTATAGGACCATTAAAACATGAACATATTCCTTTCATTGTCACCTTTGGGGAATGGAGTCTCTTTGAGTTCCAAAACTTGTAGATAACACTAATGAAGTTTAGTGAACATATGTCACTGTTAGAGCCTCTAAAAAACTATTTTACACTAATCATACACCTCCCAAATTTTGAAAATATATTCTCCTATGTGGGGTATACAAGGAAATTACATTTATAACCATCAATACTCTTGATAACCTTGTCATATGTTCTCAACAAAATAGCTCAGGCCTCTATTTTTGTCTTTTAGAGAAATGATCCCTAAACACAGTCATTTCATCCTTGAAGGTAATCCTCACTCTCACCTACCAACCCTATGTATTAATCATGTTTTTCATGTTATCACTCAATTAAAAAAATTCTAGGAAATTCTAAAAGCATGTCAAATCTCTTCTAATCAAAATTTCCAACTCTCTACTAGTGCCACTTGTAGGTGGACATTCTAATATCTAGGCAGTGAGTATAAGTATGAATAGTGTGCATTGTTTTTGACCTTCAATGAGTTTTATAGATATATAAATACCTATAAATGGATTTTTAAAACCATTAAAGGCTTAAAATTAGCTATGTTCTTTATTTCAACATGATTTTCCTCCTTCAAGCGCTTGTAGGTGCATATCTATGGTGCATACCAAGCAATGGTTGTTGAGTGACTAGTTGTATGGTATATGAGCTGGAAATAACTATTTTACCTTATATATATATGATTATATGGATCTTATTAAACATTTTTTTAATCTTGAGACAAGTTAAAACAACTTCATTCTAATGTGACACTCTCTCTCCATAGCACATATAAGTGCACATTCAAGACAGACTATGTGTAAGTGTTGATGTGACTGCCATAACACAATTTTTACCATTTAAAGGCTTAAATAACTAACTCATGTTAAAATATGATATTAAAAAGTTCATAACCTTCCATCATACTTCAATTAATGTTCTCATATCCTTTACACATTATGATTGTGATTAAGAATGAGTTGGAACTAATTGTGCTTCCCATTGAACTACAACCTCTATGATACTAACCTTAGGGATTTAATATTTGAAATAAGGATATTTACATGACCTTTATAATTAATGAAACATCATGTTACATTTTATTTAATCCATTATAGAGAAGGAGACATTCGGCAAATGGTGAAATTTGAATGTAAGCTCACTATCAACACCTTATTTACAATATGAGACATTTGAGTTGTCAAATATTTATAAAACATGAAACCAAGCATGGTTAAAATGAGAGGAGATATTAAAAATCATATGGAGGAAAACTCACCAAATGAGTTGTACTAAATAGTTCAAACAAGAGCAAAACCTATAGGGTATGGGAATCATGAGTAGAAAAACATAGTCAACTTGTTAGACATGGTTCATAAAGAATATGACATAATTATATATAATACAAACATGAAAGTGAATATAATAAATTATAACATCACCCATAAATTAATTTTATTTAGAAGTTATCCAACTGGCCACATCAACTAAAAACCTATTGATTAGTTTCATGTGCATGGTGGAGCGATAGGAGAGTAGAATGGTTTTTAACCTTTTTTGGCACTTTATCAAGCATGAAATTGAGTCTGATGGGTTTAAGATTAATCACATAATATCCTTACATGTTTCATTCTCCTTCATAGGTTGTACACCTTATGAAACTCCTTATTTTATAATTATTTTCTTGATATTCAGTTATCACCTAAAAGTTTTTAGTTAGAAACTAACATATCTGACATATATTGACACAATGGACATTACAAAAAGTTTTGAAACACTTTTATTTCCTAAAAAATTGTACCATTTGCATTTAATACCCATTTATGACCCCTAAAGGACACAAGATGACATAAGGATCTAATCAGACTATGACCAAGGCTAATATAATGTTAAATCACATAAAATGAAATATGAAACACCCTAAGACATTACATTATACCCCTATATAAGTTTTTGGCTATATGGGGTTGAGGCATTTTGACTTATGGTCAAAATGGTCAATATTTTGATCAATATATTGACTTCGACAATCACTTCTTTGCATCGTGGTTTATTAAAAAAACATAGTTAATAATAGTCAAATCTCACATGTAATAAATTAAATTTTAAGACCATTAAAACATCCTAATCAATTTCCTAGATAACCCTTTAAGTCATCTACCTCTTTTATTTTTACACCATCATCAAATTCATCCATTATCAAAAGTTATAAACAAAATACTAGTGACTAGTTTTCTTTTGTAAATTCAAACATTTGAATTCCAACAATCACTTGATATTGAAAATTTGGATATGGAAAATAATGAAATCTACCTGGTACACCAAATTTTCACCACCATAACATTTTATAGACACCATATCAAGACTTTAAATTTTAACCATATGATCTAGGCACAAATATGAATAAACCCATGTGACCACTTTCTTTTAACACCTTTACACATGCTAATGTTGATGTTATCAATCTACTTAGGAAGTTCTACTAAGTTGACTAGGATAACTTATACCCTCAAAATACTTCTCTAATGAATTCATTTCACTTCCAAAATTACCCTAAGCACTCTTTTCCCCTCATATTATCCCTCAAACATTGTCAATCACCTTAAATACTTGCACACATGATATGCACTCTCAAATCCACTTGGAACTTATCACTTTGTCATTAATGCATTATGTACTAAGATCACCTTGACATCAATGAAAATCAATGCATCTCAATACCATGCTAAAAAATCTCATTCTTTATCATTTATGGCAAACACCTTTCAAAATTCTCTCCCCCATAGTGAACAACTCCTTCATTCTTAACTTTCTCCTCCTTCGACATTAATGATAAAGGGTTTCTTCTTCAACATGCCAACTTGATCCTTGGACCTAAAAAACTACTCATAGATCTTATAAAGCTCCCCTATATAACCTATCTTAAAACCATACTCAACCACACAAGCTCCTTGTAATTGAAACATCTCACATATGCTCCCCCTCACTCTATGCATACCTTGCATATTATCAATTGAAGAGAACATACCTCTATCTAAATTATTCCTTAATTCTTAACATATGTAAAACATGCCCAAACTTCACATACTCCTCAAGAAACCTAAGTTATCTCACCATAACTACATATTCCTCCTGAATAAAACTGAAACATTGTAAACATATATAAGCGAACTCTCTTACAAAGATACATAAATTGAAATTCTCATTCATTTACACAAAAGGACTACCTCTAGCACACCATAACCTTGTTGAACAATTTTATATCATAATTTTACACCTAATCACCAAGTTTGGTGACCAAACTCATTGTATAACCCAAGATACACCATGTCAAGGGTTTTTTGAATTATAACCCTTATGCCAATGAAGGACACTCAAAGTAAGATCCACAAAAAACTTTAGATATTTAAATCACTTCTCACATCTATTAATAGGTGATATACATCTTTGAAAATATTTAAACAAATATTAACAATCCATACTCAACTTATATGCATATTAAGACAAAGAAGATACCTTGACCCTTTGACTAGTCTCTCATTTATCAACCTTGCAACACCATTCCATGATGCTTCAAATGATTGAGTATATCCTATATGAATCCTAATAGAGACACCTCACATACCAAGTAAATTATAACACCCAAAACTTAGGATATTCCCAAGTATCCATACTCTTACTAGTTTGCTTATCTCTCCTAAGCCTCTTCATAGGCTTGATTGGCTCATACATCTTAGCTTTGATTCCTTTGGCAACATACCCTGATAAATAGTATTATTTTCTTGTATTCATATCTCCTACAATAAAAAAACCATCTTGACTGATATTCTCATCAACTAATTCATCCTTGATCTCAATCTGATCTCTCTAAATAGTCTTAGGTCTCCATATCCATGTATGACCTCTTCCTTACACATTAGGAGCCCCATACACCTTATTTTTCTTTGATAGCTCATTAAAATTGTTTCTTAAAATATTTTTCAATATGACCAACTCTATGACACCTAAAATAAATAATATAGCTCATACCTTTTGCTAGATTATGGTTGTTATCTCCTTTGAAAAGTTACTTCTCCTTTTGTAATCTCTTGTAATGTGACCAAACTGATTACAATAATAACATTGATTATGAGATGAATTGAAAAACATCATGTAATTGGGATTCATTTCTAGTATTCTTACCTTATTTTTCATGCTAACATCCTTCTTGACTTGACTTGATTCCTCTTTCTCAACCTTGCTCGTTTTGACCACTAGCTTCTCATGCTCAACCTTCAAAGAGCCTAGCTTAGTTTTCAATTAATCACGCTCGAACTTATTTGAAATAAATATTGAATTTTCATCCTCTAATTGATTATTAATATCATGAATATTCATCTTATCCATTTTTATTTCTAATGCTACATTATAGTTAAAGATACATGCCTTCTCCTTAAGAACCTCAATAAAACTTATCCTTACATTAGAATTTTCTAACTAAAATTTGAGATCCCTAATAGCCTTCTCATCCTCTTGATCCATTATGACCATGTCACTCTTAAAGGTAAAAATATGATCCTCATAATCCTTATCTATAAACCCCAATTCTTTATTTTCTTTTCTTATCTACTGATCCATCTTGTGCTTCAAGGACCACCTTCCTATTTGTGAATCCCTTCTAAAGGACTGACTTTAACACCAATTGATAGAAGCACAATCACTAAGAGGGTGGGAGGGGTGAATCAATGATGAAATAAAATAAACGTCAATTCTAATTATTAAAACTCTTAACCATTCAACATAATCAATCATGAAGCATATAAACCATTCATTGCAATGAACAAAGAAAATAATGCAAGATCAAAACACATAACACATGAACTATGTGGGAAACCCTCATGGGGGAGAAAACATAATTGAAAAAATATATGGAATACTATACTATAAATTTATTTCTTAAATTTATATAATCACCAACTGATCAAGGATCACCCACCCCTCAATTTGGTCAAGCACCTACTAGACCTTTAGTTATCACCAACTAGCAAGGAGGCTACAACACCCTAAGTGATCCAACACCAACTGAATCACCTCAAAATTTATCTCCACATCTGATATGATGTATTATACACCTTATTATATAATTATATTTCTATAACACCTAAAAATCTACCTTTATACCTCATACAAGCCTCTTCATCTTCTATATCACTCAACTAGACAAATAGGCTTGAAACAAGCAATCCAATAGCTCAACACCTTTAGCACCACTTTATTATATTAATTACATGTTCAAAATTTTATTATTACTCTTTTCATTCCCTCACACACTTCTGAAAACTCTCATACCATTCACTTACCTCTCCAATTGTCTAACACACAAATAATGTATCAAAAATAGCCTTTTCGATCACTCTATACTTATTTGCTCATCCTCAATATTCAAATCTGAAATAACAATATTAAAACATCATAAATATGACCTATATATAACACACATATCCCTCAATCCTCTCTTCTCTTCAATATATCCACCAAGCATGCTCACCCATCTCTATTATTCACTTATCAACACTAGAAACCTTCATCTTTGTTTATGCTCTTTATAGAGCCTTCATGATCACCATATAATTGGTCACCCATAGCCATTTAATTTTTTGTATAAATATAAAAATATATATCTTGAAATGTTACATAAAATATATAATAAATCATTATGTCGGTCATGATTCAAATGGCTTAAAACAACACACTAGGCTTAAGCAAAACCTAAGCAATTAACCCTCCATTGGGCCACACATTACACTTAGATACCAATAGTCATTAACCAAAAATGGAACCCTTTTAAAAACATTAACACAAGTTCCTCCATGCCTTCTCTATGTTTAATAAGTCATACAATAATCCAAGTCACTTTCTCACCTTATGAAACCTCTTTTAGCCCTCAAGCCTTCAATAGGTCCCATGGAGACCTAATTCACCTTCATGGGACACTTTAAGCCACTATGGTCCAGATGACCCTTAACAATGACCAAAACCACTTAAAAAGCTTTAATTTAATCCTTTTTGATTATTTTTTATGTTTAAAAACATCAAACCATTTTCTCATACTCTGAAACCTCCATTAGGTCTTAAAGACCTATTAGGCTTAATTAGCCTAGAAACACTATCTTCACAAATGAGGCTCAAACTAATTATATATAAACTTTCCATGTACAATCCACATATGGATGGAAATATAAATACCTAATTAACATAATCCAAACCATAATAGACACTTATTTATACTCTAGATGATCATAAACACCACTACAAGAATCCTACTTAAACCTACAATAATTACAATCAACAAAAATCAACTTTCACCTGCAATAACTAAACCTGTATAGAAATTCAAAACTCCAAATCACTTTTAGGATGATATATATATATATATATATATATATATATATATATATATATATATTATAATTAATTTTTTATTTTTATACCAATAATGCTTGATCAAAATTTTTACTTATAAAATCATTTATTTGCACCTTGGTTTATTCAAAAAATAATACACTCAACTCTCATGTGTAATAAATTCAATTTTATGACTAGTTAAACCTCCTAATCAATTTTCTTAGATATCCCTTGAATTCCTATACCAATTTGATTTTTACACCATCATAAAATGTATATATTATCAAAATTTATAAATAAAACACTACTGATTGGTTTTCCTTTGTAAATTCAAACATTTGAATTCCAACGTTCACTTGATATTGTAAATTTGGCTAAGTATGGAAAATAGTGAGATCTGTCTAGAAGACCAGCTTTGCACCACCATAAATTTTCATATACACCATATCAAGACCTAAAATTTAAACCACATAATCTAGGAAACAATATGAACAAACCTATGGACCAATTTCTTATAACACCTTCACTCATGATAATTATGATGTCATTAATATACTTACTTAGAAAGTTCTACCAAGTTGACTAAGATAACCTAGACCTTCACAAGACTGATCTAATTAATTATTTTCACTTACAAAAGTAAACCAAGAACTCTTTTCCCCTTATATGACCCTTAAAAAATGTTTAATCACCTTAAATACCTACACACATGATATGTACTCTCAAATCCACTTGGAACCTATCACTTTATCATCAGTATATTACGTACTAAGATCACCTTGACATCAATGATAATCAATTCATCTCAAGACCATGATTAACATTCATTAATTCCTATGATTATTATATAATCAATAAAACCACTGATATATCTTATTAATCCAATATTTTCCAAGTTTTCTCATGTATACATGTAGTCCTTCCTAGCCAAAAAGGAGCTCCCACATTCACTAGATCAATGGTATGCAATATTCCAAATCACATGTAAGCCTTAAAATCTTATCTTAAAATTTGAGTTTATAGTATTATATTTTATAAACTAACTAAAAAAAAACTAATTAAATATATCGAATAGGTTTTTAATATTGTATTTTAGTCATCTTGACTCTTGACACATCCAACCTCTCTCTCTCATCTTCTTATATATATGCTCCCTTGAATGGAATTGTATACATTCTCAACTTGAGTATGGTGAATCCCTACTAAAATAACACTTTTAATTTACCTTTTAAATGAATATATGTTGATTACTATCCTTCTCAATTATTTAACTAATGTATTCTCATGGTGGTTTATGAATGTTAGTGATAGTTTGCAACTTTATTTTACTTTTTCTATCTTCTTACCTTTTTTAAGGTTATCAGGTCATATGAAGAGTGTTACATGGTATTAAAATGTCTAAATGTGGGAATTTATTCATTAGTTTCCCTTAAGAGACCTCTTTATCCCTCCTCTTAGTTGGTGTCTTGACCATTACCTTCATATTAAAACATTGGTGCTTGGAAACTCATATTGAGTTAGTGCAATAGGTTTTAGTCATAATTGATGTTCTTAGTGTAGTATAGGCAAGTGGAGGGTATTAATTTTATTGTATCACCTCCCATTTACTTGTTTTTTAGTTATATCTCTTTCTTTTCCCAATAAGCAATAAGTTTATTAGTAGTTTTAAGGTGATACATCAGTTGAGCTAGCCCTAATCTATAGGTTCACCTCAAATTTTAGGTTACCCACAACCTAGAAGTATCTCCATATGTAATCTTGAGGAAGGATTGAAAACCTCATCAAGGGTGAAATCTATAGTGATAATAGATTAATTTACTTCTTCATGAAATTTTATTCATCATGCCCATATTTCTTGCAATAGGAATAAGTGAGTCACTCTTTCTTCGATTTCCTATCTAAAGAGGAAGAATCTTTTGATGCTTTGAAATTAGCATCAAATTTATAACCCTCTATTTGCTCTAGGTTCTTCTTGTTTTATTTCTTATCCTTAATACTAGAACCTTTCTATTTTTCAAGACTCACAATTAAGGCATGTGATTTGGAGGAATTTAGTTTACCCATTTGAATAATATTATCTTAATCTCGAGTCAAATCAACAACAAAGTCATCCAAGGATGGTATGGTCCATGTAACTCCAACGGCATGTTTGGTGGCATGTAAGGTATAAATGAATATGGAATAGTCATATCCCAATTTGGTAAGAATAGATAGAATCAATTGATCATCCTTTTTTCAATGCCACATAGCTTCAAAAACAACCTAAGTTATTTGAATTTTGTGAAGTATTTTATCATATCAAAAGCACTTGGGCTCAAACTAATGATCTCATTCTACAACACATGACCCCTCATGATGTCTTGATTCCCAAATAGTGTTTCTAATGTGGTCCACACTTGATTTTTAGTAGTAAATACAATATGAAAGAGAAAGTTTGGAGACATATATAGGCATATTAGACCATAAACCTCATCACTTTTGTTGTACCACTTCACCTTCTTTGCTTCAGGTGTTAATTTTATTTCTTTACCCTTCTAGTGTAAGCCTTTACTCCTCAAGGGGATTTTTATTTTGATTTTCCACTCATGATAGTTGAATGGAGTAAGAAGTGGAACTAGAGACTAATCCATTGTAGTAAATATGTATTTTTTGAATTACGCATGAAAGAAAGACAATGATATGTAACCCAATAACTATATAGAGGTTTAATTTTAAAGGGCATGATAATATCACCAATGTGTAGAACTTGAAAAAACTTGAATTTTCAAAAAAAATGGTGCCCCAAAAAAATTATCAATTGAAATTTATGGATTTTTAATGTTTCTTTCTCAAAAAAAATAATGATCTCCACTTTGCATAAATTTGAAAAAATTGGGTTAAATTTTTTTGGTATGAAAAAAGTTTAGCCAACTCTTTATGAGTAAAATTTAAACCCCTTAGTTTGGTTATGACCAAGGGATTAAATTACCATGTGCCCAGGGGATAAAGGGTAGTATGAAGTCACCCACTTGATTTATTTGATTGATGTGGGAGTGATGTCACCACAAATTTGACTCCAAATTGTCAATGAATAGTGTCATAATTCAAGGGCTTAAATTGGACATCCTCATTTCCATTAAGATTTCTCACCTCCCTTGCAATCATCATATATTGGAATTGGGGTTTCAATTGAGGTTTGAATTCATCAAATTTTATGAGTGTAATTGTAGGTGGAATTTTTGGAAGTATAAACTTTGATTATCAAAGCAGTTGATCATTCTATTAGCAAAACTTTGGACTACTAGAGTAATCAATGGTTTTGGCATTGGAAACTTAGACTACCATAGTATTTGAAAAGTTTACATTAAAATGTTTTGTCTATTGATGTATCTCAAAACTCTTATGTTGAGGGTTTTAACTACTATCACAGCTCAAAATTCCATCTATTTTGGGATATAGGTATAGTCTAGATTTCTACATCAATTTTTTTGACCATAAACATAGTCTAGATTTTTGGCATCAAAGTTTAAGAATGAAAGAGTATTCTAAATGTTTAGTGTCAAGATTTAGATCTATTGATGTATTTTAAAATTAGGACAAGTTTAGACAAGGGTGGAAACTTTGATTTGTGCATGTAGGTACAAAAATTTTACTAAGCCTAAAAAATCTAGATCTAGTATAGCTATCTAAAATACACCAAATACACACTAAATATCTATAAAAGCATAGATAGTATTTTCTCTTAAATAACCTAGATAGTAGATATTTTCACAAAATCACAAAAATGCCCCAAAACCCTCCAAAATTGTAAAAAATGACTATCACAAAACTAGGTCATGTTTATAATGATCATAGGGTTTTAACACCTTGTAAATCTAATGTAATAGGTCATTTTGTATCAAAACCTATTGAATTAAATATGCCCAGTAGGAGACACCTTTATTTTTCTCTTTGTTTGAATCTTTATTAGTAGAGGACCCTAAAAGAAGAGAAAAATCTAAGAAAGAGTGAATCTTTAATAACTAATTCAACTAATGGTAGATCCATGACATGCAAGCTACAACTCAAGATTTCATAACATGAACAATAACATTCATCTATCATAAAATCTTTGATACCATGTTGGAGTGGGCCAAAAATGAGGATCCACTAGATATAATTGAATGCATGAATAAATTACATGTGCAGTAGTGAAATCAAACATGAGCTAAAAGAAGCTTATTACTTAAAAATCAAAATATTACAATATTAACATTAACATCATTAGCCATAGAATATTCAGGAATGTAAATTATATAGGTGAAAGATAAACATGTCCTCACATCCTCATGAATGTGGTATTATCTTTCATGATGACCTAAAAATACACCTAAACAAGCTAATTAAACATGTGTAGGAAAAAATAATTAAATGGAATAAAAACCTACAATAATAGTGACATTACATTAGATCCATCTATTAAATCACTATTTGATTCAATCACATCTTCCAATATTAAGGTATCAACTAAAATTATGGTTTCATCTCCCAAATTCAAATTATTCAAATAAAAATTATCTAAATAAGGTTTTCCTAAGAAAGAGGTGTTTAAGAAGGAAGACCATTGTCAATATTTACCTAAGAAGACTATTTTTACAAACATGGTGCCAAAGGAGGTAATCATAATTTCCAATCCATGCATAGATAAAAATGAATATGGCCATCCTTCTTAGGATAAAATTACATATCCATAACTATATAAACATGGACATGAACCAATGATGCAGAATATATTTAATAGGAAAGAGAATCCAATAAACCAATTACAAAATATCATGTAGTTATTTATACATACCCTACTATAAATATATAATATAATTGGAGTGACACATGAGACTTAGTGAATGTTGGTGATTATGACATATACAAATTAAAATCTCAAACTATTTTAATGGGTCAATTATTACTACATATATTAGCTCAAGTAATATTATCACAAGTACCTAATACGAATACAATCATAAGTGCACCTATGAGTTTAGTGCCAAATTTATATATATATGATTAATTTTATCATGATCTAGAGATATTAACTAAGCATAAAGTAGAAATTGAAGATATATGTTATCTAAATGGTTGGTCAGATGATCTAAGCATATGTATGGTTATCCCCTTTATGGGATCATTGGTTAGATCAAATGCAACCTACTCTACATAGATTCCTATTATTTTCTTGATTTATAACCATGTTTATTATTATATCTTCATGTAAATTTTTAAAAATTCTTTTGCATTAACCATTATTATCTCCCTTAGATTTGCTTTGGTTATGATGTTTTCACTGGCACTTACCTTTTGATTGTTTATCTTGATCTATAAATTCATGATAGCTGTCATAAGATGATTTATCATTTGTAACAATCTAACCTTAGTGAACATTTCTTAATATGGCATACAAATTTCCTACCCATTCATAATTTATTATATATTATTTCCTTAGTCATATCATAAATTGAGCTTATGTGATCATACATATTTTATGCCTACATATTTTTATGACATTTTCATATACATTGACTCTTCCCCATTGGTGGAATGTGCCTTTGTATCTCCAAATACATATTTGATACATGAATTTTCAATTTTTATATATAGTGGGGTCATATTTCTTGCCTTCACTTTGTCAAGACTACTTTGCCATTACATTTAGTGCACACTTTATGTTAACATATGGTATGAATTATTTAAATCCCTTATATTCTTATATTTTTGAAGCCTTGCCTCTTAGCCTTGATTTATTAGATAAATGGTAGCTAAAATTCAAAAAATTAAAAAAAATGTTTTTTTTTCAAAAACTAGGACCTATGCATGACATGTTTTTCTAGCATACATGATTAATTGATGTTATTTATAATAACATAGTGAATAACATATCCATTCTATATGTAGACACCGAAATCGTATCGACTCCCCTGGTCATTCTTCACCTATTTAACCCTTGTCGATCACTTTTTCCACTAGCCTCAACCCTGGCAGCATGTAAAAATGAGCATAGAGCTAAAGCCAGACTCTATCCCCATTGTGCATCTGTCGACGACGGTCGTTACCCGGCCGACGTCGCCGACGTCGGTCACTTATCGGCCGACATCGGCAATCCTGCCGACGTCGGTCACCTTACCGTTATCTGTTATCAGTTATCATTCGGTTCCCAATCAGTTTCCCGAACGGTTATCGAACCGTCTCTCGAACCGCCCCTTGCCTTCATCAGCGTCCGCCAACCATTCAAAAGGCTAATCGATCAATCAATTAATCAATCAATCAATCGAGCTCAAACTCTGACATTCACAGACTCTTGCAATCAACACTCTCATGATCAACCAACTCCGGCATCAACCAATCTACATTCGCTTCAATCTGGCACTGCACAGACAACTTCAACAATGTCAATCATGTCTTCGCACTGTGACAGGTAAGTATCCTCATCTGTTTATTTTTATTTTTGGTTATTGCTTGCTTGTTATTTCCATACTCTATATTTTGTCTAGACTCGACCTTCTGCAAATCCCCAGAGCCTGTTTAGACTCGACCTTATCCTGATTAGAACCTATCCAAAACCCTGCCCAAAACCTATCCAAAACCTTGCCTAGACTCTACCCTGAATTTGTCTCGACTCCATCAGACCATGTCCTGACCCTATCAAGACCCTATCTCGACTCTCCCAGACCTTCTGCAACTCACGTAGACTCTGTCCAGAACCTGCCTCGACTGACGCCGGTCACTAACCCAACCGACGCCGGTAGTTTGACCGACGCTGGCACCTTCCCTGACCGACGCCGGCATCACAGAGACCGATGCCGGTGACTGTGTAAGAATAGTGCTTCATTATCAGGGATGCATTTTATTTTCTGTCCTTTATTTCTGTCATTTTATCTTTCATTATATCTACTTTAGTCCAATATTCTACTTTTTTATCAGTGGGTTGATATCCTTCTAGGAAGTCTTCGAACTTCTGGGATCGGGCGTTCGCCTGACAACCCACCATATCCTTTGACTAACATTTTTCCGTGTTTCAGTCTCTTTTCTTCATAGGTGTCATTCCTCCACAGCCAAAGAGGAGAATCTTCCAACGTCTGATTTCGGTGCGCACGACTTTATCAGGTATCTTCTAGCCTTGACCATTTCTTTTAGTTTCTTATTTCTTCTTTGAATGTAGAAAGCAATTTTGCATAGAAACATTCTGGCACGCCCGGTGGGACCCTAGGGCCTTCCTTGGGTTCTTTATTTCTTTTGTTCATATAGGTGCATTAGGTTCCTTCCTTTTCGCCTCCTTTCGTCCCTTCTTAAACGACATCATAAGCAGGACTAAAAGAACATTTCTTTCTTTCTTGCACTTCTAGACTAGCTAAAACTCATATTCTTCGACTCTTTCTCCATTCGTCTTCATACGAGCAAAACATTTTGACTTGGGTATTAAAACACTTTGCATTCATTTCTGTTTGCCTGCATCTTTTAGACCACACATAGTAATTAAACCGCATATTGAATTAATCTAGATCACTTGATGTTACACGACCGAACCACTTGCACAAAACAAACATTTTAACTTACCTGAGACAAGGCCCGACTGGGATTTCATCCCCCAGCAGATACCTTACCCGTCCCGGCGATCTTACTTAGATTTCATCACCAAGGGGGAAGCCCACTCCGTTCTCTGGCGGAGTCTAATCTATAGGCGAAGTATATTTTGGCTAAGCGAAACCAGCTAACCACTGGAATCGTGAAGTGAGGGGAGCTTGCTCCTTAGCACCAGGCCGCGTACCAAACCTAACACAGACTTCTTGAGCACCATAAAAAAACCCGAAACCATCCATAGACTGCTTCTAGGACTTAACTCAAAAACCAACCTTCCTCTGCACACATTCTAAGGCATAAGCCACTATAATCCTAATAATTTACTTCTAGGGTTTTAGGATCTGCTTGTGTCTTCATCCTTTTTTAGTTCTTATCTGCTTGTTTGAGCTTGTGAGGACATTCTTCTTTGCCTTGAATGGTTCTGACTCGTAGCCAAGCCAAGGCTCTAGTCGATCATGCGAGGCATCATCCTCTTCCGTCTACCCCACCTATAACCAGCCCTATAATGGAGTTCAACTCAAAAACTGAAAGAACTCCTATTAGACCATCTCCGACCCAAACGCCTATTATCCCAGAAGGGGACCAAGATTTTGCAAGATTCTTGGACCTCAATACCACAGCCCTCCAAAACTATCTCACAAGAAACCCAACGCGGGACCTTTCGGGTGAAGTGGCGATGATGTCAACATCGTCTGCTACTCAGCCTTTCACCTCAACCATTAACCCGACCATGGCCTATACACAAAGTTTGTCCTCCTCGTCTATTTTTAGACCAACCTCCATCAGGGTTTCGTTACCCCCTCATCCACCTTCAATTCAACCAAGTTCTACATCATACCAGAACTTGATTGTCTCGACCCCACACACTCTTGCGCCCATATACATAGGAGTGCCTACCTCCTCTTTTGTCCATGCCGCCACACAACCACCTTTGGCGATATCTGGTCAGCCTATGCCTTCTACCTTCATAACCCAACCACCCTTAGCCTCTACTTCTATCCCTACGACTAGTCATCCATACGTTGCGCCCTCGCTGGTACAACCAACTACGTCGTACGCCTCTTCTAGCCTCTTTCAAGCGCCTTACAACCTAGGGGGCGCTCCGTCTGCCAATTCGTCAGTAGACGTCATCAAGATGCTGATGGATAAAATGTCCAGTCTTGAAGCTTCTATCTCTGGTTCAAGTAATGTCTCTTCATATGACCAGATTTACAACGAGCCCATCCATCCTTCTGTCCCTATCCGACCATACCCCAACCATTGGGAGCTTCCTAAATTCACTCGCTTCTAGAGTAAGGAAGACCCACAACAATATCTACGGGCATTCAGACATGCCTGTTACCTTATCACCCACGATGATGCGTTACTTCTACGCACGTTTCCTATGTCTCTTTCTGGCCCTGCCCTTGACTGGTATAGCTCTCTTGCTAGACATTCTATCTTTTCATTCATTCAACTCGCCCAACTATTCGTTGACCATTTTTCTATCAATATCACTAAACAAGTCTCGATCACAGACCTTTACTCCATTAGGCAATTTGACGATGAATCAATAGTCGATTTTGTCGCCCATTGGAGAGGCTTGATTAACCAGCTCTCCTTCTCCTTGCCTCAATCCGAGCTCATTGAGCTCTTTTCCCGAGCATGTTCCAGTCACATCTCATCCACCTTGTGGGTTCAAACATTCCACACTTTCGACGAGGCCTTCACCATGGCCCGAAAGCTTGAACTCCGCGCCATTGAAGAAGATAAGGTCAAATTGTGTAACACTAACATAAGAACCAATGACCATTCTTCTTCCAGACCTTCTTCTGCCCACTCTCAATCCAAGGGGTCGGCAAACACTGTCATCTTTAGACCACCATCTTCAACAATAACCAACTGACCATCATCTTCAACATTAGACTACATCAATAAACATTTTCAACGTTAATCCATACAGCGTCAATTCACTCCAATTGGGGAGTCATATGCCTCTGTCTTGGATAAACTCATCAAGCAGGGGGTCCTCAATCTCCCTTCAATCCGACCACATCAATTTGACCCCTCAACACCTATCCCTACATGGTACAGGGAAAACCACTTCTGCAACTATCACCGTGTCAAAGGCCATGACACGGATCACTGTCAAACTTTCAAAAACATCATCCAGGACATGCTAGACAAGGGGGATCTTATCTTGGATAACCCAAACGTACCGCCCAACCAAAACCTCGACATATTCAAGCAACCCTTTCCTAATCACCCACCTACTCAAGACAACGTCCAAACCATAACCAATGACCCTCAAGACCATGATATACACACAGTCGACACTATCTTTTCTCTTATACCTGACCAACCTCTTCCACAGGTGGAAGATCCTTCTTCCCCTATACCTCCTCCACATGGTGAAGAACTTCCTTCTCCTACTTGTCCTCCATCGACTTCTCCTATATTGGAGGACGCTTTGACCACATCAACACCAGCTGCCTTGCCTTCATCCATAGATGATCATACCTTTTCGACTCCTCAACCACACACAGAAGCCATGACTACTCCGGCGCTCTTTCCTCTTAAAGAGCCCACATCTTCAACCCCTTCTCCATCAAGAGAAGAATCATCCACATCTAAGTCCAAACCCGCGCAGGCGTCCATCATGCCCAAAGAGATTAAACCTCTTGGTGTTTGCCCCACATCTAATCTCACCTCACACAATGGTGACCCTCAACCCAAACCAATGAAGGCTATTAAACCACACCGGAGGCCTCCTTCCCCACCTTCGTCATTACCTTCAATTTTGGGCCCACATCCGTCCACTTTACTCAGAGTGCTTCCCACTCTCATACTTCACAGAGGCAAGTCACCTCCATTACTCCCTCAACCCGTTAGACTTATACCTCCTCCAAACCATCGACCAATGCCACTTCTTCCTCTCAAACCAAAGTCACCAACTCTCACTACAACAAGACATTCAGCCCGTTAACAGGTCCTTATGCCTTGCTGTTATGGCAATTGTTGCAGTCCTCTCGTATCTATCTCCCGCCGCTTAGACCAAATCAATCTCTCAGACCAAAACCACCCTAGTTTGACGACACTTAGGTTTGTGCGTATCATCGCACGCCTGGGCATGACACCGAACATTTTTGTGCCCTCAAGGTTGTCGTTCGCCAATGTCTAGGGAATGACACCCTTCTTCTCGACCACATCATCAATAAACTTTCAACACCACCCCACTCACCAACTCTCGGATCAAGGCCATCTTGGTTTGACAACTCTAAATTCTATCATTATCATCACACTCTGGGACATGACACTGAGCGTTGTTGCGCTCTTAAAGCTATCATTCATCAACAACGGAGAAAGGATACCCTTCTCATCAAGGATCCTCTTGACCACCCCTCCGACAAATCATCAACACCAACCCATGCCTCTCCAACCTCGTCACCTAAATCGGGATCTCCACACCAGACTAGGGTCCCTTCACCGCCTTTAACCCCCTTATTCGACATCAACACAGTCCATCTAACCACTAAACCTCAATCGACCTTAACCAATCCGTTAAACATTCTCCCTAGCCATTGGGGGAATTCAACCTTCATCCAAACCTCGACCAATTTTTCAACACAGTCTCGACCACATATCAATCACTCTTTCAACTTAACCTCAACCAGACTAGCAACCAAACATTTAACCCGACCTCAACCAAACATTCGACCCCACCAAAGACCAAATACCAACCAATCAACCCTCGACCAACTATTGACCAACTATCAAATGACCAAATCTCAACCAAACATTCAACCAATCTTTTTATCAAAATATTCAACTAGTCTCAACCAATCAATAACCATATCAACCAACTTCACATCCACTCATCAATCAACACCTGACGAGTCTGGAAAGAGGCACATGGGGCAAGTTTGCTCCTAATTGACTTGGACCCTATCATACACCAGGGACTTACCAGAACCTGAGCCTCTTAATGCGTTGCATCTGCGACCGTTCTACTGCTATTCGAGTACTCATCCACTTGACACTTAACTTGAGCTCGTCCCTTGAGCAATCCCCGTCCTCTTAGTCCTAATTCCTTTCAACCCTATTCCTCTTAACAATTCCTATAACCCTTTTATGCTGTATGGATGCTTTGTCCTAATAAAAGGGAGCCCTTGACCTTCTATAATCTTGTCCATGACTCACATTTCTATAAAAACAAATCAAGATGTCACAATATCCATGGTCACTATATCAATATCAAAATCAAAAGGCAGACTGCTCCCTCGAAGGACAGCTGTCCTATCACTGCTGTAATTAATAGACTGCTCCCTCGAAGGATAGCTATTCAAAAGCCCTTATATTAAACAAAAATCTAGACCACTCCCTTGAAGGATGGCTATGACTAATCTGGCAATAAACAGCACTACTTTAGAAGCTTCCCACATTGATCAGCTTCACAACTGACCACCAAGTAAATGACATCTCTATGCAGGCTTCCCGCATTGATCAGTCTGCGCCAAAAAAAAAAAAAAAAGAATGAGTCATGGACTTGACTTATAGTTGTCTCAGGGTCTCCTATGAAAAGGGGCAAAGTTATCTCTGCTCTTATAATGGGTTACCCTCTTTCCTCCTCCTACCACCTGCTCAAGGGACTTCAAGCTCACTTTAATGTCAAAGTGATTCGATTACCGCTCTAACATAACTATGGTCAACGACGTCACGCATGAATGGGGCTCTTGGTTCTCATAACCCCTCTCTATGCTATCTTTTTGGTTCTTGTCAATGAAAGAGCAATATGCTTTTCACTTCTTCTGCACTTTGGTCACATTCACCTTCATCACTTGTCAATCAACTCGACTCAACTCTCTTTTCAGACCACCCCCATAACCTATTCACCCTAGTTCTATGGACACCAATACACATGGAAACTATTGACTTGCTGCAATTTATGTTAAGCATAAACCAATACTTGCTGAAGCGTAAATAAACCTCAATTCATTTTTAGCATACATCCATCACGAATATGGAATATTGCTAGGAGTGAAAGACATCTCAACCAATGTTGCAGAATACACCATTTGGAAAAGGCTGCAACATCTTTTCTCCTCATCATTTCATCATAACCACAACCAATCTATCGACCATTTTGACCACCTGTCTACTACTCGGACCCTTTATCTGAACTACATTGGTCTGATGACACGACCGTCTTCTGGGGTTAGCTCGACCATTCTTGTTTGTTCGTCTTTCTGATGGACAAACCTTCTTTCCTTCTTTTAACCATAACCTTGCCCTTGACCACGACCAATTTCATCCCTTTGTCCCTCCCTCCCTTCTAGGGAGAACTACATTGGCCTGAGGCCCTATCACCAGGGCTATGTAGGCAGCACTCAGTTGACATGGGGTCTTTTGGGGTTAGCTCAGCCACATCCTTTCGTCCATTCCTCCCCTCGCCCACCAACCATTGGAGATCATACCTATCTCCTCCGACCTTGACCACTTCCAAGACATTGTTGCCTTGGTTGTTTTTTCATGTATGCTACCTCCTGACTGGTTAACAGAATTGTGCGCAGACCTTTTAGACCCTCACAAGTATAGGATCGCAAGCTGGTTGATCCACACTACTTGTGGCTTTTTCGTGTTTCTAGGAGCACTTCCTGAGCCCAGGATACCTAGAACATGACGACCCATTTGGAGCTTCAGCTTAGATTGAATAACCCGATCAGCAGATGACTAAATGCTGGGGCCTGATTATTTCAATTTTGGCACTCCTCGACCCTTAACCTACGACACTTTGACCTACCCATCTCGTGCAGTGGTATGCACACAATCACGCCTTTTTCAGCGTTCACCCTCACCCCTTTTTCATCCACTCTTTGTCAAATCAGCACCCAATTCCCGGTTCCCTTCCCTCGACTCCTGCTTTGAGGGGGAATACCTCATCCATAATCAGGGTAATCCACTTCATGTTTTTGTCTTGTAGTTCATTCGAACAACCAACAAGATGAAATCAACCTTATCCCTCACCTGGGGTAATCACTCCTATTTTTGTCTTGCAGTTCGTCTAGAACAACCAACAAGACAAAAAGGGGCAAATGTAGACACCAAAATCGTGTCGACTCCCCTGGTCATTCTCTATTTTATTCTTCTTCACCTATTTAACCCTTGTCGATCACTTTTTCCACTAGCCTCGACCCTGGCAGCATGTAAAAATGAGCACAGAGCTAAAGCCAGACTCTATCCCCATTGTGCATCTGCCAACGACGGTCGTTACCCGGCCGACGTCGCCAACGTCGGTCACTTATCGGCCGATGTCGGCAATCTTGCCGACGTCAGTCACCTTACCATTATCCGTTATCAGTTATCATTCGGTTCCCAATCGGTTTCCTGAACGGTTATCAAACCGTCTCTCGAACCGCCCCTTGCCTTCATCAGCGTCCGCCAACCATTCGAAAGGCTAAATCGATCAATCAATTAATTAATCAATCAATCGAGCCCAAACTCTGACATTCACAGACTCTTGCAATCAACACTCTCGCGATCAACCAACTCCGGCATCAACCAATCTGCATTCGCTTCAATCCGGCACTGCATAGACAACTTCAACAACGTCAATCATGTCTTCACACTGTGACAGGTAAGTATCCTCATCTGTTTATTTTTATTTTTGGTTATTGCTTGATTATTATTTCCATACTCTATATTCTATCTAGACTCAACCTTCTGCAAATCCCCAGATCCTGTTTAGACTCGACCTTATCTTGATTAGAACCTGTCCAAAACCCTGCCCAGAACCTGTCCAAAACCTTGCCTAAACTCTGCCCTGACTTTGTCTCGATTCCATCAGACCCTATCCTGACCCTGTCAAGACCCTGTCCCAACTCTCCCAGACCTTCTGCAACTCGCGTAGACTCTGTCCAGAACCTGCCCCGACCGACGTCGGTCACTAACCCAACTGACGCCGGTAGTTTGATCAATGCCGGCACCTTCCCTGACCGACGCTGGCATCACAAAGACCGACGCTGGTGACTGTGTAAGAATAGTGCTTCATTATCAGGTATGCATTTTATTTTTTGTCCTTTATTTCTGTCATTTTATCTTTCATTATATCTACTTTAGTCCAATATTCTACTTTTTTATCAGTGGGTTGATATCCTTCTAGGAAGTCTTCGAACTTTCAGGATCGGGCGTTCGCCTGAAAACCCACCATATCCTTTGACTAACGTTTTTCCGTGTTTCAGTCTCTTTTCTTCGCAGGTGTCATTCCTCCACAGCCAAAGAGGAGAATCTTCCAACGTCTGATTTCGGTGTGCATGACTTTATCAGGTATCTTCTAGCCTTGACCATTTCTTTTAGTTTCTTATTTCTTCTTTGAATGTAGAAAGCAATTTTGCATAGAAACACTATACACACATAATTTTTATTATATACATGAGTGGGATGCATAATATTCAAGTTACATATGATACATGTTGTAGATAGCCTAATTCTACCACCTTAGTTTTATCACTAATCTATTATCATCGATATTCATCATTCATCACTTATCTTAACTAACTCATTTGTCATAAAAAATCTAGGTCAAAATCAACCTAATCATGACATAGACCCCATACTATTATATATAGTCCACACCAACATTACACTTCAATTAATTAACTAATTAATAAATATTAGTTAGTTAATTAGTCAATAATTAATCTATGCACACAAAAAATAAAATAAATAAGCAAATTATCCATCTCATCAACCCACTCTAACTAACTCATTTAATTAATTAAACCACCTCATTTACCTATTACAACCTCTAATTAAACTCTTTCAATCCATTAACAAACTCATTTAAGTCATTCAACTCAATCAACCAAGTCATCAACCAACTCATTAATTCCTAACTACCTTATTGAATGCATTTGAATGGTAGAATATCTAAAATCAAATATTTCAAATAAATATATATTTATCCTATCCATCCATTATTCATCCAAAAAATATAGAACTTCCCTCTTCTATTTGAAGGATATATGTGATCATGGGAATTTAAGATCGTGAAAAAATCACTTCAAAATTTTGGATAATATTTTCATCAAGAAAGCAATCAAATCAAGAATCACATTGTCAAAACACTACAAAAATTCTTGCATAGAAGTTATTGAGATAAATCACCATCCACAAAGCACAAACAAATCTATGCTTATGAAAGAGAATATTACAATCATTAAGTGATGGTAATGTTTTGTTTTTTTCTTGTTGATTGATTGATCTAATGCTTATATGATATTTCTAGTAGGAATTATAAGTAATTCTCTTAGTTTCTGGATTAGCTTCAAGTTTTAGTATTCACATTTTGGCACACCATATGGGACCATGTTACCTTTTATTTTCTAACACTTTTTCACTTATTTTAAATCAATATTCTGGGTATTTTGGTTGTTCCTATTTTGTAGTTAGTTTTAACATAGTTTCATTTCAAACTAATAACTATTTGAGTTTAAGTTAAATTATTTTTTGTCATCTTAAACTTCCATTTGTTTTTATATGTCAAATGATATTTCTATACTATTATACAACATTTTCTTCCAAAAGAACAATGTTTATGTGTTGATCTTTGATGTTTGTGTCTTATAGAGTAGTTTTATGTCTATGTGTAAGGGTTTTTTGTGAAGGTATAATATTTGGCATTTTTTCTTACTAAATGGAATTTTTCCTTACTAAATAGAATTTCTACCCTACAAAATGGCATTTTCCCCCTAAAATTCAATGTTTGCATCCTAACTATGCTTTAGCATTTAGTCTTATCTTAAACATTTGTGTACTGATATTTGATGTTTTCCATTGATCTTTAGATTTTTCATCTCAGGTATTGACTATTTATTTTTTTAATTTTTTGATCAACAGTGTTTATACTCTAATAGTTAGCATTTATGCTCTGTTAATCAGTGTTTGTGTTTTGTTAATTAGAATTTGCATCATATGTCCTTTTTTCCTACTTTTTGTTTTTATATTTTATTTTTTCTTAACTTGCATGTTATACTTACAAAATATAACATTAATATTACTAATATGTGTGTTTTCATTATTTCTTTCCAAAGATTTTATTTTTAAAATGCTTAATCATCAAAAATAAATTTCTTTACTTGCATTTTTATTTATTTGTGTCTTGTTTATGTAGCTAAGTTGTGTATGATCTTATTTTATGCCAAAGGTGATTTTGAGAATCAAAAATAACTTATTTTCTTGTGTCTCCTAGGAACAAAATCCATATTATCTTTCTTCATGCTGTTAGGTGATATTGGAAACTAGAAACTGATCGCACCTTCTTTTTTCTTTTCTAGGGTCTTGTGACTTGGATTTCATCACCAAGAATTAAGACCAATCATGTTGTGTATTAGGATATAAAAAATTATGTGGATCTATTTTTATTATTTAAACATTCACCTATTTTATTGTAACCATGAAGTGAGGTGGTTTCATCCACCAATACCCAAATCCAAAACAATGCCCTTATATGAAGTTGTGCCTCATATACTAAAATGTATATAGATAAATCCTCTAGATAATTTTATTATAAAACTATATTAAGAACCTTTTGATCATAATTATGTATTGGTTATATGAAAATATTATTCCCAAATATCACCTACAATGTACCCTTTGAAGTATTATTTGTAATCCACTATTCAGTTATACTCCTAATTGAATATCATATACTTGTGTTGTTTGTATTTATTTGTCTAATTTTATAAACTAGTATAATACCAAGTCAATCTCAAATCAAAACCAAACCAAACAACAAAATTCAACATAACCTATGGCTCCAACTACTAGACAACAAACTATAATGATGCCAAACACTAACATAGAATAGCCTTCTGGTGGTTTTAACTTTGATGATCCCTTGAATTGAGAAAAAATCCATGACAATGATACTAATATCCTCAATAACCAAATTTATTATAACCTTGAATCTAATGATATCTTTAAATTTAACCAAGGCCATATCCAAGTTACCCAATACTTATTTGAGAATAAAAATGACATCTTATTACAAATTATAGAGATAAGGTTTATGCTTCCTTCATATTTTAATCCCAAAAATTTAATCCATATTATCAGTAAAAAGGATAAAACCTCTCTTAGTCAATACCATGTCACATATATCAACCTTGTTGGTAAAAATAAATCATACTTAGAGTCAATCAATGAGAATCCCAATCCACGTATCTCCCATGTCTTTATAGATGACTGGAAATCAATTATAGATGAACAAATTCATCAAGATGAAAAAAAATTTATATCCAACCAAATATAATAATGAACTAGACAATTAGAAACACTATCTTCCTATATCAATAATCCTATATCAAAACCTTCATCCAACAATCAAACATTGAAAAAACAAAAAAATAATGTTAATTAGACCCCTATGTCACCCAAATCAAATTTTATCGAATAAATATCCATGCCATCCAATGGTACATCATTTACCCAAGAATGGAAAATAATTAAGGACACCATCCAAGGATACAAGATGGGAATCAAAACCAAACTAGGAAATATAAGTTCAAAGAGATGTGCCCTTACCCCCTTAATCAAAATATGCTAAGAGTACACTTCCTTTATTAATTTGAACCACCTAAGTTATAAAATTAAAAGGAAAGGGTGATAATAAATAACACATGAAGGATTTTTTAATGTATTACCAAGAGGTAGCTTATAGTGACATATACTTGCTTATATTTTTCCCTTGAAGCTTAGGTAGTCAAGTCTTATAGTGCTTATTGTATTTACCCGAAGGGTTTATCACTACCTTTGTAGATCTCTCTAAAATATTTGTGAAACATTTTTATTATAACATAGAGCATGAAATCATGATTATGGACTTGTGAAATTCCAAACAAAGAAAAAGAGGAAGTGTTTCCTCATTCTTACAATGATGGAAAGGTCTAGCTAGTAAATTCACTTACACCATTCTTGATAAATAATTGATTATTAACTCCATCACCAACCTTAATCAATAGATGTCCTTAAACTTACAATTACATTGTGAAAAATAATTTAATTAAATCATTAAGAAATGAGTTAAAATAAAAAATAATATTTTATCTAAAGGACTTGTCAAAATCTTCCACAAAGATCACTAAAATCACCCCCAATTTGAAAAACCCAAATTCTATAGTTAGAATAAGAATGTAGTTAGTGATGGGGTAATTGATTCTAAACATATTTAGAATGTTCAAAGTAATTTTGACCAAATTTTACCTTAGGTTAAATTTTTTCAAACCCCTTTCAAATTCAAAATTTTCATAGGCTCCTTCTAGTCATAAAACGGTCACCATGGTTCTAAAATGAGAATAAGTCACCTTTGAAGGTCATAAAATGTGTTTAAGCCTTTGAAATATTTTTTCTTCTTTCTTAATAACCTTTTTTCCACCTTTTGGTCATTCTAATGATTTTTACATAAATTTTAGCAAAAATATGATCCTAGAATGAGGATAAGTCACCTTTGAAGGTCACAAAATGTGTTTAAGCCTTTGTAATATTTGTTTTTATTTATTAATAACCTTTTTTTCCACCTTTTAGTCATTCTAAGTGTACATACATTTAAAAAAAAGTAAAAATGTCAAGGATTAGTCTAATGTAATATCTGTTAGAGAAGTGTTAGAGTCAGTTTTGAAACTGAAACATTGTAGGTTTATCACCCAAAAAAGGAGATCATCTATAAAAAGGTAGTTTTAGGTAGTTGTATAGATTGAGGTGACTCGCCTAGCATGTGTGAGGATTTAATAAGATGTTATGACATGACCATAGGTATTTTATAGGCTCAACAAGATTCAATAGGTCTAAGAATGGAAAAAACCAATTTCTCTCTCCTATCACTCCCTTAGATAGGTTAAGAAGGTCAAATGGTTTTATATTGGTGTGGATAGGAGGATGAGAGTTTAAGTGAGTGAAATTGATGAATTTTAAATTTTTAATTCCATTTTATGTCTATATTTGTAGGATTGGTGGTCCATACTTCATGAACAATCACTAAGACTGTTAGTGCCTCTAAACTACCTATGCATCCCCAATGGCTTCGGTTTTCTCATATGTTTGCATTGGTCTATGTGAACCAAGTGATGTATGAGGAATTATAGATAATTTTATTCATTTACATTTTTATTTCAATTTGTTTGTCACATGTGGTCATAAGAGGATAGGCAAAAGCATCTCATCATGATAGAAATGCATAACAATGATGGTCTACATAACATATTTTGATAGTTGTAGGTATTTTATTTGAGGCCATCGTAGACCTATATCCTTAATGTCTGTTATAGGTAGAATGCATACTAAATATGTATTTCTCAGAAAGTTATAGGTGTCAATGATCTATGGAAGAGACAGGTTGTATGATCTAATATCTATGATATGTATCCATCATATTCAAGGACTAAAACATATTAAAAGTTTACATCATCTTTAATAAGAGGACTGGGTTTTCCAAATAGTGAGACCACTACTTATAGTAAAACTTAATGAGACCATGGACTGTGACTATGTAATCAATGGAGGTAGGGTGATAGGACATCTTGAGAGAATTTTAAGGTTGATAATTCAATGGAAGAAACCTATTTTGATATACGATTGAAATTATAAGACATCATGAGGTAATGTTAATAAATACATTCTAAGACTATACATAGTCATTAAACCTACATGAATACCATAGAGGCCTAAGATATTTAGAAATCTGAAAGAGATTCAATAAATGTGATTTATGGACCTAACCATGAGATAGGTCTCATATTATACTTATTGAGATGGTAGGACATCTTCAAACTCAACATAGGATCAAATACCTTATGATCAATGTTCATAGATTGGAAGAGAGGTGTAGAGTTATAAAGGTTGCAAATGGGAAGTTTTACCTTAACTTATCTAAAAAAAGATCCTGTATACACAATGTCTCTTCATGGTGGAGGTTTATGAGGTATGTGTAAGCCTAAATGGATTAATCATATACTAGGAATAGAGATAAAATTTGAACATGAGAGGAAGTTATTTGGTTGAGAGAGAGGATGTTTGAATGGTTTTGATTCAATAAAATTTCTACTTGAAACACTTAGAAAGCTATAGTTCCTTTTAGGCCCAAATGAACTTGTAACTTGCAAGTGGTACATAATGTATTGATGATAGTGGGATGACTATTTATTATTAAGGTAGGACTCACCCATGTATGTAATGGCCTAATGACCTCAGAGGAAATAAAAATTCTTAATCATAGTTCTCAATAATTTATAGTCACCTATAGTAGTCCTTTGAATTTCCTAATTAACACCTACAACCTAACTCAAGAAACACATACTAGCCTAAGTAATGGAGATTACAAGTTTGGGATTTTGATATAAGTATAAGTAAATGAATAAATATAAATCAGAATTAGAGTGATAATACCACATATTCACATTAATTTTAGAGGAAATGGTAACAAAACATAAGTTGAACTAAACTAGGTCTTGAACCTCATGCTTAGTCCACTAAACCTTGCATACAGTCACAATTTTTAAAAGCTAGTCATGATATATTATGATGTTGAGGGGTATATACGTATATTTTAGTTGAAAAAATTGATACATAAGGTCATCATGACATAAAAAATCCCTATATATTCATAAAAATGAGGAAGTGTCCTCTATTTTTTCACAGACATGAAGCACTTCACAGTTAGTGCAATATGCAGACCTAGTATGTATGAATGGTAAAGATGATGAGTGGGAGAGCCTTGAAGCATTGTGAGTTGATGTATATGGTTGGAATAAATGTGAGTAGAGATTAAAAATTCACTAAAGTCATTATTATCACTCAAAACTAGCCACACACTTAGAAGCATAGTCTGTGTTTCTAGGCCTACAACTAGGCATAAGCCCTCATAGCCTATAACTTGATTCATATAACCACATGGTATTTAAAATAAATGTAAAATACTTAAATGGAGATAATAATGTTTATTATATATATATTTTTTCATAAGACAACTAAAATTGTCCATTTTTGGCTTAATTTTCTCCCAGGGGTGTCCACAATGCATGGTAGAAACTTGAGATCCAACTTCCTTCACTCATATATATTTAGGTATCATCCTATAATTGGTATTAATGCATTAATTTTTTCATTAATGTTAAATTAAATATTTAATGTCCTTCAAGTCACAAGTTATAATTGATGTCATTCTTGGTAAAAAGGTGTCTTACTAAGAAGTTTTGTTTCTTTATTAAGAGAAGATTTTAAGGTAATCTAGTATCCTTTTTGAGGTTTGATGTCATATCAAGGTCATGCTCAAGATAAAAGGGAAGCATATTATTGGAGATCTAAGTAATGAGAATCATAAAAGGTAATCACATCTTGGTAAACATTTATAAATATGACAGAGCTTATAAATTTTATTGATAATAGATTTGTCTTCAAGAAATCATGATTAAAATAATGACATCATTGAACTAGCCTATTTTGTCAAAACACTAAGCACTAGGCATCTTGAGTGAGTTGGCCTAGATATATGAAAAAATGTATACATGATGCATGATGAAACTATGTTTTTTAAGTTATTAAATGCATAATTAAGTATTATAGCTATGATAACATGGTCAAGAGGCAAATAATCCTTCATACGAGTTCAAAGGACAAGATTGATTCTTAGTTCCTATATGAAGAGACCTAGTGAGAAGTTGAAGGCTTAGTGCCTTAGTGAGATAAGCCTGATAACATGGTGATTTGAGCCATTGGAGACTTGAATGATTAAGGTTGGAAATATTAGATAATTTTATGAGGATATATGACATGTGGATAAAGGGTTGATAACATTTTAATAGGTTTGAAATTATGTTCATACTCTAAGTAGGACTAGCAGTATAAGGCCTAAATACACAAAGTGACCTATAGTGGCCTAATGAGGGGTCAATATAATTTAAAAGGATGGAATATATATTTATATTAGTGAATATGGTGTGAGGGAATGTTCTAATAATTTTTACAAAGTTTGAAGTCATATCGTATAGGATAAAGAAAGAAATTTGGTGATAAGGGTGATTATGTACACATAAAAGGGTGTTACAGACCCAAGAATAAGTTTATCATGATTTTTAGCATGTGAAAAATTTAAATTATATAATAATAAATTCATTTTAGTTTTTTAATTTCCCTATATTTAATTCCTTGGCATTTGTTTTGGGATTGAGGGGCAATCATTTGTGAATGATTACTAAGAAGTTAAGGTAGTCAAAACCCTCCTAAAACCCTTACAAAGACCCGATAGGAAAGATATAATATATTATGGATAATAATGGTTTATTTTACCTATTTTTTGTTTTTAACATGAAAACTAATCTTCAAGGTTTCTTCAGGTGGTTTTTATTTGTCTTGACAGTGAGTAAAAACTATAGGAAAACCCTTATTTTTAGGATTTTTTATGTTATAGGTAGGGTTGACCAGGTCAAAGAATGAAATTGGATGTAATATTATGTTAAATAATTATATTTTATTCTCATTAATTTTTTTTATTAGTTTTATAACCAAAAAATTTCAAAACTAGTCATGGAAGTTAGCCTATCACTAAACTAGCCTAATGAGCAAAATAGTGAAGAAACTAGGTGAGAATGAGAATGAGATTAGGGATTTGTTGTATATTAATAGGGATGTATATTAATGTATTTGGTAATTATTAAATATATATCCCTCCTATACCATTTTTCTATAAGTGTTGATGATGCTTACCCCTATGCAAAAAGTTGTCACCAAATTGGTCTGTCTAACACAGTGGAGTCTATGTAGAGTGACGTAGTGAGATTGGTCTTTAAGAACAATATTGGTACATTAACATGAAATATATATTTAAAAATATGTTATAATTATTATAAATTCTCACACAAATCCATTTTAATATCACAAATATGTCCCCATAGGTATTTTACAAGTTGATTTTATTGACTATGTTTTTTGGTCCTACAAGCAACTTTTTTATGTGTTTGAAAAATATGTTCCTGAGTCAATTTTAACTAATGTGAATTATAAAAAGTAAATAAATGTGTTATAAATGAATAATATGATAATTTTAATTAATTTTTCTCATTTTAAGTTCCTAATCAAGCTTGGAGAGCCAAATGATTTTGACTGTGTATTGACAATGTTTAGTGTTTCTGATTAAGTCATCTGCATGAGTGTTATTGAGGCCCTTTGGCCTATGTAGTGGATAAAAAAGTATTTTTTGAAGTTTTTAAATTCATTATTATTATATTAATATTAATTAATTCATTATTTATGTGATAAATTTATGTATTTGGTTCAAATTTGTAAGACAGACTTAGAGGCAGTGAGAAGGTCTATTGGTGATGAGACCTAATTGGTAGGTCCAAGTGGTGAAATGGAAAAAATGGATTTGGGGAACAAAATTTAACTTATTAAGTGTATATTTTAGTTATTTATTATTTTTTTCATCCATTGGTTAAGACAATAATTGTTTCTAAGGGTTAGAATGGTAATGTGTGGATATGACAAACCTAATTGCATTAGGTTTCCATTGGGCCTAATGAAGGATTTGGTCCTTATGGAATATGAAAAACTTATGTATTATTTATTTAAATTATGAAAAATTTGTATTTATATATTTAAATAATAATCCAATCATGTTAATTTCCTTATCCAACAAAGATAGGTATGATAAAGAATCAATTATAAAGTCAAAGCCTAATAAGCCTATTCTAACTGGTTAGAGAATTGAGCATTTTTTGTCAAAGTATATAGTGTTTTTATGGATAGGTTAAGAGATTTAAGATCATAATTAATATTATAAAAAATTACATGATTATCTAACCATTATTTTATAGGTATTAAGGAAGGTCATTTGACCTATTTCTACCATATAGAGGGCTATTGGAGCGAGAAGGCCTAATAGGCTATTTGAGTGAGATTGAAGGGTAAATAATGTAAAAAATGGAGGTAATAATAATTTTAATATTAAAAAAATGTGTTATAAGGTGATCATATATAATATGTGACTAATTTTATGCCTCGTTATCGAGGGGTTGGAGCCTCCTTGCATGATAGAGCTTGCATAAAACTAGTTAAGTTGGTGCTTATCTAGATAGGGGTTGGAGCTCCTTGTGAATTTGGTGTTTCAATAAAATTATATATTGAATTATAGGACTATATTCCATGTGCATGATTTAGTGGGTTTTATTCCCTTATAGGGTTTTCCACATATCTCTTTTGTTTTCTTGTGATATGCTTGTGTAGTTACTTTGTTTATAATCTTTTGTATGAATTAATGTTTTAGAGCATGAAGAATTGAATTGAATAGTGAATTTTAAGAAAATAATTCACCCCCACCCCATTTTAGTATCCACTTATAACTTTTGGTATTAGATCAAGTCCTTTGAAGGAGGTCATGCAACCTAAAGGAGATTCTAAACAAGCTAAGATGGTTAGTCAAGCTCAAGGTGGTTCCTCTACAAGTAAAGCTCCATTTTTTAATGGATCTAATTATTATTTTTTGAGTGTGAGGATGAGGACATATATTATGTCTCAAGGCCATGATTTTTGGTAATCAATCTTGGATGGGTATACTATACCACCTAGTCCTCCTATGGATGCAATAGGTAAGAAGGCCAGTGACAACAACTCAAAATCAATGAATGGAATTATGTGTGGTCTATCTGAAGTATAACTTGTGAAGTTTATGCATTGTATATTTACCAAATACATGTGGGATAATCCACATTTAAATTGGCCAAGTTTCAAACTCATAAAAGATAATTTGAAAGTTTAAAAATCAATGAAGATGAGACCATTGCAGCCTAATTATTGAGTGTTGATGAGGTGATAAACATCATAAGAGGTCTAGGAGAATAAATGAAAGAAACTATTATTTTTCAAAAGGTTTTAAGGTCTCTAACTCCAAAATTTTATTCCAAAGTATGTGTTATTGAGGAATTATAAGATCTAGATAAAACTAAGATGGATGGACTTCATAAAACCCTAACAACCTATGAGATGAGCATAAGTGAAGGAAGACATACAAAGAAGGAAGTTGCATTCAAGGTAGAAAAGAATCCAAAAGAGAAGTCACAAGGTAAGAAATTCATAAATAATGATGAATATGATATTGATGATGATGAGTTAATTGTTATGTTTGCAAGAAAGTTGAAAATAGGTTCATGAAAGTACAAGGGAAAGATACTTTTCAAATGCTTAAGTTATGGAGAGGTTGGACGCTTTGCTAAAAAATGTCCTCACAAACACAAGACAAATGATTATATATAACACAATTAATATAATGATGATGATAAAAGGTCTTATAAAATTGATAAGAGTAATAAAAACTTCAGAAGATATGACAATAAGAAAAGGTTCTTCAAAAACAAAAGGAGTGTTTATACCAAGGAAGATTTTAGCTCATCTAATAATAGGGAAAGAAGTGATTCAGAGAGTGATCATGAAGGTGATGGTCATAATGTTAATGAGTTTATTTTCATGGCCAAAGAATTAAGCTACTCAAGTCAAGAAGAATCCATATGGATTGGAGGTGTTGTTGGTGATTCAAATGAAGAAGGAGATGAGATTGATCTTAAAGTTGAGTTGATGAATACTATAGAAGAACTAAAGATGGTCATGAAAAAAATAGAGTGATGAGGTCCATCAAATCAACTTGTTTGAAGCTATACTAAGAAATAACTCCAAGGAGAAAGAGAAAATAGTCAAACAAGTGGAAAGTCAACTTGAAATTGTGACTATAGGCTTAGAAGCAAAAGAAGAAGAATGTGCAAGGTATGTGGCTGAAGTGAACTCTTTAAAATTTGAATTGAAATAAGCATCAAATAAGTTTAATTCATTTTTAAGGTTTTAAAATAATAACAATGATCTAGACAACCTTTTAAGTACTCAAAAAACTATTGATGATAAAAAAGGCCTTGGTTTTATTGAAGATCAAGAGGACACTAATGTTATCAAAAGGGTCAAAGATCAATCAAATAATGAGGATGATAACAAAACAAAGGTAAAAAATATCAATAACATTAATAACATAAGGTATTCTAATCCTTTTAATGGTTATTGTTATTCATGTAATCAATCTGGTCATAGATCAAGGCATTGTAAAAGGCCCTTCAAGAATGAATTTGCATGGAACTATGAGGAGAATCATCAGCCAAGAGGTATGAGTCATGGTGTGTTTTCATATATAGGGATAACCTGATTTAACTATCATAAGGTTGGTCACATTACAAACTATTGTAAGTATAACTTCTCAAGACAAGATAATAAGTTTGAGGCTTATAGAACACAAGTGAGAAACAATAAGTGGAAACCTAAGATGGATAAGGTTGATAACTAGTATTCAAGTTAAAATGAACTATTTACCATGGTAGAACAAACTCAAGAATCAAAGGAATGCCAAAAATTTTCTCTATCAACATAGTTTTTTGATGAAGGAAAAAGTATCAATAAATTAAGTCAAAATGAGACCCAAATAAAGATTGAGATGATCAAGCCAGAAGGATAAAAAAAGCATAAGAAGATCATGGAGCAAATTCAGTACTATAAAGACATGGAAATATGATAAACTCCTAAATTTATGTTATTCTAGCTCTCTAGAGAAGAAGTGACTCTATTTGGCTTCATAGAGGCACTCAACTAGTAAGCTAGAAGCATGTAAGATGCATAGTCATAGGGGAGTTTTTGTGATCTTAAAATATCTTTAGGTTCTAGTTTCAGTCAAAGAGACCTACTACAGAGTGAAGTCAAGATACAAATCACAAAAATATAGTATGATGACTTGATCAAACCAAGTCATAGTTTTGAAAATGTATTGAATCTTCATGGAGATAAAGGGAGTCAATCTTGTCTCATGAGTAGGTATATGAACCTAGTCTATGCCAAAGAAATGTTTTATTAAGTTTGTTTGAAATAAAAGTTGTTTCCCCAGATCCAAGGATCAAATAACTTCTTATAAGTTGAAATTTGTCATTGATTTCAAAGGGGGAGAAAGTTATTATTTCAAGTTTAAGTTTTGGAGAATGTTATGTTATGTTTAAGAGTGTTTTCCATCAATGACAAAGGGGGATATTATTGAGGTATGGTCCTAGTATTTTTATTAAGGTATTAATGTTTTCATTGATGTTAAAGTCAAGATTGAATGTTCTTCAAGTCAGAAGTCATAATTTATGTTATGCTTGGTGAATAGGTGTGTGACTAAGAAGTTTTGTTTCTCTATTGATAGAAAATTTTAAGGCAATCTATTATCCTTTCTAAGGTTTGATATGATATCAAGGTCATGCTCGAGATACAAGGAAAGCATCTCATTTGATCTCTAAGTATTGAGAAGCATACATGGTAAGCACATATTGATACAAAGTTGTAAATATGACAAAACTTATAAATTCTATTGAGAATGGATTTATCTTCAATAAATTATGATTAAAATAATGACATCATCAAACTAGCTTATTGTGTCAAAATGCTAAGTAATAGGAATCTTGAGTAGCTTGTCCTAGATATATGAGAAAATGTATGCATGATGCATGATGAAACTGTGTGCTTTAAGTTAGTACATGCATAATTAATTATTGTAAGCTATGATAACATGGGAAAGAGGTAAAGAATCCTTCATATGAGTTCAAAGGACAAGATTTAAATTTATCTTTTATATGAAGAGACCTAGTGAAAATTTGCATGCTTAGTAATTTAGTGAAATAAACCTGATAACATGGTGAGTTGAACCATTGGAGAACTGAGTGAGCAAGGTTGGTATTATTAGAGAATTTTATGTGGATATATTACATGTGGATGAAGGGTTGATAATATTTTAAGAGGTTTCAGGTTTTGTTCATAGTCTAAGTAGGATTATAAGTATAAGGCATAATGAGGGGTTAAGATAATTTACAAGGATGGAAGAGCTCTTGAGAGTAGTCAAAATTATGTGATGTAATGTGTTAATCATGTTGACAAAGTTTGAATTTATAGCCTATAAGATAGATCAATAAATTTAGTGATAAGGTTGATTGTGTACACAAAAAATAGTGTTATAGACCTGAGAAGAAGTTTCTCATGCTCATTGGAATGTGAAAAATTTGCATGAGAACCTAATCACTTCATGGTAGTTGGGAAATATCCCTAATTTAAATTCCTTGGCATTGGTTTTGGGATTGAGGGAAAATCCTTTATCAATGATTATTAAAAAGGTAAGGTAGTCAAAACCCTCATAAAACCCTTAAAAATACCTGATAGGAAAGATATAATCAGTTATGGTTGACCTATTTTTGTGTTTAGAACATGAAAAGGACTCTTCAAGGTTTCCTTAGGTGGTTTTTGTTTGTCCTGGTAGTGAATAGAAGCTATAAGAAAACCCTTAAATTCAGGGTTTTTGATGCTACAAGTAGGGTTGACCACGTCAAAACATGAAAGTGGATGGAGGATTATTTTCAAGACTTATAGTTTATTCTCATGAAATTTTATAAGTAGGTTTCTAACCAAAAATGTTCAAAATCGGTCATGGAAGTTAGCCTATTGTTAAACTAGCCTAATGAACAAAACAATGAAAAAACTAGGCAAGAATGAGATTAGGGATTAATTAAAGAGGAATGGGGATGGATCTTAAGGCATGGGGTAATTATTAAATACCTATACCTCTATCCCATTTGTATATAAGTATTTACTATTCCTACACCTATGCAAAACATTGTCACCAAACGGGTTTATCTAACACAGTGGAGTCTATGTAGAGTGACATAGTGAGATTAGTCTATAATACCAATATTGGTACATGCACATGAAATATATATTACCATATATGTTATAATCATGATAAAATCTCAAATAAATTCCATTTTGAGATCATAATATGTCCCCATAGGTGTTTTACAAGTTGATTTTATTGATTGTGTTTTTTGGTCCTATAGACAACTTTTTTGTGTATGAAAAAGATGTTCCTGAGTCAATTTTCACTAAGTTAAATGATCCAAAGTAACTAAATGTGTTATAAATGAATAATAGGATAATTTTAATTAATTTTTTATTCTCATTTGAAGTTTATAATCAATATTGGAGATATAAATTATTTTGATTGTGTATTGACAGTGTTTAGTGTTTCTAAGTAAGTCATTTATAAGAGTGTTCCTGAGGCCCTTTGGCCTATGTAGTGGAGAAAAAAATGTTTTTTGGAAGTTTTTAAAGTCATTATTATATTAATAATATTATTTTATACATGTTTTATGTGATAAATTTGTGTATTTGGTTCAAATTTACAAACAAACTTAGAGGCAGTGAGAAGGTCTATTGGCAAAGAGACCTAATTGGTAGATCCAAGTGGTGAAATGGGAAAAATGGAGTTGGGGACCAAAGGTGAAATTATAAATGGTATATTATATTAATTTTTTATGTTTTTAATATATGAATTTTTTCTAAGGGTCAAAATGGTAATGTGTGGATATGACATACCTAATTGTGTTAGCTCTCCATTGGGCCTAGTGAAGAATTTGGTTCTTATGGACTATGAATGACTTATGTATTATTTGTTTCATTCATGAAACGTGTGTAATTTATATTTAAATAATAATACAATTATATTAATTTCCTTATCTTACCAATATAGGTATGACAAATAATCAAGTATAAAGTTAAGGCCTAATAAGCCTATTTTGACTAGTTAGAGAATTAAGCATTTTTGAGTAAAAGATATAGTGTTTTTGTGAACAGGTTAAGAGATTTAATATAATAAATATTATGATAAAAACATTCCATTATTATCTAACCATTATTATAAAGGTATTAACAAAGGTCATTTGACCTATTTCTGCCATAGAGAGGGTTATTTGAGCAAGAAGGCCTAAGAGGTTGTTTGAGTGAGATTGAAGGGTAAAGAATGTAAACAAAGGAGGTCATCATCAATTGAAGATTTTAAAAAAGTTTTATAAGTTGATTAAATATCATATTTGACTAATTTTATTCCTATTTATCAAGAGGGTTGGAGCTTCCTTGCAAGATAGAGATTGCAGAAGACTAGTTAAGTTGGTGCTTATCTAGATAGGGGTTGGAACTCCTTGTGAAGTTCGTGCTTCACTAAACATGGATCTTGAAATTATATGAATATATTAAATGTGAATTATTTAGTGGGATTTATTACCCTATAGGTTTTCCCACATATATCTTGTATTTCCTTGTGATATGCTTGTGTAGTTGCTTTGTTTATGCATTAATCTTTTGTATAAATGAATGCTTTAGAGCGTGATGTATTGAATTGAATGGTGATTGTTAATAAAATGATTCACCACCCCCAATTACTAGTATCCAATTAGAAAAATATATTTATAAATAAGTTTCATAAGATCTCAATCACTTAGGCAGAGTTGAGGGGGGGTCATGAACTCAAAACCAGTGGCATTGGTTCAAGGGTTAAACATCTAACTTTTATGAATAAATGTTAACAATCCAAGTGACCTAAAACCATTATGAGAACCCAATGAGAAATATATGAATTTAAATTCATAAAAAAGTGGACAATTGGACTTGAAAGTGATTTTAATATATTTACCACTCTCCCAGGCTCCTCACCACTCAATTTTTATGTATTGTCACTTATATGAACATGCCTAATTTTGTGTTTTCTACAAGGTTTGAATTGAATTGAAGGTAAAAAATGGAATAAATAGGTGAAAATAATTGTTTAAGATTATTATGGGTGTATTATAACTCCTAAAACCTAAATCTCACCTTGGTCATGCTTGGAAACCCTTAAGTTAAGTTGGTCATTGTAGGCAGTCTTAAACATGATAGTGAGAAAGAGGGTAACTGCCTAAGTGTGATTGTGAAAAGTGTGATATGGAATATTTTTAGGTCTATTTGATATAAAATAATATAAATAAGGTTTTAATTATTTATCTAACACCCTTAAATGAATCTCCTTGAGTGTTTGCAGTTTACCTAAGTGACAAGTGTAAGCTTTGAAGCCTAGAAGGTTAGTGAGTGACTGCAAGAGAGTGAATGACAAGTGGTGCAAATAATTTCATCAGTTATGGAGTGTATAATGAAATCAAAAATCATGTTTTAATATTCTTAGGTCAAGATACATCTATCAACAACTTCCAAGGTAGTTTTGGATAGATAGTGAACTTCTCTTCAAGAAAGGCAATTTTAAGTAAGATAATGAAGATTTCTACACCAAATTCAATGAGGATGATGTACTTCAGATGGAAAATTGTCAAAGACAACTTCATATATTATTTTATAACTCATTTTCCTAAATTTTAACTATTTTTCAAGTCTTAAAGCTTGGATTTATGACTGTTCAACTCTACATCCCCTCTCTCCTCTCATATGCTCTATATATTCAAGCCATTTTGGAATTGTAAAGAATCCACAATTGGTATGTTGAAGCCCTACTATTTATGACATCTTGTTTTGACTTGGAATAAATTTTTCTCAAGATATTTTATTCTCTAAAATTCTATCATAATTATTTCAAGTAGTGTATTTGGATGACAAGTGATGTCTTCTCCTTGCTTCCATTCTACTCTTATATGCATTATGTGAGTAGTAGCATTTCTTCTAACAGGTATCATGAAGTGTATCTATTTTTTAAGGTGTATTTTAAGTGTGAGAGATATTATCAGTGTCTAAGATCAAACCTCATTTTTACCTACCCCTAGATATGTATAGCAATCTACCTTCATGTAGAAATACTTATTCTAGAAGAACATTGAGTTGAGGTCAGTTTTAGCAGTCTTCTTTCTTAGTGTAAATGTAATTATGTTTTTAGAGTTATCTATGGTGTATCACCTCCATAAGTATGGGTTTATTAATGTTTAATGCTTCCATTTTCACCCCCAATAGTGATTTTTCTAGTGTAGTGTGTGTTCCTAAAAGATAAATCAAAGGAGTTATCCCTTTCAAATCTAGAGATCTATCTCTTGTTGTAGATTGTATATGTGAATAAATAGTTCCATGTTATCCCCAACTTGAGAAGGTATTTTTGAATTTTCTAGGGTGAAAATTTATGCTATAATAGTTTTGACACACCTAATGGGACATGAATTCCAAGAATGTTGTTCAAGATGAATGTTAGATTTGTTAATAAGGAGGTTGTAATAGTCCACTTAATGTAGTATCTAATGACTCCAACATTTAAATCTTGGTTGTATACTAGTGCACTATTTCATGCCTAAGTTAAACACAAGGTCTCTTACTAAAGGCATTCCTTTTTATTTCTAAGATCTTCCTCATATAAATCAAATATATTTTCTAATACCCATCCTTATCCAAAGAATTCTTACCTTACTCACAATCCTATATTAAAGTTCTTGATTAGCCAATTATTTTAAATTCCTAAAGCTACCATGGAAAGTAACCTATCATTTGTATTATTTAATGGCTATATCCCTCTAAGATTTTCCCACTATGATGATATCCCCATATATACCCTCAAAAGTGTTCCCTCATACATTAGTGAGACTACCATCACCCCTATTAAGCATATTATAAATGTTGCTAACTTTTGTAACATACATCACATCATTGAGGAAAACATAACAATCAGGTTCTTGGTTATCTCTTTCAAATGGAAATATCTTGATTGGTATGGTACATTATCACTTGAATCAATCACCATATGTGATGAGTTAGGAGATGCTTTGAGGAGAAGATTTGAAGACAAGAGTGACAACTTATCATTGAATGAGTAGTTGACCAACATAAGGAGAACACCTCAATAAGTCATTCAAAACTTCAACACAAGATTTAAGAAGACATAGGATAGGATCCAAATCTTGGTAAGAACCATAACTCACCATGCCTTCCTTTATTATCTTAAAGCTTCTGATAGTGATATTGCTATGATGATATAATATATGAGAGGGATCACATTTCCTAATGCCTACGAAGTGGCCATAAGGGCAAAGAATTATTTGATTCAGGCTAGGAAGATTTCCCCAATATCTCCCATGCCTCTATTCCTTGATTTTCAAACCCCTAAACCTATTGTTATTCCCATTCCTACACCTAAACATAAGTATGTTGCCCCTAGTCAACCAAGTAAATCTAATTAGGCATAAATAATAATAGATAAAAATAAAGAGATATTAGGTATAAAAATTATCATTCAATAGCATCAATTAAGGCATTTCCAAATCCACTACCAACATAATTAGTCCTACCCAAAATATGAAGGCAATAGACCTCTTTTTCAAGGTCATCCTCAAGGTCAAGGTCACATAATTCAATCAAAATCATACAATGGTTATAATCCCAATGATCCTTACACCTAAAGAGAATTAGCACCTACTAAAAATAACCTTTCTCAAGATCATGATGGTCAAACTTCATGGGACCAACCTCATGATCCATCTTACTATGTCAATGATTCCTTCAATTAAGCCTTCATGGTAAGTTTGGTAACAATGCCAATTATGACTCAAGATGAGGTACCAAATAGAGGAGAGACCAATGGGAAGAGTGATTAAGTGGGGTATACATTGGTAAATTGGTAAAAATATGAATCATGTGATATGAATTATAAAGGGAAGTCAAGAAAAGATGCAAGTCCTATAGCTGCAAACACAAGAGCAAAGAGGAATGAAATTGAAGAGGTTTAAGGGGTTGCTAATGTTTCATATATGAGTGTTAAAATATTCTAAAGGGATGGAATGTTTAATATAGTTATATATGCACAATTTTATCAAATAATTTAGAATTTTAGGAACTCTCTCACACCTCAAAATTCTCAAGGTATATGCAATACTATTCCTAATAGTGGACAAGCAAAAGTTAGTGGCTCTTTCACTAACATTATAAAGAAGATGAATAAGTCTCATGTGAATGTCTCAATGTGGGATACACTTTCAATACCTATACAATAAACCCTACTCCAATAATAGCCAAACTTATTTTAATAACCAAGCATCCTAGTGGGAGAGAGGTAACCTTGAAAAACACTTTGAAGCCTAGTGAAGGATAGTAAAAAAAAAGTTGAAAAGGTATACAAACCTCCTCCATTCTATTTATCTATCATCACTGGATATGATTTGGTGTACAATTGTATTATTTATAGTGGAGGTATTATTTGTTTCATGCCAAAATAAGTAGATAATAAATTAAACTTTAAGTATGAGCCTCATTCCAAGGGAGTGATACAATTGGATGGGTTAGCTGCCAAGATAATTAGCATAATTAAAGGTCTATAAATTATTCTTCATACTTTTCCTAGTTTCACTATTACTTAAGATTTTGTGATGGTGGATGTGTCACCACATTTTTCACTTTATTTGTTAATATATTTCACTACCAATATTAGAAGATACCTAGATTTATATTGGTCCTATATGTCTTTTAGGACTAGATATGGTGCAAAAGTGTTAATCAAATAAAAACCTCTATCTAGTTTTCATGTAGAGCCATATGTGACTTATACATATAACATGATTTGCAATGTCAGTGATGAAGATGATCACCCTAGTGATCAAGAACCTCTAACTCTTCTTGATGTCATAGCTAACTTGCACCTTGATGAATGGGGAGCTGATTAGTATAGATGTGAAGAAATAGGCCTTGGTAATTACATCCTCCATGAAGATTTTGATGGAGTTATTGATGTATATTATAATAATAAACTATAATAAGTGGCATGGGGAAACTATTTATTTCACATAGATGATGATTTTAGTACCCCAGTTTTGGCAAAGCATGATAGTCTTAGTGAGCATTCATTTTTTCCTAGTAAAGAAGAGAACACTCTTGAGCATGAATCTCAAGAAGAAGCAGATGACATGTGGTAACTATTTAATGGCATAGTGTGAGAGTTTGAAGAGGTAAGTAGGCCTACAATTTTTCAAAAATAGTATAGATATAATGATGAGGTCAACCATGTTCCCAATGAGCATAAAGAAGAGCTTTAGGTCTCTACCAAGTAAGAAATAACCTTAACAGATAAGGAAGTGTTTGGTGAATAAGAGTATAGTCTTAAATACTCCCAAAATTAGACATATCATGAGTCAAACACATCTGAATTTGAGAATACTTTGATGAATCCCAATGATTAGATTGATGAGTGTCAAGTGAACATGACAAAGAACAAGCAAGCTGTAAAGCCAAATAAACTCTAAGTGATGTAGATAGAGTGTTCATGTTAACTCCAAGTGACACTCTTGAAGTCAACAGAAGATCCAATAATGGTAAGTCATTTGACTATATCCATAAGCAAGTATTCATTAAAAATTATGCATCATATGAGAGTTTGTTTTCATGGAGTATTAGTGATGATATAAGAATTTTATTTGACCCTAGTTGAAGTAATGAAAGAGTTATCTTTCACCTCAAATTTTTGAGGTATTGTACATATTAGGATAGGTGTGTGTTTCCTTCGAGTTGTGTGTTTTCCCTAAATGTTCATGAAAACACAAGTGTGTGTTTTGGTGTCTTCCTTTGTGTGTTTATTTCCTTGTTGTGTTTGGTGTGAGTTTGTCATCCTTTTAGAGGCATTTCAATGTCAATTGAAGCATGTGGGTGACTCCATTGCCCAATGATAGGAGAAGGCAACTGATCTTTAGCATAGTAGGCATGCTACCCCTAGGAATTACCAAAATGTTGACCAAATTTGACCCTAGGAAAAATTTAGTGAAACCCCTTACAAATTAAATTTTTTTATAGGGTCTTTCCAGTCATAAAATGGTCACCATGGTCCTAGAATGAGGTTAATTCACCTTCAAAGTGTGTTTAAGCCTTTATCATATTTGTTATTCTTTATTAATAACCTTTTTTTTACAAATTTTTGTCATTATAAGGGAGTTTTACATACATTTTATAAAAATGAAGAATTTCAAGGCTTAGTCTAATGTACTACCTATCAGAGAAGTGTTAGAGTTAGTTTTATAACTAAAACATTTAGGTTTAATGTACAAGAAAGGAGATCAAATGTAAAAAGGTAGTTTTAGCTAGTTGTATAGACTAAGGTGACTCACCCAACATGTGTGAGGATTTAGGAAGATGTTATGACATGGCCATAGATATTTTCAAGGATTAATAAGATTTAATAGTTCCAAAATTGGCAAAAACTAGTTTCTCTCTCCTATCATTCCCTTGGATAGGTTAAGAAGGTCAAATGGTTTTTTGTTGGTATGGATAGGAGAAGATTTGAAGTGAGTGAACTTGGTGGATATTATAGGTCATTATTTATATCCATTTTGTGGCCAAAATTGTAATATTGGTGTTCTGTACTTCATGATCAATCACTAAGACTGTTATTATCTCAAAACTACTTGTGCATCCCAAATGGCTTCAATTTTCTCATCTATTTGCATTGGTTTATGTGAACCAAGTGATGTATGATGAATTTTAAATCATTTTATTCCTTTACATATTGATTTCAATTAGTTTTGCATGTGTGGTCATAAGAGGATCGGTAGAAGCATCTCATTGTGATAGAAATGCATAATAATGATGGTCTGCATAACATGTTTTAAAAAGTTTTAGGTGAAGGTGTGAAGTGGAGTTTTGAAGAGTAACTTGAAATGAATACTCACACTAAAATATGTTTTTTAAGACCTTATTTGATCATGTAGGTATCTATTTTGAAGTCATAATAGACTTACATCCTCATTGTTTACTATAGGCAGAATGCATATTAAATATATATGTCTCATAAAGTTGGAGGTGTTAATGATCTATGGAAGAGCCAAGTTTTATGCTCTTAGCTCTATGATAGGTCTCCATTATCTTCAAAGCTTATGACATATTTAAGGTTTCCATCATATTCAAGAAGAAGACCGGGTTTTTCAAATAGTGAGACCATTGCTTATAGTCAAACCTAATGAGACCATAAGACTGCGATTGTGTATTCAATAAAGGTAGAGTGATAAGACATCTTGAGAGAAGTTTAAGGTTGATAGTGTAATAGAAGAAACCTATTTCAATATAGGATTGAAATTTTAAGACATAATGAAGGAATAGTAAGAGATATAGTCCAAAACTATAAACATTCATTAATATTACATGAATACCATAGAGGCCTGAGATATTGAGAAATCTAAAATAGATTCAAGAAATGTGATTTTTGGGCCTAACCTTGAGATAGGTCTCATATTATACTTATTGAGATGGTAGAACATGTTGAAAAAATTTGAATTTTAGTCAAATTGGTTCAACCCCTACATATTGAAACATTTTTCAAGTTCCCATATGTCTAATAGGGTCTCATGTGTGTCTAAATACCTTACCTATCCCTACTCTAGCCTTGGTCTAAGTCCATCGTCCTTGTATTAGTCTAGTCAACCAAAGTCAACTTTTTTAAAACATGGTAAAAGGTAAAAATTATATTTAAAATGTCCTAATGTGGTCATTTAGGTGTTTTAAGGTGTTTCTAAGTCATAAATTGATCCTTTACCATGTCTCATGTGTAAAAAGTGTCACTTTTTCATATTTTAAGATCATTTAATGAATTGTATAGACTTGTTAAGGGATAAATCTGTTAAAAAGATTTATTTAAATGTGGAGGAGGTTATAATATATAAATAAGTGGTTATATTCAGTTCAAGAAGTATTTCATGCAGAAAGAGGTAATTTTTCCTTGAAAATAGGCCATTAATGGCACTTATATGAACTTGTGAAGCTCACCTTCAGCTAAAAATGTGGGAATATTCCTCTTCACCTCCATAAAGTCCTTACCATGTTTTTTTCTTAGAATAAATGTCAAAAATTTCAGTTTTTGATTCTATTTCATCTTTTTTGCCTTTGCAAACCATGAAAGGTCAATTTGAAATGCTTGGTACAAGTCATATAAGTGGAGTTGGGAGGAATGATCTTGGGGTTTGAAATGAATCTAAGTTAGCTTAATTTTAATGGAAATAATTTTTAGTTTCATGGATTCTTATTTATGAACCATTTTTAAAAGGTTAGGTAGATTTTTATGCTTCTTCATCCATGAGGGGTCTCCTTTTTAAGCTTGTTTCAGAAGTTTTAGTTTTGGTTTGATGGATTTTATTGTTTAATATGTTTATCAAGACTTATACATAGGTTTTATCATCATAGTATTGGATTTGGAGGTCTCAATAACCCAAGGATCCTCTTCTAGGCTTGTTTGTGTTTGCAGACTTATTTCCTTCTTCACAAAGAGCTCTGTTGTCTTTGAGGTCATTTAAGGACTTAGTTACAGGTGTACAAATACTTTAATGTTGTGAAAAATTTGGTGATATACAAAAATTTTACAAGAATACTAACCTTGTAATGGCCTAATAGGCCTAAAACTTGCTTAAGTGACATAAATCTGCTCCACCCTCAGAAACACATACCTATATGTGCATAACAAGGTTTTAGAGATGTTGTATGAAAGGATGATTGATAGGTTTGTGATATTAATGAGGAATTTAAAGTGTATTACAACTTGGAGAGCATGTTTAAAACTTTTATTAGAACACTTGGTGTTTAAAAGTCATTCCAAAAAGAAGAGTCTATGTTTAAGATCATTTTCCTAAAATGGCAGAATAATACACTAGGCACTTTTATGAAATCCAAATAAAGGTGAGGATATTATAGTTGAGAAGCATAGTGAATTAATTTAGTATCCTCTACCATGTAATTTTATCTTTAAATTTTTGAGGGAAAAGTGACTAGAGGAAGGTAGTGTTTGATAAGCCCAAGGTTGTTTGGAAACATACTGAAATGTCTCAATAACATCTATAGGACTGAGATTCTAAAAAGACATTTACTCAATGCCATAACCCCAAGACATGTATCTATTCTTAAATTAATTGGATGATTAACAAATATTTTTTATAAACTAGAGAGACCATCATAGGGAAGTACAATTTTTTTTTGACTCATTTTGCACACCTTATCCATACACAGGCCTAAAACATTGCACCTACAGTAGGCTCTAGTAGGATTTTATCTTAGTTAGGTAGATAGTGACCAAGTTTGAGGTCCATTATGAAATTAAATACTTGTAGACAAATATTCATAAATTTAAGGTGCTACATATCTATCACATGACCTAAAGGAGCTCATGGTCATCTACAAGTAGGCCCTTAAGGGGAAAAATGTCTCAATCAACCGAGACAAAGTGGACAGTAACTTAAACACTAAGATTGGATAGTCTTTATATCTAAATTGGAACTAAAGGTAAGGATAATATGAATATATTATATGAGACATAAAGAGAGGAGTTCATAAATACCCTAACATACCCCATATAAAGCCTAATAGTGACCTACAGTAGGGTCTCAAGGAGAATTATCTTAGTCAACAGTAAAAGGGTTAGCACAGGTGTGTAAATGTATGGTTGTATCACACTTATATGACCTGGTGATTGAAAATGTTTTTATATCATAAATAATATTAAATTAAATCTCTAAAACTTTATGAACAAATCAAAAGGGACACATACACCTACAGGCAATAGGGTATGACAAAGTTGCTCAGTCATTTAAGGAAGTACCTAGTCTAGTGGGTCTAAGATGCATATTGAATGAAAATAAAGATATAGTGAAAAATAAAGTTATTTGGAGCTGTATAAAAAATATTTATGGGATTTATAGAGAAAATGACACCTACAAGCAGAGTCCTTAAAGTGAGAAACATAGTCTATGCTTAACATAGTCAAGCAGAACCATCATCTTGTGATTCTAGAGCATGAAAGGTACATCAAAAGGCATAAACACAATATGAAACTTAAAATATAGATGTATTAACCTATAATATTTAAAATTTAATTTTTAAAACTATATTTAGGCCTCAAATCATGAAACATACACCTACAAGTGTGACTGTGAGGGGCATATAGTCACAGTCAAAGATGGAAAAGTCTGCCTTGGAGATTGGGAAAGTTAGAGGCCCTATACTTGGATTTAGGTGATAAAAATATATAAAAATAATCCTTAGGAGTTTTATAATCCCTTAAAAAAAATTGAGGAAAAAATAGGGGAAGTTCCTCCTATTTTATCTCAGATAGGGGGTACTTTTCCCCTTACATAGAGCCTGCTAACTTGGAAAAGGAGAGCAAAACATGAACCAGAGGGCATGTTAACTTGTAAAAAAAATTTAATAAGTTGAAACACATATTAAAAAATATGATAAACTTGGTATGAATTTTTGAAACTAGATAGGGTGGTCTGGGCAACTAGGTTTGCAAGCAGACCTAGTAAATAAGGTACAAGCCTAATGCCAAAGTAGTGGGTCATTTCCAATTCTAGAATTTTAAAAGAATTATAATGATTTATATCATGTCCTTGGGGATAATAATAAAGTTTTTTATCCATATTAAAGTAGGAGAAACCATCAAAATCTAATTTGAGCTCAAGAATACATGGCAACCCCACTAGGCAATATTAGGCCTAATGCCAAAATGGGAGGTATTTTACATTTTCACATAAGTTAGGAATTATAAAATATGGAAACATGTTTTTGGGATTATAATAAATGTGTTGGAACTTTAAATTTTCAAAAAATTGCATCAGAAAGCCATTTTTAGACTTGAAAACACTCAGACCTCATAGAATGCATAGAAAAGGACACAAATGGTAACTTAAGATGCTTGTACCTTTCATGAAAATTTGCATGGTTGATAAATATATTTAGGTATGTTATAAAGGGTCATAAATAATCCATAAGTGTAATTTTTTCATATTTCCAACATAGGATATTTATGAACAAATGCTAAGACCTGAAACCACTCCAAAACCTTCAAAAACCCTCATTAAGGACCTGATTGGGGAAGGAAGGCAATTGAAGCATCTAGATGGAGATTAAAGGATAGGGAAGTGATTTGAAGATGTATATAACTCTCCATTTACATGTACCATATAATTGAGGTGTACCCTACCTATACAAAAGAGGTACAATAGAGGTTATTTTGACAAATTTTTGTGTTTTTTAGGTTTGGAAATGTTTCAAAAGATGAAACCACCTTTGGTATAGATATTAGGACTTTTTATAAGTCATAATGACCATTTATTTATCTATATAATCTCATAAATTTTCCTACCATCTCTTTCATCTTAGCCAGTCTAGTGGGCAGATAGTGAACACTTAGTGAAAATGGTGAAAATCTAATTGGGAAGCCTTTTAAGGCTTGATTCCTGAACCTAATGACTTGGAAACTATTGAAAGGTTTCATTCCTCATTTTTCATGGATTATATTGTATAATTGTAAAGGTTTTGGGTGTCAAGTGTGAGAGGTGCATGAGAAGGAATCATTTTGTAACTATTTTAGATGATTGCTCATGGATAAAGGAATAGGAATGATTGAGGCCTAATCCAATACATTTGAGGTATTTTTGGTAACCCTTTCCCTTTACATCAATCATTATACTTGACCCTATTTAGTGGTGAGATATTTTTGTGAAGGAAAATCATGAAAATAGTTTATTGTGGAAGCAAAGAGAATTTATGCCACATATGGAGGAGTTACCTGAGTTGAGGGATGTTTGTCCTTATTTTAATTACAAGACCTATCTCATGATTAATTTGATGATTTTAATAACTCCTCCTTTCTTAAAAAGTGTCTTAGTGACTCTTTATCTTCAATTTCTCTCTCTCCTCTCACAATTGCTATAAATTTTGACCTTTTTATTTGTTGTATTTATCTCTCCACCTAGGTATGGTGAAGCCTTGCCAAATTTTTGCCTTGATTCAATGACAAATGTTGTTTTACCTCATTCAAGATTCCAATAAGAGCATGCTTTGGTTTTTGGTCTTGTGTAAGTGTATTTTTATTACCTTCACATGTTACTCTTCCTAGTGCCTTGTGTGAATTGAAAGATCTCTTTTGTAGGTTAGCAAGAAGTGTCTAATGTGGATTGTAGGTATAGTGAGAAGCTTATTCATTAGTGTTTATAAAATACCTATTTTCTAAGTCCTCCTATCCTAAGATCTCTTCAAGACCCCATGATTGAAACATTGATGTAGAAGAGAGTGTTGAATTAGATTAAGTGTATGTGTAGGCCTCTCTTTGGTTCCAAGTGCATTTTAAGTGGTGTGAGTAGAAAAATAATTTGGTGTACTACCTCCCCTAGATTATATTTTTTTTAGTTATCCTTATTGTTAGGTTGTGGAGCTAAAAGCTTCAACTATTGCAGACATGGAGGAGGTTGCTGAGTTCCAGAAGTGCCGGCGTCGGCAGTGTAACCGACGTCGGTCACATACAGTGCAGAAGGCAACTGGCATCGGCAGGGAGTCGGTCGACGTCGGTCAGAACCAATCAGATAGGGACCAACGTCGATCACCTGTGTGTTCTAGAACTATTCATTACACGAACTATTAGTTAGTTAAATTGAGTGTTTGCATGTTAAAGGCTAATTATAGTCTTGAGTTACGTGTCTAATTATTGTAATTAAAATAGTCTAATTATTGTAAGCATGAGATCTATATAATAGACTCATGGGATATATTGTAAACTTGTGCTAGAGAGTAAGAGAGAAAAATAAGCTCCTTCAGAGAGTAAGAGAGCAATGGTGTGTTCCTCTTAGTGCCACAATACCAAGTGTGGGTGCTAGTTTGGAGAATCAGAGGGGTTCTTCATGTATGTATGATCTTGGTCAGCAAGGGTGCAAGACCACGTTTGGAGATCTACATTGGTGAGTAAGGTCTAGTGATTTGTAGGTAGCAGCAGAGAGCAGGAGATCTACTTGGAGTATGGTTGTGTACTTGTTGTACTGGCAGTGTTGTTACTGACTGGTTGGAGAGGCGAACACCAACTCTATATTTGAGTTGGTTGTTGGGACCAAGAGAGAGAGGGAAGAAGGTATTGAGGTGTGGCAAGCCTTTGAGGTGGAAGAAGAAGTGGCATCTTCTTTATTGTATTTTATTCTAAGTATTTAATACAATTGTGTATTGTCTCTCAAATCTTGTGTTGTTTCATATTTCTAGTTACTTATTCATTTTGGTATAATTTCGTGTTTAGTTTTTAATACAAGGTAATCATATGTGCTCTAATTGGTGGAGCAAGATCCTGATAGTTGGTATCAGAGCTTTTGGTTGGGTTGACTAACAGGTGGTTCAGATCTGGTTAGTGTTTGTTGATTACAGGTTACTCATAGGGGTTTTAGATTGAGTGGGAGTATAGCAATGGCATAAGAAGGCTACGAATGGAGAAACTGAATAACACAAATGGTCTGATTGATGGAAAGAAAGAACAGGTAAATAAAGATTGTTGGTTGGTAGTAGATCAACAAGGAGAAGCAGATGTTATAGGGGATGTTGCGTAGGATGCTCTGGATAAAGTAGAATCTTGGTTTACAAATTCTTTTGCCTCTTTCCATGCAGCCCGAAATAGAGCATCTTTTCATGGGTATGTCTTTGGAGACTTTGGAGAGATTTATTTAGGAGTTGGAGAGCCTTGTCAAATGGTTGGCAAAGGGGAAGTGAAGCTAAAATTACAGATAGATAACACACAGGGGTTGAAGAAGGTCATGCAGGTTCCAGTCTTGGAGATGAGTCTAATTTCTTCAAGAAATTTGGGTGATGGGAGATGCATAGTAACTCTCACAGTGGATGCACTTGAATTAGACAGTGGTAAGAAAGTAGGTATCCTTTATCTATCTACTTATATTACTGATTCACCTTCTATTACAGAGATGCAGCTTTGTAGGCTTGGTTACATATGTAAGAAGGGAATGCATCTTCTTAAGTGGAAGACAGATATCTTTGACAAACTTAAGAACTAGAAAGCCTTGGTGTTCATGGAGGAGATGATGGACAGAGATCAGCTATGGGGACTGAATTATTTTGAGTAGGGCAGTGTTGATATGGACAAGGGTTTGATCCAAAAGGAGCTCACAAGTAAAAATTCATCACTCACAGGTGAACACAGGTACTGGCATCGGTTAATAGGAACCAATGTCAAACAGACAGGCACCGACATCGGTCATGTGTAGATCAGCAGAGTCAGTGGTATCGGGAAGTAGGAATTGATGTCGATCATATAGTGACTGATGTTGGTAATGGGTACATCGGTGTCGATCAGGAAATTAACGTCGGTAGATAGGGTCAGTCGTAGGGAACCGACATTGGTCGGAAGTAGATTGGGAGATGGCCAAGATCGGTCACTAAAATGGATATTGGGTGGACAACAAGCTGTCAACAAGTCTCAAATGCCCATATGGAGGTCAGAAAGGGTAAGTGAACCTCATATTCATTGTTCACCTTCTTTATATTACTTACTGATGGTCGAGAACTAGGAAGATGTGAAGAGGCAATGCAGGTAGAATCCAGAAATAGTGGGAGCTTGGCATGGATGAGGAGTGTGAGTCCTTGGAGAAGAACCAAACAAGAGTTTGTTGGTAGAGTTGTCAGCTAGAAGAAAACATTGAGAGATGGATGGATTCCCAAGTTAAAAAAGAGAGTGGATGGATACGTGAGATAGAAGGCCAAGGTATATGGTCTTGAGGAAGCTGCAGGACAGTGGTATAGGGTTTGACAGGTGGATGACAAAGCAGGGCTTTAGTCAATGTCATTGTAACTATTGTGTTTGTTTTTACCAGGTGGATGATGAGTTGTGACATTATCCAATTACTGTATGTGGATGGTTTGCTAGCAGGTTTATACATACAAGGTTTTGCTGAGCTAAGGGTAAGGTTAGTTCAGTGGCATGTCATGAATAATTTGGAGCAGCGAAATTCTTTGGCATAAGAGACATGGAGATTTTGTCTCCAGTAGGAGCTGATGTGAAGAAGGTGTAGGTGAGGTTCAAGATGCAAGATGCAGAATCGGTAAGCACACCAAGGGCTGGATAGTTCAAGTTGAGCTTAGAACAGGGTTCAAAATCACATGAGGTCTAGTGTAGGCCTGAGTTTTCCCAAGCAGTGGGAGTTATCAGAGAGTTTGGAGCCAATTCAGGGAAGGTAGACTCTCAGGTACTTGATAGGGACTAGCAGCAGGTTAACATGTTATGCAGGGTCAAGGACTTCACTACATGGATATGTAGGTTCAGATGTGGCAGGTTACTTGGATGATAGGAAAGGCATCACAGGGTGTGTGATGGTTGGTCTTCAGTGTTGAGCTTGAAGAGGGATACAAGCCAGGAAATAAATTAGACGGTGTATAGGTATAGGTATAGTTGTAGCTGTTTATCTCCAAGTGGGAGATTGTTAGGTTGTGGAGCTAAAAGCTTCAACTATTGCAGACATGGAGGAGGTTGCTGAGTTCTAGAAGTGCCAGCATTGGCAGTGTAACCAACGTCAGTCACATACAGTGCAGAAGGCAACCGGCATCGGTAGGGAGCTGGTCAACATCAGTCAGAACCAATCAGACAAGGACCGACGTCGGTCACCTATGTGTTCCAGAACTGTTTGTTGCACAAATAGTTAGTTAGTTGAACTGATTTTTTGCATGTTAAAGGCTAATTATAGTCTTGAATTGTGTGTCTAATTATTGTAATTAAAATAGTCTAATTATTGTAAGCATGAGATCTATATAATAGACTCATGGGCTGTATTGTAAACTTGTGCTAGAGAGTAAGAGAGAAAAATAAGCTCCTTTAGAGAGTAAGAGAGCAATGGTGTGTTCCTCCTAGTGCCACAGTACCAAGTGTGGGTACTGGTTTGGAGAATCAGAGGGGTTCTTCGTGTATGTATGATCTTGGTCAATAAGGGTGCAGGACCACGTTTGGAGATCTACATTGGTGAGTAAGGTCTAGTGATTTATAGGTAGTAGCAAAGAGCAGGAGATCTACTTGGAGTATGGTTGTGTACTTGGTGTACTAGCAGCATTGTTATGACTGGTTAGAGAGGTGAACACCAACTCTATATTTGAGTTGGTTGTTGGGACCGAGAGAGAGAGGGAAGAAGGTCTTGAGGTGTGGCAAGCCTTTGAGGTGGAAGAAGAAGTGGCATCTTCTTTATTGTATTTTCTTCTAAGTATTTAATACAATTGTGTATTGTCTCTCAAATCCTGTGTTGTTTCATATTTCTAGTTACTTATTCATTCTGGTATAATTGTGTGTTTAGTTGCTAATACAAGGTAATCATATGTGCTCTAATTGGTGGAGCAAGATCCTGACACTTATCCCTTTTCATTCCCCAAAAATTTAGTAATAGGTTAGATTTATAGTGATACATCAAGGGAACTATCCCTAATCTAGAGATCCACTTCAAATTTGGGTCACCCAAAGCCCTAATATGGTTTGATTATGACACTTGAATGAGGAGAGACTTGTCATATCCTCAAGGGGTGCAGGTTCAAGTGATAATAGAACATATTCAAACATAACATAACATCAAATAACTTATTATAAATTTTCATAGACTAGAAGAGAGGTGTAGAGTTATAAATATTAAAAATGTTAAGTTTTACCTTAAATTATATGAAAAAATATCATGTACTTACAATGTCTCTTCATGGTGGAGGTTTATGAGGTATGGATTCATTCTTATAGCCTAGGCTTAGAGATATAATTTGAACATGAGAGGAAGTTATTTGGTTAATATATAGTATGGTTTAATGGTTTAAATTCACTTAAATTTCCTCTTTAGACACTTAGAAATCTACAATGCCTTTTAGGCCCAAATGAACCTATAACTTGCAAGTGGCACATAATGTATTGATGAAAGTAAAATGACTATTTGGTCTAAATCTAGGAGTGAGATTACCTATTTATGGAATGGAATAATTAACTTAGAGGAAATAAAAATTTTGGATCATAGTTTTCAATCATTTATAGTTACCTACCAGAGTCATTTGACTTTCCTAATTACCACCTATAGTCTGACTCAGGAAACACAGACTAACCTAAGCATGGAGATTATAGGTTTGGGAGTTTGATAGAGGTATAAGGTGAAATAATACATATAAATCACCCTCATATTGATAATACTAAACATTCACATGAATTTCATAGGCAAGGGGAATATAACATAAGTTAAACTAAACTAGGTTTTGAACCTCATGCTCAGTCAACTAAACCCTGCATACAGTCATAGTTTTTAAAAGCTAGTCATGAGATATTATGGTGTTTATGGATATATGGGTATGTTATAGCTATGAAAATTTATATATAAGTTTATAATGACCTGAAAAATGCCGACATAGTAATATTTAAGCTAGGTTAATAGGGGAAGTGTCCTCTATTTTGTCACAAACATGAGGCACTTCATAGTTACTGTAGTCTTCAGACCTAATATGCATGAATGGTAAAGAGGATGAGTGGGAGAGTATTTAATCTTTTGAGATGATGCATATGGTTTTAATTAAGGTGAATATATATTAACAATTCCTTGTTTTCATTAGGACCAATTATAAGTGGCCACAAACTCAGAAACATAGTTTGTGTTTCTAGGCCTAAAACTAGGCATAAACCCTCATGTCCTCAAACTTTATTCATATGAAAAAATGATATTTATAATTAATTTAAGACTTAAATTTATTTTATAAGGTTTATTAAACATATTTTTTTACATAAGACAACTCAAATTAGCCATTTTAGCTTAATTCTCTTTCAAGGGTGTCTAGAATGCATGGTAGAAGCTTGAGATCCAACTTCCTTCACTAATATATGTATATATGAGATACATGGGATATAAATAAAATGATAATAGTTTATGGGGGTCATGAATTCAAAACCAATGGCATTGGTTCAAGGGTTAAGTGTCTAACTTTTATGAATCAATTAACATTCTAAGTGACCTATTACCCTTATGAGAACTCCACTAGAAAGATATGAAGGGAGATGCATCCAAGAGTGGAAAATTGGCCTTGAAATATATTTTAATATATTTATCGTTCTCTCTGGATCTTCACCAATTATTTTTTCTATACTATCACTTTTATGGATAGGCATAGTTCTATGTTTTCTACAGGTTTTGAGTTGAATTGAAGGTATAAAAGGGAATAGATAGGTAAAAGTAATTGTTTAAGATGATTAGGAATGTATTATATCTATTAAAAAATAATTATAACCTTGGTAATTATTGTAAACCCATATGTTAATTTGGTGATTGCAGGCAGTCTTGAACACGATAGTGAGGAGGGTGACTGCCTAAGTGTGATTGTGCAAAGTTTGATATGCAAAATTCTGAGGTATATTTGATATAAAATAAGAAAAATAAGGTTTTAATTATTTTTATAACACATATTTAATGAATCTCCTTGAGTGTGTGTAGGTCACCTAAGTGACAAGTGTAAGCTTTGAATCCTAGAAAGCTAGTGAGTGACTACATGAGAGTTTATGACAAGTGGTGTAGATAAGTTCATTAGTTATGGAGTGTATAATGACCTATAAAATCATGTCTTCATCTTCTTATGTTAGGATAAATTTTCAACAAATTCCAAGTTAGTTTTGTATAGATAATGAACTCCTCTTCAATAAGGGTAGTTTTAAGTAAGACAATGAAGATCTCTATGCCAAATTTAATGAGGATGATGTGCTTCAAATGGAAATTTGTCTAAGACAACTTCATATCCTATTTTATAATTCATTTTATTTCATTTTAACTAAGTTTTAAGTCTTGAAACTTGGATTTTTGACTATTCAACTTCACTTCCCCTCCCTCCTCTCCTAGACTCTATATATTCAAGCCATTTTGGCATTATAAAGAATACATAATTGGTATGGTGAATCCCTACTAGTTTTGACATCTTGTTTTTGCCTTGTAATATAGTTTTATAAATATATTTTAGTCTATGAAATTCTTACCTAAGTATGTCAAGTAGTGTATTTGGATGACAAGTTATGAATGTCTTCTCCTTGCTTCCATTATGCTCTTGTATGCATTATGTGAGTAGTAGCATTTCTTCTAACAGGTCTCATGAAGTGTAACTATTTGTTAAGGTGTATTTTAAGTGTGATATATATTATTAAATTATATGATTATACCTCATTTTTACCCACCCTTGGATATGCATAACAATCTACCTCCATGTAGAAAAACTTATGCTAGAATAACATTGAGTTGAGGTCAATTTTATCAATCTTCTTTCTTAGTGAAAATAAAAGTATGTTTATGGAGTTATCTTTGGTATATCAAATTCATTATTAGAGGTTGATTTATGTTTCCTTATTCCCTTATTACCTATAATAGTGATTAGTCTAGTGTAGTGTGATAAGCATTCCATATAGCTCATTATCTCTCATATAAGTTGTTCATAAGTGTTACATTCTGGTTATATATTACATTACATTTAATAGTTAAGGTATCATCTAAGTATGAAATGATTGAAATTATATTTTTTTTGTATGTGATACATTTTTTATTCTTTATATTTTATTATTTATGTCTAACTTGGATGAAATGAGCATAGTTTCATATACAGAGATACAACCCTGTGGCATGATCATTTTGAGAAGTTATCAACAGTTTTGGAAACCCTTTTTGGAAATAGTTTTGATGATTTAATGAATAAAACATTGAGCTCTAAATATTTTTAGATTTGAATATGCTTTGAAGATGTTTAAAATATGCTTTGAAGACTATCCATCCATGCTCTGAATATGCCTAGTCACACTTTGAAGATGCCCACCTAGATCCTATAGATCAAGATAGTAACTCCAAAGATATATATATATATATATATATATATATATATATATATATATATATATATATATACTTTCCATATTTAGATATATTTTTTTAGAGATTACCATTCATAGTAATGGTCTAATATGATCTGTATATAAATTTAGTTCTATTTTTTAAATCTAAACATAATCTCTTCAGATATATGTTAGTTATAATTCATCTATTATTAGTTGAATTAGTTTTAATGCCTCCCTATAAGTGTGGGACCTGATTCCTAGATATTCTATTTTGAATAAGTGGATTTGGTTGTTTAGATCACTAGATTTTTTATTCTAAGAATAAGTTTTGAGATGTGCTTTAAATACATGTCTCCTCATTCCAAAGAATGGAATCAATAGATAGTGATCAGAAATCAGATAATAGATAATAACGAGAAGAAACATTCAAGGGTAATTTCAAACATATGTATATGTTACTTTTGATAATAAAATAAATTTTAGCATTCCTTTTCATTATTGAGTAAAATTTGAGCCTATTTTAAGGAAGGAACAAGGGCCCACTTCTCTCCAAAGATTAAAACAAATTAGTATTTTTAGTTTACAGTATAAAATTATATTTTTTAAATTTGGATATATTTTCTCTTACTATAAAGTGTGATTTCCTTTTTCAATGCAAGTTTTATTTCCTTTTCAAATCAAAGTGTGAATTTCCATTTACTACAAATGTGTTTCCATTAAATGCAAGGGTTGTTTCAATTCAATACAAGTGAGTTTTCTTTATGCAAAGTGTGTCTTTCAATTTCATAGGAAGTAAAGGTTGTTAACCCATCTCTATTTTCATAATCTATCAGTAAGTCATCTAAGTGAAAATAGATAATCAACATTCTCACATTTTGAAATATCACACTATCTTACCTAGTTGGGCAAGTTGAGTGAGGACACCATAATGTCTTATGCTAGATGTTTAAGTTCTAGATGTTGATGGTGTGGAATGAAAAATACTTTTAATAAGGAATTCTATAATAAATATTCAATTAGAAAAAATTTCTATATTTACTTTTCTACAAACATAAAACTAGATTCTTATTTATTGTCCTGAGGATTTAGACATCAAATAATACAGTAAAACCCACAAATAATGAATTATTAACTCAAATATCCAATGGTATCATTGTATATAGCCTTGGACACTGATCCTAGTAGAAAACAACACCAATCCATTGATTTTTTAAATGAGAGATATAACAATATCCTATCATAGTGTGTGAGCCTGAAAGATAGATAAAGGGAGCTAGCCCTTTCAAATCTAGAGATCTATTTATTGTAGTAGCTTGTCTATGTGCAAAGATAGTTCCATGTTATCCCAAATTTGAGAAGGTCTCCTTGACTTCTCTAGGGTAAAATTTTAGGATATAATAGTACCTTAAAAATTACCATCCATAGAGGTCAACGTAATAAATAAATAAAATAATGAACTTATCCTCCTCTAGGGGAACCACTCAAAGTAGTTTTATGTAAACTTGTAGTTATAAATATGATCATGTTCCCTCAAACCAAAACTTTTGATGAGAACCAACCAAATTTTTCATGGTATAAATCACATGAGTATTGTTACTTCTACAAAATGAAGGCTTATTCCATAAATCAGTGCATAAAACTAAAAAACTATGTCTAATATTTGATTGGTCATGAAGACATATAAGTAGAAGGAAATGTGTCCACTTTGAAAAATCAATAATTAGAGATATACCAAGATCCCTTTCCTAAACATGATAAACCTCATTCATAGAAGAATCAAGGTAAAATTAATAGAAACAACATAAATTCCAATAAATCCTCTCATCTATTTTAATTAGTAGTCAGTCACATCATGAACAACATATTATAGCCATGAAGTTAAATCCTTAGATTGTTATATTACAAATAGGTAATATAAAATCACTACACAAAAGCTTCATATGCCTACCCTTGAATGAAAATATAACCTCATTGAGAAAATTTAGAAAATACCTACCTAGATATCTATTATGGAACTTCTCAATATATCCATTATTCATAAATATCTTGTATAAAACTCTTTAGGAGTCAGTATTCCACATAGATATTGATCCATCATAGTTTTAAGCACTCATTGTGAACTTGTTCTCAAGCCATAAACTTATCATTAATAAAATTGATATATCCCCAACTGGTCCATCCCATAACTTTCCCTTGTTAATTAAGGTTTACATCACTAGACATAAAGTAAAAAGGGTAATTATATAAAATTAGTCTAGTTTAAACATTTATATTTTAACATTAATCAATCATATTTTTATTCAACCAGAGCATTATATCCTAATACAATTACAATCAAAACATATAATAACAAAAAAATGAGATCCCCACATGCATAATACACTTTCCCATAATGGTTGGGTTTGTCATACAACAAATGTTGTTACATGTCATTTATCTTGTTCTTACTTATTATATCCTCCTTGGTTGACCATGGATTTATGGCATGCAAGTTTTTCCATCCACCCTTCACCAATGCATAAAATTTCCCCATTCTATCATGAAATTTAATGTTCCTAGTGACCCTTAACCCTTTTAATATTACATAATGTTAGAAGGAATATATCATTTTACAACCTATTGTCCTATCATATAAGATGTTTATGAAGTAGATTAATTTATATCACCTTAACAGACAAAACCTTCATCTTATATCCATCTTGGTGATCTTCCATCCACATCTAAAACCGCATATTTCAAACATACATCCACGAATCCATATTCCAAGTATAAATTCAAGATAACTTGTGGGAAATATTCCAATTTCTCCAAAAATATGTGGTGGTCCTAACTTAAACAAAATGAAACAAAAAGTATCTTATCAATTCATGAAAACCTCTTTTGTAAAATCAGGCCTTCTTTAAAATGAGATCAAAAGTTTAAATGATTCTTAGTTATAAAATGATGGTATAACTACTTATTTCCAAATAAATGAGTATTCCATGGAAAAATAAATTATTTTTAACATCATGAATTATAAATTTAAATGTTTGGGTCTCCATGAACAAGTAATTATAGAACCCATACCTTTTCATGCAAATAAAGAATATTGTGACATCAGTTACAAACCCCCTTATGGTGATTCATATGGTTATATTAGTGGTGTTTCCATGATCTATAGAGAAACATATTCTAACATTAAAACATTTTCCATCCATAGCATTTATGAATACATCACATCCACTAACCTCTTCAATGGCATTGTTTTTCTCACCCTTGACCTAAAATATCTTGAACTCATCGATTGGGAACAATAAGATCATATACCATGCAAAATTTTCCAAAATGATGAAGATATTGTAGATTTTATGGGACATAAATAAAAAATTCCATTAAGATATCATAAAAATGGATTTGAGATCAATATTGATACAATATCATTCTTTGGGGGGCAAGAAGATTTCCTTAGTCACCAAAAATCTAAAAAATAAAAAAAGTAAAAAATCTCCCCTACTGAAAACATCTCTGAGGTGCTATCAGATTAATAAAATCCAAGTAAATAAAATAAATATGATTATATTGGTGAAATCCTTTATGAGGAATCAATAGATGAGGAACTCAACCTTCTTCCCACACTAGCATATTTTTAGGATAAATCTAAATCACTTGAGAAAGACACCATAGAAATCAATATTTGGATAGAGGAAGCACCTTAAATCATCAAACTTTTAACAATTCTCATCCATGAAGAGAGATAAATGCTTGTCATTTTTCTAAATAATTCACGGTCCTATGGTGACATGATGGTATTGAATCCATCTCTTATAGTATATTAATTAGTTTTTAATGAAGATGAAATATATATAAAGAAAAAGCTGAGAAAGATGCATCCTAAAGTGGATCTTCTTGTCAATAAGGAATTATAGAAACTCTAGGATGTTGGATTTAGAATACCAAGTACCTATTTAGAGTGGGTATCAAACATTATTTCAGTCAATAAAATCCCAACAAGAATCTAAGTATACACTAACTTTTAGAACATGAACAAGGCATGCCAAAAGGATGACTTTCCTTATCTAAAATTGACATAATAGTTGATTCAATATCAGGACATGATATTTTATCTCTTATGGTTGGTTTCTCATGCTATAATCAAATAAAAATCAAACTTGAAAATCAACATAAAATGACATTTATCATACCATGGGGTGCCTTTTGTTACCAAGTTATGTCCTTTGATTTTTAAAATGAGGGTACAACATATCAAAGAGACATGATTGTCATCTTCCATGACATGTTTCATGACATTTTTGAAGACTATGTGGATGATATATTGTCTAAATAAAAAACTATAGTATAACATCTAGTAATCTTACACATAATATTTGAAAGGGTAAGGGAGTACAAGGTTTGTTTAAATCCAAAAAAATGTGCCTTCAATGTCATGTCAGGAAAATGTTTTGGATTAATTATCTCTATAATATATGTTGAATTTTACCCTACAAATATAAAATCCACAACACAAATTCCTCCTCCTAACAAACTCAAACAACTCCATAATTTGCAAGGAATGATCTAGGTAATTAAGATTTATCTTGGAACTTGCAAACAAATGTCAACCATTCACCCATATTTTGAAAAATGATATTATATTTCATTAGGATGAATTATTTTAATAGGGATTTAAATAACTCAAGTAACATCTTTAAAATACACTGGTACTAATGCCACCTACTCTAGGGAAACCTTTGTTATTTTATATCTCAAAAACATAATATGCCTTGGGATCTCTCTTAGCTCAACATGATGATTAGGTAATATAAAAAGTTGTGTATTACCTAATCATAACTTTGGTAACCTAAAAAATTAATTACACTATAATTGAAAAAATCATGCTTGTTTGTTTTTTCTTCATAAAAGCTACAACACTACATATTCAATAATCAACCAAAAAACATTGCTAAAGTAGATCCGCTCAAATTTATTCTCTCAAAAATATCTCTCATGGGGAAAATTAATAATATGTCATGTTAATAAGTGAATTTAACATTGAATATGTGCATTAGAAGGCTATCAAGGGACAAGTTATTGCATATTAGTTTCTAGAAGCACCTTTATTAGACAAGCAATCATTAACCATTGTATTTATAGATCAATCCATCCTATCTCTTAATGAGTCATTAGAATGGATTATAATTTTATGGTTATTTCACTACCCATGTCCTGAGTGTAGGTATCTTGTTCTTGACACCATAGGGTGATCTTATTATAAAAGCATTTAGAAGCATGTTTCCTTGTACTAATAATATTATTGAATTTGAAGCCCTTATTTCAAATCTAAAACTATAAATTCATTGGAATATACAACAACTATTAGTGTATGGTGATTAAAAACTCATCATAAAAATAATATATCAATTAATACCAATATTATCATATAAAAGAAAATGGTCAATAATTTGAAGCATTATTTAGATCACATATAGTTTGAACAAGTCCCTCACACCAATAACAAAGTTGTAGATGCCATGGCCACCATGGGTTGTCTCGTATAAATGTAGAAGGATATGAAACATAGTTAATTTTTGGTCAAGAAAATAATGATCCCATCTTATGAATTCCATGAATCTAAAATGGTTTATGAAATTTTTGGCCGCAATTACCCATGGTACCATGATAACACTATCCCTATAAATATTTCACGTAAAAATAAAAAATTATTTATCCTAACTCACACTTTACCCTCTTTGGTGAAACCATAGATATAGAGGCTATGATGAAACATTTTTGTTATTTTTAAATTTTGAATAAGTAGACTTAGCAATCAAGGAAGTCCATGATGGAATATGTGTAGCACATACTAGCAGTATGGTGTTAGCAAAGAAACTATTGAGAATGAGATAATATTATCCCACTATGGAAACATATGCTTTCCAATATGTCAAAATATGCATAGCTTTTCAGAAGCACATAGATCTTATTTATTAACCATCTCAATATATGCATCTAATCATAACTTCATGACCCTTTTCGACATGGGGGTTCAATCTCATTGGTAAAATAAACCCTAACTCATCTGCTAGCCATAAAAATACAATCATTTCCATTGATTCCTTTACCAAATGGGTGGAATAAATCCCTCTTACATATTTACTAGGCAAGTAAATCTTGAAATTCATCCTCAATCATATCATTTGATGTTATGGTATCCCTTTTGCCATCATATTTGACAATGGTAAGTCCTTAAAAAATAAGGATGTTAAATCCATTTATACCCAATTTCATATTAGGTATAACTGATTCATACCTTACTTATCTTAAGGTAATGGCCAATCAAAGACATCCCATAAAACATCATTAAAATCCTTAAATGGATTATCAATAACACTAGTCAAAATTAACACCTTTAACTTTATCCCACCTTGTGGGTTTACCATACTAATATCCACATAGCTATAGGTTAAACCCCTTACTCACTTATCTTTTAAACCAAAACCATTTTTAATATTGAGATAGATCTACCCTCCTTACATATTTATTTACAAGACCTCATTGATGATGAGGAATATCGAGTTGCATGGCTACATGAGTTATAAATTTTGAATTAAAAATGACTAAATGTGATTTATCATTTACAAACACATCATAATAGGATATGCCACATATCCAAAAATAAAATCAAGACTAGAGAGTTTGAGATTGGAAACCTTCTCTTAAAATAAAATAATAAAAATACAAATCAAGAACATGAGAAAAAGGGAAATTTTGAACCCAACTGGTTATGTCCTTATGTTGTCATTAAAAATATAGACTAGGAGTGTATAAAATAGCTATAAAATATGGAGAATATCTTTATGAACGTCTTAAATTATTCCATGGTTATGATCTAATACTTCCAAATAAATTTAAAAATACAAAAAATAAACATAAAAAAAATCCAAAGGTGAAAACCATTTATTATGGTGCCTTGGTAAAGTACCTTGATGAATACTAGTTTATTATGTCATGCATAGTATCTTTTATCTATAATTTATCCTATACTTGGGAACATCCATATTCCATCTCATCCTAAAAATATGCAAATCCATCCATGCATAATTTATACTAATCATCCCTATAACCAAGTCATCCCAATTTTTATATCATGGCCATCCTTCTTCCCTTTTTTGACCTTGAAAATGATATGAAATAGGCCTTAAAACATGTATTAAAAAAATCTTGGCACTCCCATGCTTCTATGGAAACACATTTTAATTGTTATCCTGACATACAGAAGATTGGGTATATGATTCCTACTTGACTTAATCCTTGGAGATCTATCCTTCATCCTTCATACATTCCATTCTACATTTTTAGCCCATTTCATCCATTACCATATCCATTTCCAATTCTATAACTAATTTTCACCTTTTTTGTAACTTCGTTGTCAGTCCAAAAATACATTAAACCCTAAAAACATTATAAAACCCACAAAATACTTTATAAAAAAAATCTAAATTTCCAAAGCAAGTGTCATTTTGTCTTGTCTTTAGGATAATTCAAACCCTTATTCAACTTTTAAAATATCATTGTGGTTTCATTGATATATATCATTTCCAATCTATCCCCTCATATATATTGTTTCTTGGGGGAAAACAAATCTATCAGGTATCATTATCAAATCTCCTTAAAACATAGTGTTTCTACTTTGATCTAAGGACAAAAATAAAATTAGTTTGCTTATTTCATTTTTTGTGTGTGTTATTGTTCATTGTTTATTATTTATTAAGTTTTTTATATTATCTTACTTGTTGAGTTATGCCATTCCACACATTTATTACAATAGTTTCATCATGGTTTTTCATATCATGATGCATCATGTCATTATATATATATCAAGAATAAGGTTGCTCAAAACATTTGTAAATATATGAAATATTAGCAACAATTCATCCATACACATAAACATCATTACATTACCTACATCCATACAAATTCATTCCTAAACATATATCCATAAATTAATCATTCCCAAATCATTAAATACTAACTATTCAAAAATTAACATCAATTTCTAACTAAACATTCCCTCACATTGACTAAGTATACATCATAATAAAAATAGTAGGAGTGGTAGGTAATCCTAAAATTATATCACAACATACATAAATATACATAAAATATCCATAAAAATCATCAAGTATCATCACATAATCAACAAAACATCACACACACACACACACACACACACACACACACACACACACACACACACACACACACACACACACACACACACACACACACACACACACACACACACACACACACACACACACACACACACACACACACACACACACACACACACACCCACACACACACACATCACTATCCATGTACATGTATCCATTTCATCATATAAAATAGTGAGCCTAATCAAAATTTCCATGTCTCATCACGAATCTTAGTACTAGGGATCCCTAGTGGTGGGTTCCTCCTAAGAGGATCCCACATCAAGTGCATTTATGGAACCATCTATGCTGAGGATGCCCATATACATCATCTCAACCACTTTAAATATGATGTCACTCCATGATCATCCAGTACCTATCCTTATATAACTATCATTGGTATGTTTTTGTAACAAACCATTACACCAAAACCTTGAAGATTATTTGAAATATGCACATCAAAATCATAATATCCCACCACAATTCTAAAGGCCACAATCTAGATTAGATTTTCACCTATACACCAAGATCCCCTACATGTGAGAGCCTCAAATGAATAATGCAATGCCAACATAGCCAACCATTCTATGACTTGAACCTAGGTGGAGGCTATGATATTGAATGTAACAAACCATCACACCAAAACCTTGAGGCATTAATGAAATCTACACATCAAGATAATAACATCCCACCATGATTTTGATGAATAGAGTCTAAGCTTTAGAATCATGGTGGGATGTTATTATCTTGATGTGCATATTTCACTAATGCCTCAAAGTTTTAGTGTAATAGTTTATTACATAGGTACCCATGTTGCTAAAGTCTATTATAGTTGTAGTAAGACTAGTTTAAAAGGGGGAACTACATAGGGGTATTTCTGATAATTGCTAGAGGGAAAAGAGGAATCTTGATAGGTCAAAGTGGAATAGGATGGAAAGTAGTTGTCTAAATGGGTGGACTTATAATATATGTAGAAGTATGAAGGGATATTTTTATACATAGGAATCATGGTGATTTTTTGTGTTGTGGTATGTATGTAACTTGATGCCACATGAGGTGGTATGTGACCTACCTATAGGGGGCATTATACATGGGAGGCACATGGCTTGGAGGTGTAGAGAACACTGGGTTTTTAGTTGCCACATAGTATTGTAATGATGGAGTGTACATATATAAAATCCCTTCTAGAGTTTGAATAGGTATTTGATATGATGAATAAGTCTTGGAGGTATTGGGGTTGGGGACCTCATGAATAAGGATATTTCTTAAGGGTTGGTGAGAGACATGGTTTTTATGGTACATACTCTGTGGTGGTGGTAGTACATAAATTTTTTGTTGTAATGTTGGGTAAGTATTTATTTGGATGGGATGATAGGAGGGATAAGTTGGTTTGGGGGGACTTGGGAATAATCCTTGACCTAGACCTTGTTAATTGTTCTCTAAGTCATGGATATGACCTATTAGGGTGATAATGAGTTGGTTATGACTATAGTTAGCATTGGGCCCATGGGTATTCATGGTAGGAGGGGTAGATGCATAAAATTAGGTAGCTTAAATGGTTTAGTTTGAGGCCTCCCCTTGGATTAGTGCTTATTTATTACAATGGTGGGTTGGATATGTTTTAACTCTTACTAGGTAGCTGTGTAGCAGTTTGCATTTAGTTGACCTCATCCTCTAACTAATAGATCTTTCCTAGGTATTCATCATATATGGTGATTTTTTCTATGTCTCATCTTTGAAAGCTAATGTTTGGCCAAGTGGCTATATGAGGAATGAATATGCTTTCACTTGTGAGGGTCATGGTGTTAGATTCATGGTTATTGCTTGTAGTTTTGGATACATTATGTATCTCTTGAATAATAACTTTGTTTTTTGTCTGAGTGTTAGGAAGAGAGTAATATTAATATTAGTACTCTATGCTAGTGTCAAAATATATATTTTTCTATATCATCAATGAAGGTTTGATAGAGTTAAGTTAGATTCTCTTATAGCCCTAAGGCCAAGAGAATTACCAATATCCTATCTAGAAATATTTTTCATGTATATGGATACCTATATAATAAATGAAAGGGGAAAGATGGAGAAAATAAAGGAGAAGAGGAAGAAAAGGGTATGTAAAGGATGAATTAATTCACATTGGGTTCAATAATTTTTATGCACATAAATTAGCACATGCTAAACTATAGACTCGAATCCCTAAGGTCTGGCCTAGGAAGTCAATGTAATAGATATGCTAGGGGTTTGGTTAGTTGATTAGTGGAACAAGATTTGGGATAGGTGATGGAAATGGGTTCTCATGATGGAATGAAAAGACTTAAAAAGTGTCTCAATTCTCATTAAGATAATTGAGCTATGAATAAATAGAGCTTCAATGTCCTTTGGTATTTGATATCATAAGAAGGTGAAGTTCTATGCCAAGACTAGGTTTGAGGAAAGGAGGGAGATTGGGTTGGATGACTCTGCCTAGTCAATGTTATGCATTGAATGTGAATGATATAAGATGAGGCTAGACCCAAGGATAAAAATGATTGTGGATGAGAGATTAGGCCTAGATAATGTTGTGTTGACATCTCCTCTTCTGAGGGAGGTCAATGATAAGTGGATCAGGGGCACATTCTTATTTTTATAGTGTGGTTAAAGAATCTATGATGAGGTGGGGAATGGAAGTGGATATAAATACCTCATATCTCAACTTAGTACTAATGTTAGTTTATGTGACAATGATGGGACTAGGTTCTCTAACCCTAGGTAATAGAATGTGTTGAACAAGACTTGGTGTCTCGGTGAGGGTCATCTAAAGAACAATACATGAAAGCCAAGGAAAAGTGTATGAGTTTGTTTAGATAATTGCTTGTAAAGTGTGCTTGATGGAATGTTAAAATAAGGCTTGATGTATGGTGCTTGTGCATATGGAAATTATTATGTGGCATGTGGTTGATTTCATGGATTGGTAAGGATTTTGATATGGCTTGTGAGTGTTAATAAGGATTTTGACACTATTTTTGTTTGTTTTTGTTGTTTTTATACTTTTCTTGGTTTTGTAGAAGTAAATGCTTGTTTGTTAAAATTAATTGTTGAAAGTAAAAGAATAGTAAAGCTGAAATTAAATGAAAACAAAACTCTTTTTTTATCCCTTTTTAATGTTTTTAATATATTAAAAGAGAGATATTATGCAACCAACCTATGATATTATGTAAGATGCTAATTTTTCTTAGCTGTGCTTGTGTGTAAATTAGATGAGATGTTTTTATTTGTTTTGATTTTTTTAGTATGAAATGAACCAAATGTATAAATTTAATTTATGCATGTAAATAATGTGATATTAAAGTTTTATTTAAGACAAAAATAATGAAACACTTTTTATGTAATTTATTATTTAAAAACAAACTAAACTAGCTTTTCAACCTTTCTAAATTGCTACAAACAAAACTCTTTTCTTTTTAATGATTTGATAAGATGAAAATAAGAGATGAAATTTATGATTTTTATATTTTTAAAAAGGAAAATTACAATGATTTTAACCCTTAAAAATAAATACGAACATCAATCTACTACCATTGTGTATGCACCTACATTTGTTTATATTTATATGTTTGATTAGGTGATTGTGTTGGAGTGCAAGAGACTCATTTAGATATTAAAAGAGAAAATTTACCTTGGATGGAAATAATAAAAAGAATTTATAATATATTTTAAAGTAATATTTACAAAATTTATTACAAATTGGGAAGGAAACTAATCTACTAAGATGCAAGCATAAATCAAAACTAGCTATATTTTTTTTAGCAAAGACAAATGAAAAAGAATAAATCTATTTCACTATCAAATTTGCTTCTTTTTATAAATATGGAAAAATAATATAAGATAATAACAAGATAAACTAAACCTAATTTAATAAAGAAAATAAATATTTTAAATCAATAAAACTCCTACCTAATTCTAGCATAAATTAGTTGAAGTGCATGTGGTGTGTTGATAGAAGAATCCTCAGTATGATAGCTTCATATGCTCGTATATAAATTATAAAAAATCTCTATCTAGAGGATGCATAAAATCTGGGACAAGATAAGAAAAAGAGGAGACACAAACCACAAATGGAGATAAGCTGAAGTGAGGCTGGATAATATGCCTTAGCTTTGTAAATCCTGAGTTAATTTCACCTAAAACACTTAATCACTTACAACTATGTAGTTGAATCAAAAATAATAGATTCTAAATATCCTAGAAAATGTATCAAATTTTTTGTTATAAAATTTTCTCACAATTTATAATGGTAATTTTTAGATCTAAAATCAAGCCAAAATTGGCCTTCTTCTAGGAAAATTTGGGACCTTTCATGGAGGAGTTCAATTAAGTGTGATGGTGAGTTCAACTTAAGAGGAACTAAAGAGGACTAAAAATATAAGAGGGAGTTAGTTGGGCCTAATTGGTGGTGAACACAAGGTGATAAAAGTAAGAAACTTGATGTTAGTCATGTAAAACATGAGAAAATTAGAGTCACATGAGCTAATTTTGGAAATAGTTTTCACTGTGATAGAATCGCCACTTTATGTAGGGGAGATTATAGAATGATTACTTAATTTTCTAAAATTATCACTTAAATTTATATTAATACCATATTTTTATTGAAAATCCACCCTTTAGCATTAAATTAATTTCTTAAATTATTTAACCATATGGTAGTTATGTAAGCTAAGGGTCAATTACGTAATAGGGAAGGGCGGTTCCATTACCTAGGGCAGCAGTTCTATCATCCATGGCTAGTTTTTTAAATAGAGTGAAAATGGATAAGAAATTCAGAATTAAGGAGGACCAAAAGGGGTCAAGGGAGAAATAGGAAGGTATATAGAAGGAGTGGATCTAGAGAGTTCCTTATGAGTTCCTTATGGAGCATAAAATAAGAGGTCACTGCACCATCATCAAATTTGTATTGTAAGTGTCGTACTGTGTAAATTTTGGGTACATATAGTTACCTAGACCCTCATTTTTTTACCATGACACCTTACCAATTAATATCATTATAAACCATTTCCCCCTTTAGTTTAGTTTAATTTACTTTCATTACTTACTTGCACATTTAATTTCATAGATGTATAGTGAGAGTTATTTCTTTATGTTATAGGCTTAGGATTTGGACCATTTCCTATTTTAAATTAAGATGTGGGAAACCCTATAATATATATACCAATTTCAATGGTCATTACCTAAATTTAAAAAGTATCATGAGCTCTATTTGATCATCCTTATTTGAGTCTGAGTCTATTAAGATAGGATAGTTTCAGGTTAATCTTAAATCATGCATATATTTTGGTGAACTTGATGTAAATTATATCCCTTGTTTGTATTAGATCCATGTTTTTATTTATATAACCCTAGTGAAAAAAATTTCAAGCCGTCAAAAAATTACATCAACTAGCCTAATATAGTTTTATGTCTATTTACCAATGGGATCAACCAACTTGATACCATTTTATCTCTTTCCAAATAACATCAATCAAGATAATATAGTTCATTTCTATCAAACTACCACTAGTGCTTATTTTTTTCCAAAATTTATCATCCAACCTAATATAGTCTATTTTTATATCTAATAACATCAAATTAACTGATACAGTCTATTTTCTAAACTTAGTAATAAATTTTATTGGCCTAGTCGATACCATCACTTTCTTATAATCAACATTTTCATCAAATTTTTATGGCCACCATTGTAGGTAACTATTCATGGTGAAATTATCCCATACCTTTTCTCAAGGTTGAGGATCCCAATGATAGACTTCCCACCTATGATGATACTTCTAGTGAGATTGAATATTTTGAATATGGTCTTCCCCTTGATAAAAATCCTTATAAGGATCATAAATATATCATGTTAGACACCTTTATCATTGACGAAGATCAAAGTGATGATTTTCCTCATGATATTAGTTATCCTTATTACCAAGGTGAAGACCCCAATGATGAAACTCATAGATGGACTAAAAATTAATATTTTATACAAAGTGAAATGCAATTGATCTATTAATCAATATTAGCTCAAAGAATTTAAATCCTACTTACACTTATGATTGTTGATACATTAGATATTTAGGGTTATGATGAAGATGGATATGATATACCTATCTGAGGGATATATTACCATAATAAAATCACTAGGGAGGGTTCCAAATCCTCCAATCAAGTAAAACTATGCAATAACCCTAGTTAGGTCCTATGTTTTTATATTCACTAAGTATAAATGACAAAAACAAAGTAAACTCTAATCTATTTCTCACCAAAGATTGTGGAAAAAATTAGGGGTTAGTAAACATAAAAGTAAACATGCATAAGAGAATACTAATTAAGCTATGTATATGTAAAACCCTAGTGCATAGAGAAAAATCTATTCAAAATCCATTACTTATGCTACTTCTATGTACTAAAAAAGAGGAAAAAATTTAGAGATACTTACCTTGAAGATGAACCCATCAAGACTCAATCTCTCCCTTGGCCAAAGGTGCTTTGCAAGAGGTTTTTTTGGTTTGTAAGGATCACTAATAAAGGTTAAAACATCCAGGACATTTACATAAGATATATTCTTCTCTAAGCAGAGACCCTAAGCTATAACTCCTCGAATAGAATGGCAGAAGAGTAGATTATGAAGAAGTGCCAATGAATAATTAACTTTTATTGTCTATAATATATGCTGAAATGAATATGTATGCATAGTTGAATCTAACCCTAAACCTTTCCAAAAATTTAACCAATAAGGTCAGTCTAATCAAATCTATATCGTTATTGATAAAAATAAATTAGCTCTTGGTCTAGATCAACTAGGGGATGAGCTAAACCCTAAATGATTTTTATCAATTAGAGTACAAATTTGATGGGGTTGATAGTGTAATGTAAATCATTAAAAAGGGATATAGTCTAAGGAAGGGATAATGAAGGTGGAAAATTACTAGAGGAGGGTAAAAAAGAGGAGGTAAATTATAGGGAAGTATTTTTGGGAGATGGTTGGATTGATAAAAATTGGTAGTATAGAGACAATAATACTGTGAAGTAGCAATGGTTTGCCCACCCCTTTCTTGGTGCACCCCTTATGGTGTACACTTAGAGAGACTGAGACTAAATGGGTTCTTTCAAGAGATAAAGCATCAATAATTGATAAAGTTTGAAAGTATTATGTGTATACGTATACCCCATTTAAATCTCATCAGATGTCACTCAGGTGTAATAGGGGATGGTGTATGCAAATGGAAATGTAATTAATATATAAATCAATCCTAGATCAGAGAATATAAATCCTACTTATACTTCTAATTGTTTATACATTATTTATTCAGGGTCATGACCAAGATATATCCACTAGACCTAGCCAAGAGATCTCTTACCAGAATAATATCACTAGGCACGATTCTAAATCCTCCAGTCAAGCAAAACTATGTAATAACCCTAAATAGATTTTATGTTTTCATATTCACTAATGTATAAATGAAAAAATCAAAGTAAATTCTAATCTAGTTCTCACCAAATATTTTGGTATAAAGTGTGGGTAATAAACATTAAAACTAAACATGCATAAAAGACATATACTCATGTTAATGTATACAGAATCCTAATGCATGGGAGAGAAGTAAAAATGCTAATATATCTACTCTTATAAAGGAGGAACAAAGTTAGGAATACTTACCTTTGAATATCAACCCATTAAGCCTCAATATCTCCCTTGGACAAGGTGCTTTTAAATAGGTTGTTATGGTATGTAAGGGTAAAAATGATAAATTAGCTCTAGGATACACAACCTATCAATAAATATAAAAGCCTTCTCCACAAGACAAGATCTGTATCTCCAAAGAAAGTATTGAAACCCTAATCTATGTTCCTCAAGTAGAATGGTGGATAAGCATATATGCAATATATATCTCTTATTCTTCTCTTCCTAAGAAATAACAAAATTAATGTGTTTATATAGTTGAATCTAACACTAGTCCTTTCCAAAAATTTATCCGATAGGGTTGGTGCAATCAACTCTACATCATTATTGACAAAATCAAATTAGGTCTTATCCTAGCTGACTTAGACCCTATATGAGTTTTGTTAACTAGAGTATAGGGTCAATGTGGTTGACATTATATCATAAATCATCAAAAAGGATTTGAGGTTAGGGAAGGGCTAATGAAGATGGAAAATTACTGGAGGATGGTGAAAAATAAGAGGTAAAGCTTAGGGGAATGTATTTATGATATGGTTGTGTAGATAAAAAGTGGTAGTAAAGGAACAACAATCCTAAAAAGCATAAATGGTCTACCCACCCCTTTCCTAGAGCACCCCTTAAGGCATACACTTAGAGAGATTGAGACTCGATGGGTTCTTTCAAGAGATAAATGATTAGTCAATAATAAAGTTTTAAAATATTATGTGTATACATATGCCCCACCTAAAGTTCATCACGTGTCACTTAGGTGCAACACAAGATGGCACTTTGGGAAAAGAACATAACACATAACACTAAAGCTAAATAAATTTTAGTAAGAAGTAAATAAGATAAATAAAAGTAAAAAATTAAAAAAATAAATATATTTACTTTACTTAGTGTTTTAGATAAAGAATAAGATGCAAGCAATGTGAATGTGCCCAATGTAGGGAACATTAGACAAGCCTATAAAATTAGCGAAAAATAATTATTTTTACAAGATATAAATATAATAGGTGAAAAGATTCTCTACAATGTTAGGATTTTTGAACATTTTATGATTTAGAAAGAGTTAGTAAAAATAAAGATATGGTCAAAAGATAGAATCTGGTAGTAAATATTTGAAAAATAAATAATTTTGAATAGTAAATATAAATAGGGTGAAAAATAATTCATTTTTTATTTTTACTATTTGAAGAAAATAGAGATTTGAGAGACTTAGTTGGAGACCAGAGAGCTATCATGATGAGGAGACAATAAATAAGATGAGGAGGATGCATAGCAGCCACAGTGAGTGCAACATAGGTAAACAAATTAAAATTTTAAATTTTTGAATATTTTTATTTGAAATTAAGATAAATATAGGAAAATAACTGTTAGGCAAAATATAGGCATAGAATGGACCCTAGGAATTTTTTAGGTAAATTAGGGGTAAAATGGGGTATTAGTTAGGAAGAAGTCAGATAAATAAATACTCAAGGCATTTATGGTAAATGGTCAAAAAGTCATCATTATAGAAGAATAGAGTCGACCTGTTTGACTTAGTCTGTAAAGTGAGACAAAAAGATAAGGCCAACTATGTAGTAGTGGGATGATTTAGTATTCTAATGGATGGCCAACTACGTAATAATAGGCCAACTTAGTTGGTAAGTTGAGCAAGGTTGACTGTGTATGATAGGGACAAGTTAGTTTGTTGGATAGGGCTGATATAATATCCATAAAATAATTCAACTATGTATAACAGGGCTGATATAGTATCTCAAGGCAAGAATATGGTGATAAGAACCTGATATAATATCAACACAATGTGCATATATTAATCTCAAAATTTTGAGTACACATAAACACCAATTCCTTTTATGGAAAGAATAACTCCGTATTACGGGCCTTTTCGAGGGACAACCTTATATTAGAGCAAATCCTAATTACAAATGACTCTTTGATGATCTAAAACATCATGTGCCCCTTTATTTAAACTATTTCTCATCTACCCCACTCCTTATTCTAATTCATGTGGGATTATTCACTAATCTATTATTCTACTATTATACTATTATACCCCTATCTAGGTACACTACATTCCATCCCCCTTAAATATGTTTCACCCTTGAAACATGATAAGAAATAAGAGGAGAACCAAATTAAGGCTATACCAAAGGTACATTACACCCTACCCCATCACTTCATGACCCAAAAATAATAAGGGTGTTATGTGCTTAGCTTTTATTCTACCAACTAATTATTTATACTCAGATAGAACATCAAGTTGACTTTCCCCTGAGTGATGAAATACAAGTGGGTCTATCTGGGTAAGATTTGTTTGATTACTTTTTTTAATATTATTATGATTTGGTAGTGTATGAAAAAGGAATGAAACTAAAATAATGTATTAATCCTCCTAATTACACTAGGTATGCTACTTAAATAGACAAACTCAAAAAACAATTTCTTTCAAAAAAGAAAGCAATCTATTTTTTTTTTCTCACTTTAATGAAAATGAAGAGTTTTTTTTACTAAAATGTAATAAAATAAAGAACTATAATGATAAATAAATAAAAATGAGGACCAAAAAAGGGTCCCATTAGGCATGCCATAATTTTTAAGTAGTTTTTCATTCATTCTTTTGTAAAATAGACTACTAGAAATTCCAATTGAAATACGAGGTTTTAATGCTTATCTATAATTTGGATTATTGCGCACTATTGACGCAATGAATGTGGGAAATATTTTTTGGATAGGAAGGAATACCTGCACACATGAGAAATCTTGGAAAATATTTGATTAATAAGATAGATTAGTGGGTTGCCTAGTGTTAGAATAATCCCAAGAAGTAATGAACTTCCTAAAAAGGATGTCAGCCCACTTTATGAGGCAATTAAGTAGATAAAAATAGTAAAATAAATTACAATATGCATACAATGATAAAGATATGAAATTTAAGTATTTTGAAATTAATCTACATCCATTTCATTGAGATTAGTGAGTTGATCATGCCAATATGACTTAGCAGAATATTCATCTTCTTATATGATTTTTAATGGGTCAAAAATAGATTTTATCATAGGGGTAAAAACAATGGTGCAAAGTCCTAATTCAAAATCAATATCACTCTGGTTAGTGAAAAAAGGTGAAGGGATAATTGGGAAATCATGATTAGTGATAATTTCATGTGAAACTCTAGGAAATGTAATTTATAAGTGAAACCCATGGTTTAGGATATAGATAATTAAGATTAATTTAGAGGTACTAACAAAAAAAAGTTTCAGATTAAAAAAAAGAAAATTTAAACAAGGATCGATGTCAACCCTATAAGATTGATGTCAATTCTATGAATCAACTTAGATTTTGCCAATATAAATAATGTTTTAAAAATAATAGGCTAAGGACTGGTTTGGTGAGGTATAGGATAGTCTATAGATAATAAGGATGCTAAACAAAAACATAAAACATAATAGAAAAATATGAAACTACTAAAAATAATGAAATATACTTACCTTAACAATGCTCTAAGTATGTGATAATCATGAGCTTGATAAACTAATTTTTAATATTTAGATGGATGATGAGGGGATAACGTGGCAATGTGGATTTACAATAGGGATGAGCACTCATATTCTATTCATCTCAAAGGAATTCATTCAATGTTCAAGAGAAAAATCATGGTCCTTTTCTCAAGGCAAGTATATGATTAAATCTATGTTGATTATATTTAATCGATGTTGATTGTAAGGATCAGTATTGATTCTAGCCAATTTTTACCAAAATTTACTCTAATCCTTTCAACTATGGGTTAAAATAGGTTCTAAGTTATTATACAAATTTGGAACTATGAGGGAGTTATTAGGGAGTTTAAACCATTTAATTTTAATGTATTTTGGTAGATTTGGCTAGATTTACAGGTTGGTAATTAGTTAAAATTAATTATGTGGGTAAAATAGTAATTAATGAAACTAATTGTGGGGTAAAGGTAAAATGGTAATTGGTAAAGGGGGACTAATACCTACATTAAAATAAATATATATTGTGTGAAATCCTAGTGCCTACAACATACAATAAATGAAGGTGAGAAACTACTTTGAAATTCTTCTCAACATGTGTCAACTTTGCTTGACCATATTCTTCATCTCTTGAAATTACCACCTCTTGATCTATATTTTGGGATTTATAAGTCCACTTGTAGTGAATCATTCTTGACTTATAAAAACATTTCTTACTTATTAATCTAACCATGTAAAGGAAAATGACATGCATGAGTTCACTTATTCATCTTGACAAGTCTCATACATCACACTTGGCCATTGATGGCCTATCTAATGTGGTTTAGGCATGCTCTTGACCACTCTCTTGCTTGTGGATTCATTTTATTATTTACCTTAAATCTTGGATTAGAATTTAATATGTTTTAAAGATAACATTGGAACTCTAGACAACTTTAAAATGATTTATCAAGTGGTTTAGAAGCTAAGACACCTTCAAACACTGTAATTTAGCTAGAATAGACAATTTTAGGTCTTTTTCTATGTATTTTCCCTTACACATGTCAAGATTATTTATATATAGGGTTCCCAAGATGATTTAATGTGTCATTAATTTTTTTCCAAGGTACATATATCCCATTAGAGTCACCAATACATCATGCATAGTCATCAAGTCATTTTTGGTCTCTTGGTAGCTTGTAAGCACTCCATCTTCTTAAAAATCATTAATAAAGACTAGGCCTTAAAACATCTAACCAATAACACCAATTTTGAGTTCATAAGGTTAATAAAGTATCCCTAGTATTTTTTAGTCTCATACGTGTTGTCATAGAAGATCTAAGCATGAGAAGGTAGTTTTTTAGGTGGTAGACCTATGTTTGAAAACTGAGTTTAGGTTTTTAGGTTGAAATGACCCATTTTAAGCTCATTATTTCTTAGTAATGATTCATAAAAGTCTCATTATTTATTTATCAAACTTTATAATTAGTATTTGAATGTTTATGAATGCTTTTCCTCCTCAATCCAACATTCCCATTTGTAGAGGTTAAAAAGGGTTTTAGCCTTCTTGACTGTGTTTTGTATTTCTTGAACTCATTAGATTTGTTGTGAAATTATAGAAAATGTATACCCATGTTTCATGACACCATCCATTATTTTCATATCCTCAATCTACCTTGGATACTCATTTTAACTTATCCCAGTTATGTCTTTATCAATGCACAATCCACTTACAAGGTTCCTAGAGAGGATTGTGGGTGTTTTTTAGCATTATGGTCCTTAAATGAGTATAGGGACTATATGAGATACTTATAAATTTTATGGAAAACCTAATTCACCTGATAAATCTCTCATTTCACCTTAAAAATAAATAAAATAATGAATGAAACCACATTTTTAAACTTGTAACTATGAAATGCACTATATGAAAGTAGGCATGTTTGAAGTTTGAGACCCTTTGAAAATGTTTAGAAACTTCTTGTGACCCTATAGAGCATTGAGATAATGTGAATATTTATATAATATTATAAATTATCATCTTATGAGTTATTACCTTGTAGAAACACAAAATCTATACTTTGACTACATGTTTGGTGTTTACAAATGCTCCATAATTATGGAGAGTCTACAATAGGGATGAGAGTATAGATTCACATATTCACAAGAAACATATCCATTTTAATTATTATTTTTGGGTATGAATTTTGAACTAAAGATTTTTAGGCATGTAGGTTAATAAATCCTATTTTCTTAACTTTTAAAACATACCCTTTAATCATGACTATCAGCTAGGGGAGGGTTTAAAGAAGATATTGAAGATATTTGAACCTATTTGGAGTTTACCTTTTAAGCATGGAATTCACATGTACATACCAAACATTACTTCTTCATGTCACTATCTTGCATTCGCTCTTTCACACTTAGGACTTTGTTGGAAAACACTAAGACAATGACTCTCAAGGTATGTCACTTGTAATCTCTCCTTGAGGGTGATATTCAAAAACTTATGTAAATTGTATTGTTTATTTGTGAATATTCACACCTAATAAAACACACATACTTGAAAATAATCATCTCAATTATGCCTTCAAGCTCACATAGCCCACCTTTACATGCATAAATACTCCTTTTCTTGAGGTTTATCACCTTGTTGATGCCTTTAAAAGGTATAATGGGCCTTGAATAAGTTTAATCCATTGTGAAAAATTTACTTTCACTCATTTCATGCATAAAACAATTTACATTTCTCTCAAACCCTGACTGTCATACCAAATCAATGCAAGTGTCTCTCTCTCAAGCCAACATAATTATGCATTTGAGATTATTAAACTTAGATTGATATTTAAAGGGTCCCTTATATGTTATTATATTTCTCTCCAATCACAAACCTACCTTAATCAACTTTAAAACACCATTTCAAGAAGAAAACCAAGCCCATGGGGTTTAGTAAAGGTTTTAGACCTCTTATCATGTTAAAAATTATTCATAAAGCATGGCTTCTCAAACCCATAAATAATGCATGAAATAACAAGGTCATAAGGGCCTCCATAAAATACTAGAGGCATTTGATCCAAATCAATTTCATGTTCATGAACCAATGCCAAGAAAACTACCTTCTCAAGCTTCTAAGCAACTCAATGGATAAATGGGGTAGGTTTCCTGATTGTTTGGAGCTATATCACCTTTTTTATCATGGATTTGTCTTAAGTAGGTTGGATTATGTTTTGGATAAGCTTCATTACCTTGAACCCTAATCTAATTATTTGTAGATGCTCTAATCATGCGTAAAAACCTATAAAAACTCATCAAGACATCTTCTTCATGAAATAGAATTTGATCATTTGAATGAATTCCTTGTTGGATCCTTGTGAAATATGTTCATGAAGTCCTACATAAAATTTATAATGCATATGTAACATAAAAAGCTCCTTCAACCTACCTTTTCTCATGTTACACTATATTTGAAGGTGAAACAATAAGACAAGGAGATTTTATGAGTGGGTTATACATTAAATAAGGAATATTTTGACACCTTGACAAGGATTATGTGAAACAGGGAGATAATATGTTCTTAAAAAAGTGTTACATAACACAAAAGAATTTCATTGACTTCTATACTAACTTGAAGCAAGTGGATTTGACATTTGAGATGTATAGATAAGTACATGAAAATTATGACAATTACCATAGATTTTCCAAAATTACCTTAAACTATGATAAACATATCATAAAGGATCAAACCATGAATATTAGTTAAAAAATTGAGTGTTTTAACTTCTCATTTTGACTAGACCACCCTAGAAGACCTTGACCACTACAAGGATCAACATCACGTTTCATCATTACAGGGCAAGCTATGATCAAGACAAAAACCTTAAAAGGATATCAACAAAATTAAATAGGCATGGATAACAATTTTTTGAAATATAATGGCCTATGATATCCATTCTGGCTAATACTTTTGGTGACCTATATGGGGTGTTTGTTTGTTAATAACTCTAGACCAGTAGCCTTATTTCATCTATTAGTCTATGGAGTCATCTCAACTCAACATAAATGTGATTTAAACCTTGAAATCTAGTTTCAAGCCTCTAAAGCCATATGAAACAAATGATAATGCATTCCCAAACACACAACAAATAAAATAAGAACACACCAACAAGACAATAAGATATCACACTTTTCCAAAATCAATTACAAAAAATAAAACACAAACAACTACTGTGTACAACTAACCTCAAAGGTCTGATCCACCTAGGTCAAAAGGGAAGCTTCTCAATTCTTCTTCATGAGGTATAATACAAGTGATATACCAACTTCTATTCAAACATTGTTTTTGCTCTATAAATTTTTTTATTGACTGCCAATGTCTTTATATTGACTTCAAGTGAATCAATAATAACAAACATGTCCCTAATGCAAATAAAATATTATTTTAGTTTAGATTTTACCTCATTTTATTCTTTATCCATAAGATAACTTTCCAATATGACCATAGTTTCAACCTTAGTCTTTTATGGATCATTAGGATCATGTTGTTCAATTTTGACAAACACCTCATCAATGTTCTTACTAGGAGATATAGGCTTAGAAAGAACTTCAACCTCTTGAATTATTTTAGGGTATGGATGTCATGAGTTTTCATAAACTTTTTCCTCTCCACCTTTAGTTTTTTAGGACTCACTAAGAGATAAGATGTCATCTTTTTCAAATTTTATAAATTGGTCAAGAATTTGATAACAATATTTAAGACCATCAAATATGTCTTCATCAAGTGAAATAGTTTCTTGGGAGGAAATTTTTAGAAAAATTCTCTCCTTAGCCTTAATCAGATTGTAGTCCCCTTACAAGATCACATACCCTACTTTTAGGACCATAAATAAGTCTTGCAGCTGTACTTCACACATTTGTGACTCATTTGGGTCTTTTTTTACTTCTATGTAAGTTGATATGGTGATGTTCTCAGTAAGAATAGAGGA
>JARHVA010002254.1:0-332500 GCA_037957365.1 Torreya grandis | reverse complement strand
CTTTGAATAAGAGACAAATGTTTCTCTACCTCTGGTTTCATTTGTTTTTTTGGTGGAGTTTTATTCCTTATTGTCTTTCATTTTTCTATATGGTGATGGGCTTCTTTTCTTTTTTCCTCCACTCATTTATAATAGGTTTTCTTTTATGTACACCATATATGACATAGTAGAAACCACTAGTTATAATTCTATTTGATTATTTTTTGGTTACTTTGGATGTTGCCTCCACCATATTTATTTCTTTGCCTTCACATCATAGAGGCATTACACTTTTTATCCATTTATTCTTCCTTTATATCCCATCCTATGGTGGAATCCTTGACTACAAATCTAACAATCTAATCCTCATGTTTTTGGATTTGTGGGCTTGATGTAGGGATATACTTATGTAAATACATTTATTTAAAGGATGTTGGACTTGTTTGAGATAGAATTGATGATACTAGGTGTTGCGTTGTATCTTATAGTTAAACTTTAATTGGGACTTCTAATGTGGTGGCCACACTTTATATAAGGGGGTTGAGAACTAGTGGATTGAGTACTTACCTCACTCATAAACTAATTTATTTTTATAAATAGTGGTAAATCCATAGCTCATTAAATTAAATTATCTACTTGTAAAAACTTTTTGAGCCTAGAAATAATGTCAATATTATGGATATTTCATTGAAAAATATCTCATCCTAATGTTAGTGTCTAGGAGACAAGAATGTAAATCTAATGATCTAGAGATATTTGAGTAAGATATTTAATTGGTTTAGGATAGAATGGGAGTTTTATGTAAGTGGTCAAAAATAAAATGAGATAGTTGGACTTTGTAGACACATAGATATAGTCATAGGTACTTGGTAATGCTAGTTATTAACACATTATAAATCACATTATTTTCTCAAAATTACATGAATCCTATTCACCATTCCACTAAGCCATTTATCTATATGTGGGATCAATCATTTTTTCCTTTTCTACCATACAAAAATTTCAATGTCAAATTCTCAAGCTATCTAAAAACACTTACAAATTATCTACAAAAAAGAACAGGTGTCCTTGATCCTTCTATACAAGTCCACACTAGTACATTGGATTACATTATGATTTTGTCCCCTTATAGTGTCCACATTCGATGTCAAATAATTACTATTTTCCAAAATTCAAAACATCATTTTTATTCTTCTTTCATGTTTCACATGGTTGGATAAATTAAATTATAAAATAGTTTTCCTATAAATACACATAAAATGTAATTCATTTTCCCCACTCGATGTTTACTTGGTTCAATATTTTACAATTTTTCAATTAATAAATGTTTCTTTATTTTTCCAAAAAATTTAATCACTCACAAGTAGTAGTCATTAGCCAAGTCAATAACATTTTAAACCAAGTCAAGAGCCATCATTGTCAAGTATCTAAGCCATCATATAACTATATACATATAGTTAAAGGAACACAATTGCATACTCATTATAGGTGGGAGAAATATGTGGGTTTGATTTACATCATTGGTGTATTGGATACATAGGTAGCAGTCAATCATTGAAAGGGTGATTTAGGTTAGCTCAACCCATCTCACTTCCCTCTTTTCCTTGCTGGTTTTCAATCTAGTGAATCTCCCAAAGGGTTTAAAATAAAAGAGAAGATAATGGTTTATGTGTGGCCAAATACTAGTTTTGATATATCAAATTATTCAACATATATAAGCACAAAAAGTGTAACAACTATTATTTATACTAGTCAATCAGAACAAATCCGTGATCAATAGACTTGGGTGCACTGCACCACCATCCATTTATAGAGGATCTACCCATATTTTATTTATGTTCTCAATTATCATCTTGAGTTTCTACATTCACTACTTCTTTATATTTTCACTCTCTAAAAATTATAATAGTCAACAAATATCTATGTACAAGATAATTTTATGTTATTCTTATTGTTTTATCGAAATAGAAAATTTATATTTTTAGTAATTTGTTAAAATTAGAATAGATAAAATTTTTTACATATTTAAAATTTTGATTTTCCATTGTTACACCTATTATAACACATTAAAAAGTTATTTATTATATAAAAAATAGGGTAAAAAAATATTGGTCAAACCAAACCCTTTATTTTATATCCTTTTCTTTCTAATTTTGATTTTTAATTTCATTTTTAATTTTGTTTTTTCTTATAAATTGTGTTTTGACATTTTTAAAATTCATAGGAACTATAATTTTTAGCTAAGTGGTCTTTATTTTACCTAAGACATTATGTGAGGGGTAATTCCCAAATAATAAAGCCATTAGACATTGTTATTCATGGATTTTAGTTTTCACATAGCTCCAGCTCCAAGTATATTAAAAATTCCTAAGTTTTATTTTTAGCCATATGAAGCCTTTGATAAATTATTCTTGTTGTGCATCGATAAGTGTTTAGCCCTAATAGTGTACTATCAATGTACCCTATGAGATGATATAATGTGGTGGTAGGATAATGGTGGAATCATTCAAGTGTGTTCATTATTTACAACTGGGATCAATATATCTTAAAGCCTACAAAGCAAACACACCCTTGACTAGTTATACCCATTTCCTCTTTTTTATTTTACACATTTGAATCCACTTAATAAAATTTCATCCTCCTTGCCTCTAAGGCACAAAAATAAATTAATTATAACTCCTATCAAGCATACTTAAATTAGTTTAATCTATTCTAAAATAGGTAACCTATTTATTAATATAAGGATTGAACTCTCATAAATTATGTCCACATTGAGGATGATGTTAATGATGAACATGATAATAAAGATAATGAAACTATGCATGTAAATGAAGATAATCTTGAAAGATACAGTACAATTGATCCAAATTAAATTAATGGAATAGATACCAAATAGGTAATATAATTGTCTAATTTTCATCAAGGTCTTCAATAATGTCCACAAAAAGTGGATAAAAGTGTCCAGTTACTCCTAACATCTAAGACTGCATGCAAGCCAATATTGCATCACCCTAAATACAAAAAGAAGAGGCAATTTTTTTTTTAATCATAATCTAGTTATTAAAATTATTTCCATTCCTATATCAACCCCTATAATTATATATGAGGCAACATCTTTAAGTATAGGGATATTTCTCATTTACAATAGATTAACATGCACATTTATATAAGGGAATCACTACACCTCCCTTGATCACCACAAAAGATACATATCCAACCTTTCTTAATGCATCTTTTCTTGATAAAACTATTCCATCCTTACATGCTAAAATATTTCAATTAGAGAAAGTGGTTTCACAAGCTAATTACACAATGGATTCTCATAATATTCTTCACAGTCCTTTGGCACCTAAAATAACCTCTTACCCATTTCTAGTAGTATTTGTAGTGCTTAAGTTATCAATTTATTTAGGTAAAGGTGATCATTCATTCATTACATGTTTCAAATTTAGAATATTCTTATAATGATAAATTACTTTCCAATATTTTCCCGATAAGTCTCAAAGACTATGCTCTATGATGGTTATATGATTTACCACTTTAATTAGTTATAACATTCAATCAATTGGCAGATCAATTTTCACCACACTTCCTAAAAAAAATTGGTGAAAAATAATCTTATCCACAAATTTAAAAATTCAAGTAAGGGTCAAATGAAAAAAATATGGAACACGTCCTTTAGTACAAGACTATGCAAGCCAAGGTGACCAACTCTATGGAAAATAATGAATTGCAAGATATCTTCACACAAATATTGATAACACCACTCCATGAATTGATCATGTTTGATAAATTTAGATCCTTTTCTGAGTTATGACACACAATCAAAGAAAGGGAAGTCAAGCTCATAACATTAAATAATCTAAAATATTCACCAAGTGCCCATTTACATCAAATATAGTGTTTTAAATCAAGAAAAATCACAATGCCAAATCTAGTGAAAGTAAAAATGAATTAAAAGTATTAATTAATGTATTATCAAAACCATTAAACAAGATTCAATTTATAGCTCCACAAAAAATAAAAATTACAATGCTACTAAACCTGCTCAAATATTTTTACAACAGCTTATTGATTGTAATATCATATCTCTACCTCCTCCATTTGAGATTGATTTGACCAAGACTAAACCTAATGGATTTGACATGAACACATATTTTGAAAACCATTTATGAATTTTTAATTCCATGAGTAAATGTTATAGGCTAAGGAATAAAATACAAGATCTTATCAATGATAACACTATTGAGGTAAGTACACCCGCAAAGGAAGTCGAATTTGCCTAATAGATGGAACTATTATAACATCTATAGGCAAATTATCAAAACATCTAGTGATCACATTTGATTATAATGAAATAAATGATGATAATTCAAATAGATATGCACTATTTATTAGATAATATATTAAAAAAAAAAACTTATAAATAGTTTCATTATTGATAATTTATCAAGAAAAACACATTTATAATAATATTCCTTCACAATCTTAGATTCATGAAGAAATATTTAAAATCTATATCAAAAGTAATCAATGTATTTTATGAGTATACACAAGATACTTTGGTACACATAGTGTTACCTCTCCAAGTTGGTTTATTAAAAATGGATACTATATTTATAGTTTTAATAAGCATATGGATCTTCACTTGTTCTTAATTTACATTAGATACAAAAAGTTCACATAGTAGCATCTACAATGCATAGATGACTGAAGTACATACATTGCAATTAAGGGGTCATATTTCAATGCATCCCATATGAGTACCATCTATAGTTAGTGGTGAATATTCATCCTCACCCACCACCATGACTATTTATTATGGTTCTTTTTCAATAACACCATCAAAATATAATTATGGAACCTAATCCAAAGTGTAGCACAAAGATAATCAATACACCTATTCAAGATAATAATGCAGATTCAATTATGGCATCCATACATAATTATTATATAAAAATAATTTTAGAAAAAAAATGTATATTTCACTAGTAAAAAAATATCATATCAAAGAGTTAAAAAAATCAAATAATTATAAATATCTAATAGCTATTCCTAAGGAAACTCCTAAGATAATTCACCAAGTCTTACACCTTATTAAGATTCAAAATATTACATTAGTAGTAATGAAAAAAATTATGATATGACACTTGATGAATTTATTTATTTAAAAAAAATCATATGCAACATTCCTCATCCATGTAAATTCACTCTTTCAACTTTTTGATCTAAAAACACAGTACGTTCCTCTCATTGATGGGATTGTAAGATAGTTTTCTTTTTCAAAATATCAAAATAATATATGTATGTGTGTGTGTGTATACATACATACATACATACATACATACATACATACATACATACATATATATATATATATATATATATATATATATATAATAAAATAATAAAATATTTCCAAAATATTAAAAAACATTCAAAAAAATTACGAAAATTAAAAAAAGGACCTGAGCATGGTGTAATATGCTAAGTTACTTATTTACAAATTTTATTTCTCATATAATTTGATAGATAACCCATTGTTTTTCTATAAACATGCATGTCATGAGCTATATGAGTGTGATATGGGACATACATAATACATGAATTCTTAAATGTTGGACTCCATTCTGCCCAATGGCCATGCCTATGCTAAGGGGCATCTAAATTTTATAAGTTACACTATCAAATGTTATATTTATTTATGACCTTAAATTCAATATTGAGCTACACATATAAAAAAAAATTTATTAATAAATCAAATTTTATTTATTATAAATGGATATTATACTTTTTTAATAATATGACATTTATACATATGGATGGAATAAACTAATTTTAACTTGTTCTATGTTGATTCTATGTTATTTAATTTATTTCATGATAGGATAAAAATTACTTACTTATTGCATGTCTCCCTTATCCCTTTGTGAAATTTTATTGAACATCTCTATGAGATCATTGGTTGATATGTGCAACATTTGAACATGTCCATTGTGTGTGGCCCTAATTTTCATAATACTATTTGTGTGGACTTTTTTTATTATTATACTCATATATTGTTGTGTCATGATCCTTATGTTATTTGATATAAAATATGTTTATTATTTCATTACTATTTACACATCATAATTTATATTCTTGATGATATTATTTTCTTACATTAGTATTGTTCTAATGTTAATCTGAATGATTTCACTTTGATTATGGGGATGCATGGTACATTATCTTATTAGTTGAGTCAATATTGATTTATCATGTGATTTTATATTATAAGTATATGATTTATGTTAGTGATTACCTCATGTGGATATTGATATTTTTTCTTTGAACATTTTACATATGCAATTTGTATGGTTACACATTACTTGAAATTTTTACATTTAACAACTTTAGCTACCTAGGGAAGTGCAATTTATGTGTGAATTAATGCACAAGTGATTGGGGAGGCAAACAAGGGAACTAAGACCATTGGTTTTAATTTCATAAATACTTCATGACTCTATTAAATTAAAATCCAATCCTAGTAACATCATTTAATCTAGTTCTGAGTTTTGACCCTCTTTGACCCTCTTATCACTATTCACACCCCCATGACTTTATTCATTACCTTTATACAAGACCTTATAATTCATATTAACATTAAATAAAACCATAAAAATAAATGTGTAAGATATTAAAGTGGGCCTTTTAACCAAAATCGAATGGGAACATGGACCCATGTTTGTAAGCAGATATAAATAATTTTATAGGTGGTTGTATATGCATTTATGACCCCTTATGACCAAGGGATGGGATAATAATTTTTTTTAGTGTTGATCGAGTCATAACACAACCCATGTTCCCATTTATATCATGGATAAGTGAGATCATTTTTGGGTTTGTGAAAATTTTGATTTGCCACATAGGTGTGTAAGGAGAATTAATGATAGATAAGAATTTTAGGAGAAAGGATTGGGTTGGAGTGTTTTGTCTATAAAAACATGGAAATCCTTCCTTGGAATTTTTTTTTTCTTGTTTTGAAATTAAAGAGTGGAGAAGAATTTGAGGAAGGGGAGAAGGAACTTAGAGGAGGAGGAAAGATTTATTCCAATGCTTTTTGTATATTTCCTTATGTAAATATAAGAGGTGGAGCCAAAGTAGGATTATTTGTCACCCATTTGTTTTAAATATATTATTTTTAAAGGAATTATATTTCTTCCCTTCTTATCTTGACCTTTCAAGAGGTGTAAGGTCATTTGGCTTACCCTATCTCTTTATTATTTTCCATGGTTATGTCTATGGCCACCATGTGTATTTTACTACCTATTTTGGGCTTGGAGATGCAAAATCCCTCAAATTTTTTGTTGGCTATTTTTATATCCCATTTTGAGATTTGAAATTTTACAATTATGTTTCCTAACTAGGCTTAAACTATTCTACATGGTATGGGTCTTCATGTGTAGGGTTTGGGCAAGGGAACCAAGTCTCATTTCCTCCTACAAAGCTCCTATGCATGAGGATAGGGAAAAGGGAAAATAATTATGTTTTCAAGGTCCTCCCATGGTAAGGGAGAATGGATTGGGAAAAATAAAAACTCTAAAGTGTTCCTCCCTCCCCCATAATGTAGAGAGTATAAATTCTAGTCCACAACGAATGAGTGTGGAGTGTTAATAAATAATGTTTCTTTGTGGTTGACGTGTGTATTTTTCACTTATTATTTGAAATTTATTTTATTTATGTAACATATATTTTGGTTTTGGGTGAATGCGGAAGCCTCTTGATATCATTTAATCTATTTTTAATTAAATTAATCTAAAATAATATAATTAAACCATTAAAATTGTAATTCATGAATATACAGATCTAATAGTAAAATATAGTATGTTGAAAAATTTTATAGAATGGGAAATTAGCTAAAAATAATAAATAGGCCTAAAAATATGAAAAAACCTTCATAAAATAGATATTATGCTGTTTTGAAGGCTAATTGTGAATGAATAATACTTAACAAGATATGTGTAATGTGTTTTGATAGAATGCATGAGTTAAATATGTGATTGGAAAATTTCATAGAAGGAAGATAGGGGTGTAGTGTATCCTTGTCTTAGTTGGTTGTGTGCCTAATTTTTTGATTTGGGTATGTAAAACTATCTTTGAGGGTTTTTGATTAATTATGTGTGTCGATATGCAACATAAAATACCTAAAAACACAAACTCTTCTTCTTTCACAACATACATAATAGAGATAAAATTCAAAATGGGGGAAATGGTAAGGGTAATAGCCAATCCATCCTTATTAAACCTTGCATAATATGAGTTCTAGCTACATAGCCCAAATGTGCCCTAGGATGATTAGTTCTCCATCCTAGGGTAAGTGTATGATCCATGATTGTGAAAAAATGTGATTTTATGTAGAAGATTGATTGAAATTTTTGACAATGGATTCCCTTGACCTAAAATAAAATATATTTAGACTTGGCCTATGAAAAATTGAAATTGGAATAAATAGTGTTCTTTTGCTTAGTGTGTAGTATAATTTACAAGTGATTGCTAGATGTGTTTGTAAAATCCTTGATGTGCTTATATAGGTGAATATTTGGAATATTTTTCTAATCAAATTTAAAAATATGTGGGATTTATTGTGAAATGTCTTGATTTTAAAAAGTAACCATTAGATCATGGGGGACAAAGATGTGCTAGTGGATAAGGTCAAAATGTAACCCTGTCTGATCTAGTGTGGACTTGTCCCAAAAGGATAGAATGCTAAAAAAATTATAACATGAAATTAAAGGTTGAATAAGTATGAATAGGTTTGAAATATGGATGTATATAAAATATTTTTAGTGTTTTTAAGACAATAGAGGCTCTCTTACAGATTGTGAGTTAGTGATATGGTGAATAGGCTAAGTAAAGTAAGGATGTCAAGATTAAACATTCACAAGCACTTAATGATTAATTTTATGTCTATATTTTCCCACACTTTATTATAGTGATGTAATAAATTAAAATTACTTGATTAAATTAGATGTGAACTTGAGTTTCTATGCACACTTTATATTTTGATGTGAAGCTTGATCATGATGACTTAATGCAAAACCTACAATAATGCCACTGAAAGCAGTTATTGTCCATATTTTAAAGTTATAAATATGAAACTTAATATTTAAATTTTTAAAAGAGAGAAAGGAAAGTATACACATAAAATATTATGCATCTAATTACCTTGTAACTTAAAATTAGAGAAGCGCTTGTCCCCTTGTTGAAGTATTTGGATAATTATTAAACTTGTGGAAAATTGAGAGTGAAAAAGTCTCAATTTGAAAATATTTAAATTCTATTGAGACGTAAATATTTTGTGCTCTATTTAACATTTTAATGTGTAGAGTAATCTATAAAATATTTGAAGGTGGGAATCACTAACTGTGGCTCACCACATATAAAAATTGAAACCATAGATGTTGAGTGTCACTAGACTATAACAAGGCCTAATTGTAACATGAAGATGAATCACGCCACTAAAAATGGATATAAATTCTATTTAAAACTTTCTAATTTTGAAAATTTGAAACCTTTGCACTTTTGAAAATTTGAAGTTGTCATATGTTAACTTGGACATGAATGACTAACATATCCCTTATACTATACTTTGCATTGAATTGATATTCAATGTCATTTTAATTTTGAAACTATTGAAACTTGTAATTTTTTGAAATTTTAAACTTGTAATTATAAAAATGAGTGTAAATGCATGTTGCATGCCCCCATAATCTAAAAATTATAAACCATGCAGTAATTTCTAAAATTTTATGGTGCCATAAATATGAAATTTTTCTTATAAGGACTTGCCTTATTAAGACAAACCCATTATGATGCTCCCTATTTGAGATGAGGGACATAGTCTACAAGTCAATTATCTCAAAAGAAGCATTACATAATATGTGAAAGATGTAATCATGTAGTATTAATTTAAATTTTGAATGTATTGGATCATAATTTTTTAATATAGCCTCAAATTTTTTTCATATGTTAGATAGATATATCATTGGAGCACATAAGAATCATGTCCATGATATGTATCATGGCACAAAAGTAATAATAAAGAGTATAAATAATGCATGATATGAATCATGGCACCATAGTAACAAGCAATGAACATATAAGAAATGTCATGTAATTTAAATAATATGTCACGCATAGGGCCTAAAGGCCTCAAACAAGGAACATGTGAATGTCACAATAAGTAGGCAAGGCCATGGGACAGACACAAATGTCATGATGATTCCATACAATAAAGAGTTATACATACAAGGCCAAAGGATACACACTAATCAAACAAGTTCTATCTTATCATGAAATAAATTAATAAGTATACATCAAATGAAAAAAGATTATATCAACCATATGTATCCATGTCATGGTTAGCAAGTAGCATATTCATGTAACACATGTAAATTATGAGTGATTATCAAAATAATTATATGGGCTATGTAGTTCAACATGGTATAAAGGTTATGAGTAAATATAACCCATTAAATTATTCATATATAATAAAGATATGACCATAACATAAAAAGGTGGTTGGGTAATAAGGAAAAATCAACATCAAAACCATGTAAAAGTATAGTTTATATCACACTCAAAATTGAAATATTATACTTATATACATAGAATAAATAACATATGGAAATAACTAAGCTAGAAAAAATTTAAAATTCTTTTAGGCCCTAATTTTGAATTTTTGACATATAAGACTTTTTTAGGGGATTTTTTCCATATTTGATTTTTTTCCCTATTGAAATTGAAATTTTATTAATAAGTAATGCTTCAAAAATAGAGGAAGAGGGAGTGATTTTAACAATCCTCAACAAGGTGAAAAAGTATAGTGGTAAGAAGGAAGGCAAACCATGTGCCCCTAATGTATATGTAAATGAGTCATATTAATGTGGCTTGAATGATTAAGATATATAATAATGTACTTACTACTCATAGGAAAGAGAGAGATATGATCATGTAAGTGTAATGAAATCTATAATATGATTTAATAGTAAATAAAATGTCATAGATATAATTGTTTTAGATTATTTAAATCAGTTTGAAAATGAAGGGGGAACATGCCTAAAGTGAAATAGAAAGTCAATGGATAGAATAATGTTTGGATAATCGATATAAGAATTAGAAATGGATAAAAATAAAAATAAGCTATGTAAAAAGTAAGATATGCAAATAAATAACCAGTCACTTGATTAGAGGAGAGTTCCCATGGATTTCCCACATAAAGGATATGTTCACCTACTTAATTTTATGATAAGCCCAAAATTTGAATATGATGTTATTTTGTAGAAATTTTTGATCCATTAGACTATATTATAGGTGTTGTATGATGCATATCAGCCATAACTATATTAGATATCTTTGTCATAGTATGCCCTAGCGTGTGTTTTTTGTTTGTGATTAGGTTATATTTTGAAATTTTGATCATTATGCTATCATGTTTAAATGCTAGAGAATCATAATTAGTACTCAAAATATCTCCCATTATTTTTTTCCATGATTTACCAAGGATTGTATTGCATTTGTATAAAGTATGATCAATGTGAAATAATTCTAAACATAATTTATGAGTAATAGTGATTATAAATGTGATAGATATGATGCAATGCTTTGGTGTTATAGCTTTATTGAGATGTTGTGTATCATACCTAGATATAAAATAAAAACTGTTATGTATATATTAGCATATTGTAAGCAATTAACTGAAATATTAGTGACTTTTTTCCATCCATAAGTGGTTAAATAATGTTAGATTATAAATAATAGTAGTGCTGAATTTTTTCCTCTTTTATAACCATAATCATGGGCATAACTCTATATATTTAATCTTTCTTTGAAGTACCTTTATTGATAAATCCTTTGTTGAACATACTTTGATTTTGATTTGGTAATTGTATCTCTAAATGTAGATCGATATGAGTTTATGATTATTACATTTGTAATTTCTTATGGGAGGTGTGATCATTGTATGAGAAGAGTTAAATTCAACCACCTATGAAATAGTATTATAGTTTTTTTAGGAATTTTGTAGATTCCCTTGTGTGTAAATAAGTGTTTTTCCCTTACTTTGTATATAAGATATGTCTCTATATTCACCCACTCTAACTAATGTAAGTAAAGAATGAGATAAGTAATCATTCTCATCAATGGGATTTCTATTTAAATTGAATAGCTCATCATGTATGAGTTCTTTTGTATCTTCATTATCAATGTTATAATAATATTCAATTATACAAGAAATTTTTTAATTTATCATTAATGGTAGTTCTTGAATAAATTATACTATAACTATGGAAATTATTACTTGTGGCATCTCTATTTTGATAGGTTACTCTATTGGTGTATGACTTATCACTTTTGGCATATCTTCCTTGATATGCTCCTTAATTTGCTTAGTAATATGAGCACTTTGTGAGGTATCATTTATAATTATTAATCCACCCACTTCATAAGTATGCATTTATTTCTTTGAAATTGGTTATTCATGTGGTATAGATATTTAAGTGGTATAATAGAGACCTTAAAAGTTTTTGATTGATTCATTGTGAAATATCAAAATGGTGTATCTTTTTTTAAATGGTTTTAATTAGATAAATATAATTAAGTGATAGAAACTATTGAAATTAGATGCTAGAATATACATATCTAAAAATGAAATACAATAAGATCTAATAATTTACATAATTTACATAAATTAGTTACTTTATAAAAATATTAAAAGAGCCTAAGGATGTGAAAACTTCCCTAAAATAGAATGTATGTTGAACGTGCAGGCTGACAAAGACTAGAATATGCTTAGAAAACATGTAACTAGAGTCATGTTTAAAAATAGAATTATAACCTAAACTAACACAAGGTAATAGGAGGTAGATAGGGGATCAATGTGGTCATGTACTAGTTGATAGTGCACCTATTTTCTTGATCTAGATCTATGTGGTAGTTTTTATAATCACTGTTTATGTACATGATCTGATTAGATGTCTCAAAGGTCTACAAATACAATACCATAGTACAACACATGTACTAGATAGTGATTAGATTAAAAAGATAAACAAAAATAGGTTAGTAGGGATGGTTTATTTGGCCTTAAAATCCATTGTAACTAAGTGTTGCCTAGATAGTCCAAATAGGCCTTAGGTTGATTTAGTTCTCCCTCTTAGGGTGATTATGTGATCTATGATTAAGTAAATAAAATTACTATAGCTATAATATTTGATTGAGTAATTGATAAATATATGCCATCAACCTCAAATTAATAATATTTGGACTTGATATGTGACTTTTAGAATGTATAAAAATTTAATTTGAAACAAATAGTGATATTTTGATCAGTGTATAGTGATTTTGAAATTAGCTATCTAGGTATTTTCAAGTTAATTATTTAATGTGGTGAGAATAAGGTCATATACATAAATATATAAAAATATATTCTCACCAGATAAAAATTAAGGGAGAAGAATGAGGAGATTCGATAGGGTTTTAGAGTGTGAGGCATTTATAGAAGTGGTAGTGGATGCAGGGATAAATCTTGACTTAAAGGTGATGATGATTTCATATGGGGTAATAGATCATGATAGTATATTTATGTAGGTCACACTAGTATTGAAGAGTAGGCAATGGGGAGTGGCATGGAGATTATAAAAAGGGAAAATGGAAATTAAAAACTAGCAAAGGGGGTTTTTAGGGTCGGCAAGGTATGGAGATCCAATGAAAATAGAGGATTGGTCATAGGTCATGGTGTTGGAGATAGATCTACAAAACTCAACATCTCAAGTGGTGGATACATAGATCCTTACTATGCTTGTAGGTGAGTATAAGAGCCACCCGTATGTAGGGGATTTACCTAGGTTTGGGTCAAATACATAGGGACTAAATCAAGGAGGATCTTATGCAATGGTAGTTTTTAGAAAGGTTGCATTACAAGTGTTTGATAAAATACCTAAATGGAAGAAAACTTTCGAACAAAAGATAGGCAGTCTTGGGGAAGAGCTTGTTTATCAACAAGGTGCAAAGGAGGATAAACCAAGGTTTAAAATCTTGGTTAAATCCCTTTAAAGAAAAATAATTTGCACATAGGTGAAAGGGAATATTATGTGAAGGATTTAAAACTGAGCATGGAGATATCTTCTGGTGTCCCTATGGGTTCTCGATGTCTAGCGTAATAGGGGAAAAAATATAAGACCATTTTTCATTATTCTTATATCAGCTAGGCAAAGATTCACTCAAATTTATGACATAAAGACTATGGGGAGGTGTGGAAGGAGTAAATAAATATTCTTCTCACAAACCTACAACTTTTAAATAAGTGATTAGAAATACTACTTCAAAACTAATTTCTGTGAAGTATCATTCTCCACCTCAAGATTGCATTGTTGAAAAAGTGAAGGATATCCCTTCTTTGTAGATTGTAAATGAGGAAGTCGATGATTATTTCCACTCTTTAATTAATAATGTAGTTATTTGTATATTTAAAGACTTGTGGCCTTCATCGACCACCTTATATCAGTGGGCTTATGAGGATTTGTCAAAGAAATGTGAGATTTATTTATGCTCTAAAGGTTTATTTATCATTCATTTTAGTGAATAGGAGTATTATCATAAATGTCTCTTGTAAGGCCCTTGGTTTTAGGATAATGTGGGTTTGTTTATCACCCCTTGGTTTTTAGATTTTGATCTAAACACTCTTTTAATAACAAAGATGCTAGTGTGGGTTTGGATCCCTAACCTACCCTTACATTTATGGCATGCTCATAAGGAAATAGGTAATGCTTTGGGGTCTTTTTTGAAATTTGATAATTAGAGAATGAATACAAGACTATGCACCTTTACTAGAATATATGTAGAGATTGATTTAAGTAAAGGGGTTCCAGAGAAAATCATTTTAAAGTATGGAAAAAAAATTCATGCTCAAGCTTTAGATTATGAGAACAAAAAATTTAGATGTCGTAATTGTAAATTACCTAGTCATATTTATGATTCTTGTCCCCAGGGATGATTTAACATAGGAAATAAAAAGGAGGAGAAGACAAATTTAAGTAAATGGAGTGCTTCAAATCTGGTAGTAGTCACTCAAGATTGTTTTGAAGATTTAAAATTTAAAAACATGTGGATTTGTAAGGTAGAAGGAAAGAAGAACAAGCAAATTCTAATAAAGAGACTGAGTTAATAGTGGGGCAAAAATAAAAAGATCAAAATATTCCCTCAAACAAGATAGTAGGGTAGTGAAGAAAGGACATGAATCTAAAAATTTAGACTCAGATAAATAATTGCTTGAAAATATAAATTCAAAAATTTAGAATAATGATAAGAAAATGGTTGTGGTGAACGTTGAATAAGGAATGTGGTAGGAGGTAAAAAAGAAAAAAGGTAAAAAATATAATATGGTCAATCTCTTAGACTACTTTCTTACTCACTGATGGATTTTCTATGGTCATTTTTTGGGTGGTTGAAAGACCTATGGTTTAATATATTTGTGTATTTTTGGCCATTTGGTTCCTTTGGTTCTTATATGGCTATGGTAGCTTAGCTTGGCTCATTTTTGTAATCTCTTCTTTTTGGTTCAATCCTTTTGTGGTTGGTTCTTGTAAAACTTCTTATTTTGGATGCTGGCCTTAAATAACCTCATATTTATCAAAAAAAAAACTTTTATGTGATTTGATAATATAATATCTAGAATATTTTAAATAACCAGCTTTTTAATAAGTGTAGGAAAAATGGTGTTTAATTTATCTATTTTAAAAATTAACCATTAGAGTATGGTAGATAAGGCCACTCTAGTTGATAAGGCCATAATAGAGCCTTATCTGACCTAGTGCAATCTTGTCCCATAAAGATAAATACTACTGAAAAGGTTGGATAGGTGTCTATGAGTTAAATAAGTATAAATAGGGATGAAATTGGGATGTTTGTATGATAATTTATGTGTTCTCAAGATAATAAATTCCCTCTTATATATTTTGAGTGATAAAAATGGTGAATAGAAAAATTAGAGGAAAAATGTCAAGGGTAACCATTATTAAACACTTAATGATTAATTTATGTTTCTACATTTTCCCCTAATTTATTATAGTGAGGAAACAAAGTTAAATTACTAGAGTAAAGTAGATGTGAGGTTGAGCATGTATACACACTTTTCCTTTGAATGTGAATATTGGTCATGTGAGATGCCTTAATGCGAAAAACTACAACAATGCCACTAAAATTTGTTATCATGCATATTTGAAAGTTTTGAGATTTGAAATTATGAAAATTAAAATTTATAACTAGAGTAAGGAAAGTATACACCTGAAATAGTATGCAATCTCATGAATTTGTAACTTGAAGGTAGAGAAGTGCTTTCCTCCCCATTGAGGCAATTTGAAGAAATGTTGAACCTGTGAAGAATTAATAGTGATCAAGTGTAAATTTGAAAACCTTTGAATGCTCCTGAGTTGAAAATATTATATTATCCAAATATAATTTGAATTTTTAGATTAACATGTAAAACAATTGAAGGGGTGGAACCACCATATGTGTCTAGGAGGGAGGCCTCTAGTGCTTCCTCCTTCTCAGGTTTCTTCTTTAGGATATCATGCTTAAACTTTGAGAAATTTTCCCTTGTGCAATTATCAGGTCCTTCTGATACATCACCTGGAAGAATCATGCATGGCCTTTTTTGACCTTGAACCTATAGGGGTCTCTTCTTAACGGGGGCCAATTTGGGGTAACCAGGTGAGTTTTTTTAATGATTTTCATTAACTATTTGATAGGGGTCTGATTAAGCTTAGTGGATTAGATGGACTACACAATTGATTTAGCCTTCCTATATAGGGCATTCCAATCTTGTATAAGGTTAACAAGGGTCAGCCAAGCCTCTTGAAAATTATTATTGAATTTATTTAGTGCTCCTTGTTATTATTCAACTCCTTAGATATAATAATTTTTCCCTTCTAGATATCCTCTTTAGAATTTCCCTCATCTAGGAAGACTAGGTTAGGTTTAAGGATAAAGATATTGAGAGGAAGGTCTTCGATAGAGTTTTTTAAAACACCAGCCTAGGGGGTACTCATGGATGGGTGGCAGGACCCCAAGGTGGGGTCCTCCTCTGAGGAGTCCTCCTAAAATTCCTCCCTTATAGAGTTTGGCCATGCTTGACAAGAAACAAAATAATCCCCTAGTGGAGAATGGGGTTGGACTCATTGACTTGATGAGCCAAGATAGTAAATTCTAATAACTTCAGTAGGTAGAATTATATGTTGATCTTATAGCCTAGAAAGTGATTTAATAACAAAAAATGATGAGAAAAGTTTATGGTATATTTACCCTCTAAGGTCATATATCTCATTACCTAAAGACATATTTTCAACCAATGTTATGGAAGGTCCATCTGGGGGAAACCATTCTTATTAGTCTTCATAAACTCATTCATTTTCAAAATTCATTAAAGGAAATCTTACTTCTTAGTCTAGTCCTTGAAGGCCTTTGTCACCTTACAGGACATGCTAGTAGCCTCCCTAATAAAGTCCTCTATGATAGTGATCTTTATGCCTAGAATTACCACCGTGTGTTTGGTTTATGTAAAAACAAAATATTGGGCCACTTCTATGTCATGCTTTGTAATTATCACCATTAACTCTATGAGACCCCCACACTTAAGCTTTTTCCAAAAATTTTCATGCCCATGTACCTCTTCACATGAGGTAGGCTCAAGCCATTATCTATCTCCTCCCATTGACAAAGTGACAAGAGAGCCAAGGTCAACAAACAGATGGTTCTAGAGAGAATGAGTTTTAATAATGCAAATAAGGCTTGGGATGCCCACCATTTTTGTCTTATAACAATTACACCACCTCATATGTTCATAATGGTAGATCATCATATTTAAATTCCATATCTTGATATAAATATTTTTCATGTGTGATGACATGATATCCCATTCAACCTGCAGTGCTTTCATCCTATATGGACTTTAGGACATTATTGGGGACATGGCCTCCTTCACGCTAGCTGGTTAAAAGGTGAAGTTCTACTCTTATGTTGGCTAGTAGATCCACCACCCTATTTCCTTCCCAATAAGTATGCATAATTTGTAATTATGTCATGCCCCTCAAGATATATTTAGCATCATCCATGATGTCTTTAATAGTGTGATAGGGGTAATTTTCTCTTCCAGTGCATTTATAATATTTAAAGAATCACCCTCCATGATTATTCTTTTTAGTTTGAGTTTGGAAGCCAATTGGATACACTAGAGGGCCATCTTGGCTTTGGCAAGGTGGTTTGTTTGATTTCCCAAAGGTCCTACATATGTATAAAAAAATCTCCTTTTGAGTTCCTAATGACTCTTCCCCCACCTACAAGGCCTAGGTTACCTTTAGATGCACCATCAAAGTTCATTTTCACCCATCCTTCTAATGAATCCTTCTATTTTGTATGTTTAAAAATAAGGGCTTTATAGGGGGAGATTAAGTGCTAAACCATATCTTAGTTGTTGAATATCTATAGTGCTAAAGGAGGTCCAAGGTATTTATCCTTGGGGGGAAATATTTTTAAATTTTATAGATAGCCTAGTAGAGGTAGAGGAAGGCCCCTTTAGGCTAAAGCCTTTTGTTTAAAAATAGGATATCATTACGGTATTTATAAACACACCAAAACTAATATGGAAGAGCTAGGTGCCATAGAAATTCTAGGGATGGGAGATTATAGGGTGGTTTAAATTACATTATAAGGTCAACCGCCTAATTAATTTTGACCCAAATTAGGTTGAATTTGTTTAACATCTATTTAAATTGTGTCAAGTCAAAGGAACACTCTAGAAATAGGTGATGTATCGAGTCCTCCACATTTTGGCATATAGGGCATCTTATGGGGAATATGAATCCTCTTTTATCTAGGTTATCTAACATCATGATTTTGTATTGTGATACTAACCAAAATAAAAAGTTAACTTATAAACTAGATGTTTAACCCAAAGATTTTTCTAGAAATTCCATGCACTTTCTAAATTAAGGTCAGTGGTGTGCCCTGAGGCCATCAAGTAAGATCCATTATCTTTAGCAGCCCATATAAAGTGATATTCATTATGAAATTCATGAATATGGATTTATTCATTGAATCATTAAGGGTCTATATTTCTTATGATTTTTTTGTTGAGAGCCCTTCATAAGGGAGCATTTTCCAACTTTTTAAGCCTTCGTTCACCACCTAGTAATCCTTAATTTTTGATCCCCATCTTAGCTTAATGTCTTTTTTACCAGTTATCCCAAATAAATTATGAGGATAAAGGAGTGTAGGATAGCCAAGAATCTTCCTAGAAGTCAATTTTCTCACCATTACCAACTTTCCATATGATGCCTTTCTTTAGGAGGTCCTTGTAGTTGGTGATGGCCTTATAGAAAGCAAATCCATCCACAATACCTTATTCCCATAGGAAGTAATATAATTTAACTCCTTCCAAATATGTATATTTAATAATTCTTTCCCATTCACTATTTTCATTCATAAGTCTCTGACCCATTTTTGCCAACAGGGCTCTATTCATAGATTTTATGCTTCTTAGGCCTATGCCTCCATTTACTTTGGGAAGGAAATATTTTTCCCACATGATGAGGTTATATCTAAATATTTCTTCAGTGCCCCTCAATAAGAAGTTTTTTTTATTTGTTCAATTTTAGTGTCCATTTTGGAGGGCATTCTAAAAATAGATATTTGGTAAACATGGATGCTCTGGATTAAGGCTTTGAGTAACTAGTATTTCCATGATTGATAAAGTATGTGACCCTTACATCCTACTAGATTTATTTAAATTCAATAAATGAGAGGATTCTAAATCTTATAATCCATTTTTACTTTAAAGAGTGAGATGACTAAATGACTTGCTAGAAGTTTGCCCACCTGACAATCCAAAATTTTAGCAATTTTTTTATGCTGAAAGAGAGGAGTGTTAATGAAAAATAAAGAAATATTTTAAAAGTTGATGCACCAATTCAAGAAATATTCATAATTATTTATGATGATTTTTAGATGATTTTATTCTTCTATGGAGGCTTCACCAAGGATTATGATTTAATTATTTAATTGTTAATGTGTGATAGGTTATGTATTTAGAGCCACTAAGATTCATTTTATCAGTCCCTGAGAGTGGGCTTTCAATAGACTCTTATCCAAAATTTATTATAGAATGATGAAAAGGTAAGGAGAGAGAAGGTCACCTTTCCTTAATCCCATTGAATTATTAAATAAACCTTTTGGAGTACCATTTATGATAACAAAAAATTTAGGAGTGGCAATGTAGTTCCATATGATCTTCCTAGTGACTTGATTAAATCACAGCCTCTCCAAGATTTGCATGAAGAACATTTAGGAGAATTGATCATAGTATTTTGACATATAAAACTTAAGAAACATTCCCTACCTTAGGGATATAGAGATGGAATGAATGGCCTCATGAATTAAGATGATGCCATCCATTATTTGTCTACCAGCCACAAAGGTCCCCTACTGTTCCCCTATGGATTTATCTAGTAGATGTTAAATTCTCTTTACCAAGATAAAGGAGCATATTTTTTACATGTTATTGAAAATATTAATGGGGATAAAGTCTTTAAAATTGGTAGTACCCTTATTTTTTGGGATTAGTACTAAGAAAGTGTTATTGATTTCCTTGAGAATAGTTTTAGATTGGAAAAATCTCTAGTAGCTACCTCGACCTCCTTATGGATAGTGTCTTATAATTTCTAGAAGACTGGGGGAAACCCTCTTATGGATTTGGAGCCCTCTATTTAAAATAACTTTTTATCTCATCTTTAGAAGGAACATTATTGAGGCATACATTATTAGCATTAGAGAAGACTTTATCAAAGTTGTTCAGTGTGGTGGCTACCAGATGATAATCTGGTAATCTTTCTTTTGAGAGGATATTTAAAAAAAAATTGATTGCATGGTGGGAGATATCATCTTCATCTCTACCAATTTCCCCATTTTCAATTTGTAATTAAGGCATTTTGTTAATGTTCCTATGTCTTATTATGGAGTGATGAAATAACTTGGTATTCATGTAGCCCTCCTTTATCCATGTGCATCTAGATTTTTGTCTCCAAAAGGCTTCCTCTCTTGCTTCAAGGTTGTGAAATTAACAAAGAGGTTATTTCCCTGAAATTCATGTGATCATTATTATTGGTCATAGCATAAATATCTTTAATAACCAAAAGATCTGTTTTGAGAGCCTTCTTTTGTAGGAAAATATCCCTAAAGACTTTTTTATTCCAAATCTTCAACTTTATTTTAAGAACGCTGAGTTTTTTAGTAAGAATAAATATGGTGGAGCCCAAGAAAGGTTCTTTCCACCAAGATATTATGGATTTCATGAGATTAAGATGAAGGAGCCACATGATTTCAAATATAAAGGGACAACATTTGGGTTTAGAGATTTTGTCTCCTTTAAGAACCAAGGGATTATGATCAAACCCAATTCTAGGGAGGGGACAAAGTTTGCTGGAGAAATGAGTATCACAATTTAGGTAAATTATAACTCTATAAAGGTATACATGGATCAAGTTTTCACTTAATCTTATATTAGACCACATAAAAGGATTTCCATTTAGGTCCACATCCACTATACCTACATTTTTAATGAAATCATTAAATTCCATCATGTTGTCAGTGAATTTAATATGAGCCCCTTTTTTCCAAAGAGTGAGAGGGGTGTTGAAGTCCCCAAAAATGATCCAATTCCAATTTACATAGGTCCTTAAAAAATCTAGTAGGTTTTCCTAAATAAATTTTATGGAAGATTTGGCATTTATAGCATAGGCATTGGATAAGATCCATCTATCATTGCTATCTAAATCCATGAACAAAATATAAATTTGATCATTTGTTCCATAAAATATCTCCCAAGAAAAATAGGTTCTAAAAAACCTCCAAGCCTCTTGAATCACCTTTAGATTTTGAGGTTAAAATTTGAGTGTTCCTCCAAATTTTCACAACATAGGATTTAAGAATAGAATAAAACATTTTGGTCTCCTAAATGATAAAGATTAAAGGGTCAAACCTTTTTATAATATTATAGAGGTTCCTTTGCTTCCTAGGATTATTTAAACCCCTAACATTCCAAGAAAGGATTTTAATTTCTTATCCCATTAGATTTTAAGAGTTTTCTAGGATCCCTTAGTAAATATTTGGTCATTTTTAAGTTCCTAGTAACCATCCTAGGAGATATTCCCATAGGTTTTTGGGTAACACCAATGTTGGCTTATTCCCTTCCTCTTTTACTTTTGGAGTTTGTGGCAAAATCTTCTTCTGAGATAAGGTCTTGGGGGGACAAAACATCCTTGAAAATCACCCCCAATATTTAAAATGCTACAAATACTTAGAAAGGGGGGGGGAGAGGGGTAACCTCAGGAGGGGGAAGATTGGAGTAGTCTAATTTATCAAAGAGGTGGATTTTCTACATTAGAGCTTGAGTTGACTTAGAGAGTGAAGAAGGTAGATGAGCACCCAAAAAAAGAGAGGGAAGAGGAGGATGGGGAAGGGTCCATAGAGGAGAAGTGGGGGGGGCACCCAAGGTGGAAATTAGGGGTAAGAAGGGATTGAGATAGGTTTAGGAGGGGAAAGAGGTGTCAAGTTGGGGTGGGGACCAACCAAAAAGAAGGGGGTGGCATGCTTTAGAGTGGTGATAAGTTCCAAGTGAGAGTATGGGGGGAGAAAGAGGATGGGGGGAAGTAGGAGGGGGGCTTAGGGGAAATCTAGGGGAAAGGGAAGAGGAAGGGGGTTTGGGGAGAATCACTCCAAGGGGACCCAATTCACTCAAGGAAACTAAGTCAACAAATTAATCAAAAGGAACAAAAGGATTATTATAAGGAATATATTTTAAGATACCAAAAAGTGGAGTGCTCAGAGCGGATATAGAGGAGCCAATTTTGATAAGGTTCTCTAACTATAGATCCTTCCTTAGTGCCTCCTTCATATTCCCTTTCTATGTGGGAGTTTAAGAGTCTTGGCCTTTCTTTGGATAGTCATGAAGTATATAACTTGAAACATTACACCATGGAAATATGATTTCATTATTCTCATAGACTATGTTTTGCATCCATTCACCATACTTTGACTTAAAATTGATCTTATGTAGTAAGGGCTTATTTGTAGGTATGAAAATTTGAACTTGGGATGTAACCATTCTTTGACATGAAAGAATAACTAGATCAATTTTAGTAGGCCACCCCAAATCCCTGGTGATACCAATGATGACCTCTAAGTTCAAATATTCTAAGGGGATTTTAAGAAGAAGGATCCACATTAGAACATCATCCATGGTGGTATTACTAAGATTTAACCCATCCTTCCACCTTTAGTTAGTCATGCTTACCTTGCCCATAAGCTAGGGCCCTTCTAAGATAACCTTGATGCAATCCTCTTATAGATAAAAAATTACTAGGAAGAAAGCCATAGCCAAAGTGACCACTTCCAGGTGGCCTTTGGGTTTCGACCTTACTTTAGACCCATTACAAAAAGAGTAAATATTTGGATATAAGTTATTTACCCTAGATAGAATGTATTTAGCAAGCTCCACATCAGCCTTCTATACTACAAGGTCTAAAACAAGGATGAAAACTTCATCGTTAGCTTCTTCCAATAATATCTAAAATTTTGAAATATCCTAGCCCACCAAGATTTTACCTTTGACCATGTCTATCCATGGCAATTTAGGGGCATGTGGATCTAATTTTTGTAGGACAAGGATAGCCTTGTTTGTCTACTATGGAAAAAACATTGAATCATTTGGGTCTTTGTCCATCAATAAATTTGTTGAGGAAAACCTATGAGTGGGGTCATGTTGGGCCACATTAACTATAAAGAGAGCATTATCTAATCCTTCCTACATATAGATGTTGTCTACATGACCCTTCTAGTTTTCCCACCCAAGTAAGGATTCAAACTATTGAAGGTCCTTCACAACTTATATTTTATAAATAATTACCAAGAATTAAAAAATTAATGTAATAATGAGTGCACATGCCCCCATAATATAAAAAATTCAAATCATGTTGTAATATTTGAAACTGTATAGTTCCCTAAAGATGAAATTTTTCTCATGTGGACTTGATTTCTTCAGGCAATCCCATTATGATGCCCCCCATTTAAGATAAGAGATGTAACCTATGATTAACTTAGTTCAAAATAATCATTATGACATATGTGACATATGTAACATGTAATAACATTTGAAAAAATTAATTTTTTTTGTATCAGTTGATAAAATGTAATTTATTTTGCAATTTGAGTATATACCAGATAGATACAGCATTGAAACACATAAATGATTTATAAATGATATAGATAATATCACCATAGTATATGTAATAATTAGTATCAATTCATGATGTAAATCAGGTTATCATAGTAACATGCAAAAAACATGAAAGTAGAGTTGTACAATATCATGAATGTTTCATCAAATTCACACATAAGGCATAAAAGGCCACATACAATGGATGTAATAATGTCATGTAACACATAATTCCAAGGTCCACACTTAAATGGCATGATTTTTACATAAAAATAATATTTTTTCACATACATGATAAGAAATAAAATTGTAGCATACTATGTAATAAATAAATAATCATAGGCAAGTGAGACTAGTCTATATCCACCATATGTGTTAATGTAATTGTTATAAAAATAACATATTCATATATTAAATGTAAATTATGAGTGATAGAAATACATTTTTATTATATATATCTCATCATGGTAGGAAGGTTGTGAATAAATATAACATGCAAATGTGTTCAAGGAGATTGAATAGATGCCCCCCAACTTATCAAGGTTATTGGGTAATAAGGGAAGCTCAACATCGAAACCATGTAAATGTATGTTCTATATTAAACTCAATCACCTTATAAAAATCAATTTGTATTTTTAAAAATAATATATGATATATATGTAACATAAAATAAATTATATATTGATATAAGGAAACTTAGAAATAAATGAAAATGCTTTTTAGGTCCTGATTTTAATTTTTTTAATGTTTTGGAAGATATTTGAATTTTTTTAATTTTAAAATTTTTTAATTGAAAAAATTTTAAAAGTTTATAATAATAAATTTTTTTAAAATATATTAAGTAGGATCAATTCGAACAATCCTCAACACGGTGAAAAAACACAGCAGAATCAAAAGGAAGACATGCAATGTGCCCCTAATGTATGTGAAACTTTGAGTCATAACAATGTATAATTAATGAATAAGATATATAGGAATTTAAATGATACTCAAATATGGAAGATGATAAATGTGCTCATGTAAAAATTAGATATTGAAGTGTCATAGGGTGTAAGATATGAAATATAAGTATGTAGAGTGCTCCAAAGATAAGTGTTTTGGATTGTTTCAATTAGTTTAAAAATCAAGAGGCTAAGTACCCAAAGTCAAAATAGATCAAAGGGGTTATAAAAATTATTAAATAATGGATAAAATAAATAATAATTAAAAATAAAATAATTTGTGTACAAAGTCAGCGAAGAAAATATAAGCCAAGGACATCATCAAGGGGATGCCTCTATGTAAGCCCTATATCATGTGTACTATAAACTTCAAATAGATTTTCATATTATTATTTTTCATAATTAGGATCATAAAAATCATACCAATATTATATATAATTAGGATCATATCCATTAATTTAATCATTACCATCATATAAAGTTATTTTCTTAGGTTGTACTTGAAATTATGATATGCCATTTTGATTATCTGGTGTATATTTGTATGATAAACTTACTGCACCATATATTGGAGTTGATTTTTGAATATGTGTAGATTTTTTATGAACTTGTATGTTATTTTTAATTAGATAATGATCATGTTTTATTGGTTGAACATTAGAAAGAGAGGTCATTTATGTTGTGACTTTATCTTGTTGCTTTATGCCTAAAAGAGGTATAATGCTTGATTCTTTAGCAACCTTATATGTATCATTAGCTCTATAGGAATATTTTTATTTGGAATATTTTTCATGATAAAATGTTTCAAAAATGTGATTTATTATTTATCTTAAGTTTTTTCTTTCAAATTTTCTTTTGGTAATTATTCTTTTTGCAATCTTGCCTTTTCATCTTGTTGTTTTTGTAATCTTGCTTGCTTTAATGTTTCTTTTTAATATTTTATTGTTTTGAATTATATTTTTGTATCTATATTTTCTCTTTATGTTATTTTTTCACTTGATTTATAGAAGATGTAATATAAGTGGGTTGTTTAATAGGTTTATCTTATATAGGATCACCATTATCAATGATAATTTATATTTTTCTATTTAGAGCTAAATAATTATCTATATGATGCCCATGAAATCTATGATATGCACAATAGCATTTTGAAATTTTTAGAGGAGGCATAGAAGGTAATGTAATTAAATTATTTTGATTCATTTATCTTAGAATATCACTTGGAATCCTATTATCCTTTTGTATTTTTTAATTAAAATGTTAAGTGTAGATGTATGTTTCTTATGAGGCACATGATGGCTAGATGAAGATTTAGATATATGATTAACACTAACATATTATGGATTATTTATAAAAAAAATTATTTTCAAGAAATATTATCTTTGAACTTAAATATTGACTTTTATTTTTTAACTCTCATATTGAATTTTGCATAGTGATGATTTGATCTTTAAGGGATTCATAAGCACAAACCATAGGTATATTTGATTGAAAGGAAATACCACCAAGAAGAGGTTTTGGAGAGGAAGAGATAATATATTCCTTTATATTGAGGTATTCATTGATTATGCATGAGTTACATGTTTATTTATGATTATAATTATTAAAATATTTAGGAATATTAAGGGATGCATTGTTATCATGTGACAACTCTATGATAAGATTTTGAAATTGTGGAGTAAAAGTAACATCATGTGAAGATAATCATGAGGATGGATTAGTAAAAACATCACAATATATGGTAGAAGTAATAACATTACTTTCAATTTTAACTTGAGATGTGTTAAGGGAATAATAAGAAGGTTCATCCTCATGGGTTGACAAGGGAGAAGAGATATGATATGTAGGCTCGATATCCAATATTTGTAAATGAGAAGAGATTAAAATATTATTATTAATAGTACTTAAAGATTGAATGTTTCTTTAAAAATCCTTTATTAATAATATTATTTTTAACATAGATTGATTTTGCTTTGATTGCTCTAGATTATTATGGTGGGAAGAAAGTGAACTAGAATAAGATTCTAGAGGTGATTTTTTAGTTATAAACTTATGTTCCAAAGATGCATCAAAATCATATTGTTTATTTATTTCTACAACATCAAAATAAAAATCATTCATATATGATTCTTCCATAATTTTTTGTTTATTATGACTTGTCCATTCCACGTGACTAGAGAATAATGTTTTTTTACTATCCATAATATATATAATTAAAATAAATAAAATGTACAAATAAGATAATGACTATGAATACATTACAATATAAATCAATCAATGATAATTATTATGAATACATTACAAGCAAAAATTAAGGCATGAGGGTGGTCTATGCAAGGGTTTGAATGATTTTTAGACTCTCAATTATACTTGCTCATTTATTAATTAGTGTTACTGTAATATTTTAGAGCATTAATTGCATATGTATAACCATGCATGTATCCCACTAACCCTATTTTTGATGTTACAATGAGAGTAACTTCCCTAGGTGATAATCTCTTCTCAGGTGCACCATAAATTAAATGACTAAAAAAAGATTCATATGGTATACACAAGGGAACTTGAATGTTTTTAAAACATCATGAGGTAATTAGTTTGAAAATGTTTAAAACATAGTTTCTAAAACAAGAAAAAACAAATGAAAAATAAAGTGAAAAATAAAAGAGAAATATTTTTAGTTTTATAAATTTTAAAAAAATCAACTTGAGGTTGAAATAAAGAGCTTATGTGTTGGAATGATCCATGGTGACAAGATAATTTATCTAGCACTATTAAATTTAATACAAGGTCAAATAAATTGAATTATTTTATGTCAAATTTTATCCAAGGTCAAAGGCTATTTTATTTTAGTTTCAGGAATTTTTAAAAATTTGAAAGAAATCATATCCCAAAAATAAATGAAAATAACAATCAATGTTATAAAAATATTAGGTTTACCAAAATGTTTAAATGGTTTTAATTAGATAAATCCAATTAAGTGATATAAACTCTTGAAATTATAATACTAGAATATATAGATCTGAAAATGAAATATAATATGATATAGTAAAATACATAATTTACATAAATCATAAACTTGATAAAAATGGTAAAAGAGCTAAAGGATGTGAAAACTTCCATAAAAAATATTGTATGAAAAAACTTGCAAACAGAGTCATGTTATATAAAATAATTGTAACCTATGTTGGGATAAGGCCAAAAGAGGTGAATAGGTATGAAGTGTAAATGTGTTTTTTGATTGCAACCATGTATTGGTTATGTTTGCACATGATTTCTTGATCTGGGTATGTATGATAGTTTGTGTATAATCACTTTTTTGTATGGGATCTGATTAGATGTCGTGAAGACTTTAAAATATAAAACCCTAGTCTTGCACATGCAATAACTAATAATTATATATTAAAGGGATAAAAATGGGTTAGTAAAGATGGCTAAGTTGGCCTAAAAAACCTCTTATAACTAAGCACTATTTACATATCCCAAATGGGCCTTAATCAGATATAGTTCTCCCTCTTAAGGCAATTTTGTGACCCATGATTATTAAACTAGAATTACTATAGCTATAATATTTGATTGATTGCTTTAAAAAAATTCATTTGACATCCAATAAACCATATTTAGACTTGTTATTTGACTATTAGAATGTAGAATAATTTAATTTGGAAGAAATAGTTCTCTCTTGCTTAGTGTATAGTGATTTTGAAATTCACTTGTTAGGTCTTTTCAAGTGAATACCTGGATGTGATTTTACAATAAAAAATTAAAAATATTATTTCCAACCAACATTTCAAGAATCATAAGATATCCATTTTACAAAGTATATATTTTAAAAAGTGACCATTAGAGTGTGGGGTATAAGGTCATTCTAGTGGACATGACTGTAATACAACTCTATTCAACTTAGTGTGGTCCTATCCTAGAAAGATAAAGACTGTTGTGAGATGAATAGAGTTTAAATAGTTATGTATGTATGATATTTTGTGTTCTAAAGACAATAGAGGTTCCATTATAGATTATGAGTTATAGAAATGGTGAGTAGATCAAGTAGAGGTCAAATGTCAAGGGTAACCATTATTAAGCATTTAATGATTAATTTTATGTGCCTACAATCATTAGATATAATTTCATACTCATGTGTATCATGTAAAAATTTAATGTACCTATGAAATTTATAATGTATATCTTCCATTACATAAATCCAAGGCTGACTCAAGAGGAGATTATATTATAACTAGTCAGGTATGACTTGAAAGATAATAGGTACCATTTTAGGACCAAGTTGTAAATCCAATGTGATAATTCCAAATATTTTCTTTAGATTGCTATCAAAATAAATGTATTGATTGCTCTAATTTGAGAAGATTATCCTTATTGAAACCTAATTTTAATATGAAGTCCTAGCTATAAATATGTATTCTAGAACCATTATCAATCAATGTGTGCTTGAATAACTTTCCATGTGTTTGAATTTTTATGAATAATGAAAGACTTTACTAAGTTATATGTTTTGGAGGTACATCTTCCTTATCAAAATTAATAGTATTATTGATGTATTTGAATTTTTTCATGATATAATAAATGAATTTGGTTGTGCATCCATAGGAAGAGTTATATCACACAAAATTACATATAATATATCCTTTTAAGATATAAATTTATTCAATAAATATTGAATAATTTTTTTAGCTAGTGTTACATAGTTAGTTAATGAAATAATACCCCTTGGGTTGAGAAACTTGTCTTGGAGGAGGTGGAGGAGGAACATTGTGAGTAGTAGGATTGGGTTGAGGAGGTTAAGTTTTCCACCCTCTTATATTTTTAACATCATACACATGGGCATCTAATATGATCCTCAAAAAAATAATAGGAATATATTTTTGAATAGAAATAGGTTTAGGGTGAGGAGGAGGAAACACAAAATATTTCACACATGCTCTTTTAACTAGTTGTGATAGGGAGTAATTCATTTTAGATATTATGACAATAAGTATCAATAGTAGGAATGAGAGATAGTTTGTCTTGAATCTATCCATGAGAAGTAAATTCCTCTTTATAACCAAAACATATGTGTTCAATATTGTTTGGAATATTCATGCACTCTTTCCCTCAAATGGTGACATATTCGCTAGTGATGATGATGATTGGTTGAGATAATTTTTATAGGATGTAATCTTGTAACAATAATAATTAAAAAGTGTTTGAGGGTCCATAGTATATATTTTATTCTCTTGATTTTATTTATGTTTTATCCATGCTCTAACATAATGAATAACTTGATAGAAAGTAATACAAGATGCAATAATGGATTTCATAATCCTATGTAACATATGAAAGAAAGATTAACTCATTGATCCCATTATGAATACAATATAATATGAATCAAATAATGTTAATGACTATGAATATAATACAAATAAATACCAAGGTAGAAGAGTGATCTAGGAAAGGGTTTGAATGATTTTTTAGGCTCTCAAATATACTTGTTTGTTCATTGATTAGTATGGGCCCAATGTCTCAGAGTACTAAATACAAATGTAAAACTATGTCTGTAGCCCACTAACCCCATTTTTGATGGTAATGTAAGATTAAATTCCTTGGGTGATACACTTATCTCATGTGAACCACAAATAAAATAGATAAAAGAGGATTCCGATGTTATAAACAAGGGATCCTAGGCATTTATGATATACTATGAGGTACGTAAAATCTAACTTCATTATTTAGTGATATGTAATGGTTCAGTATTAGGGTAAACCCATAAACACCATGATATATATAAATTTATCACCATGTATCCCTTCATGATAGTCACTAAGTAGTTTGAAAACTACCTAAACACAATATCTAAAAAACACAAAAAGTGAAAAAGAAAGATAAAATAAAAGTGAAATATTCTTATGAATAGATATAAATAAATTTCAACCCGAGGTTGAAAGAAAGATATTATGTGTTATATTTATCCAAGGTGACAAGACAAACTTATTCAATGTCAGATTAAATCCAAGGTTGAATAAGTTGAATTATTATGTGTCATATTTTATCCAAGGTTAAAGATCGTTTTATTTTAATGTTAGGAATTTTAAAAAATATATGTATGAAATCCTAGGATAAAAATCAAGCAAACAACATGCAATGTTTGAAAAAAAAATCAAGTTTACCAAAATGTATAATCTATTTTGAATTGAGTTATTATAAACTTATAGAATTAAACTATTGAAATTAAAATACATGAATATACATATAAAAATATAAAATATACTATGAAACCAAATTTTATAAAATTAATATTAGTTAAAAATAGTAAATAGGCCTAAAAATATCTAAAACTCCATAAATTGGACATTATCTTGACTATGCAGGCTAAATGTGATTGGAAACTACTTGAAAGGATGTGTGTTATTCTATGATCAGATTCAAGAATTAAAATTTTTGATTGGAAGAGTCCATAGAAAGAGGATAGGGATGTAATATGACCTTATGTATTGATTTTGGCCACAATCTAGTTGATTATGCACATGATTTTATAATCTATGTCTATGTGACTATCTGTGAGGGTTTTTTAAATACTTTTATTTACTGATATTCCATGAAAAATACTTACAAAAAAGAATCCTTATTATTTCATAAAAACACATTAGAGATAAAATGTAAAAGGGAAGAAAATTAAGGGGGGAAATCTGAGCTATCCTTAGAAAACCTATTGTAATCTGAGTGCTACCTACATAGCCCAAATGGACCTTAGATAATATATTTCTCTATCCATTAGTGATTATGTGATATATGATTATGCAATTCTATAATTCTAGCTAGAATATTGATTGAAATACTTGACAATGGATGCCCTTGGCATGTAATAAAAGATATTAAAACTTGGCCTATGACTATTAGAATGTTTTAGAATTGAAATTAAAAGAAATAGTTTTTTTTTTATTAGTGTTCAATAGAATTACCAAGTGATTAGTAGATGGGTTGGGGGAAGTCTTGATGTGCTTACATAGGGTAATATTTGAAATATTTTTAATAACTAAATTTACAAAAGGCACGAGAGAGCCATTATGAAAAATAACAATTTTAAAAATTAACTATTGCATTGTAATGGGCAAGGCCACATAGTGGCCCTATCTGAACTAACATGGACTTATCCCAAAATAACATAGACTATTGAAAAAGGTTTGATATGAACTTATTGGTTGAATAAGGATGAGTATGGTGTAAATAAGGTTGAATTTATGATATGTTAAATGTTTAAAATATAATAAAGGCTCTCTTATATATTTAGAATTAGCAAAATGGACTATATGTCCAACACTCTAAATATGTCCTTAGACTAATGTAGTTATCCCCCTTCTATGGGTTTGTGTGTGAAAAATTATGTAATATGATATATGTGAGTGAATTTAGTGATATAGATTTTAACTTGACAAATATTTATCATGAGTTACTCTATGAATGCTTTAAACATGTAAGAATACTAATCATATGACTAATTTGGAAATAAGGAAGAATATGACAATTTTTCAAGATTGAGAGGTGATTTTTCTTAGTATAAAATAGACGTGTGATTGATTTTTTTACTTATTCATAATTAATTTTATTTTAATTATATTTATACCACACCTTTTAAAATTGTCTCATGAGAGGGTTAAAATAATAATATAGGCTGACCCATACATGTCAAAAGATTTGAAAATTTGACCATTTTTAAGGTTTTGACACTAGCATTAAACCTGGGACACTAAAATCAATGCTAGTGTTCTACTTTAGATGGTAGTATATAGGATAATAAGAATTTTTTGAATATCTATAATTATTAGAGTAGGATATTAATTAGGTTTTAAGTAGACTATGGGATACAAATGATCTGGGTAAAAATAATATCAAGGTAAAACTATAAGATAAGAATTTAGGCATAGTGCAATGGAAAATACAAGACTTTAAATATTGGAAAGGTCATGAGATGAAGGTTTGAGCCATGATAGGTATTTTTGAAGTGTATAAGACTTATTTTTCATATCAAATCTAGATTTAGAATCTACAATTTCTCCCCCTGTAATCTAGTAATGCATAACTATGAAATTACTAGGCTAAAAGAAAGAAATGTGTACCATGGTGGGTACAATACACTTTGATTTGAATTGAGCCCCATTTGAATTTTATGTTTGTGTATTACCTACAACAAAGAGCATGTTATATTATAATTAGTGCATATAATCTAAAATTGTATAATTGAAATACTTGAAAAAAAATAGATCAAGGAAGGAGTACACTTGTGTGTTGATGCAACCATGTTTCCCCTTGGTAGTTTTATTTAGTAATGATGCTCCTTTGATAAATAATTGGAAAAAGAGGTTCATAATTTAATGTTGGAGATGTCCCCAATCTGGTGTAAAGGTGAGTTGTTCTAAGGCCATCGAAATCACTAAATATTAATCACACAACTCAAGTGTATACATAATATAGAAAATATCACATACATCTAATGGTATAACCAAATAAACTATAAAATGGAATTAGTTACAAGGCCATCAAGTGAATTGAATCTCTATTGCACTACTCAAGTGATAAAACTACTATAGATAGATAAAAACACAATCAATGCATATTCTTAAGTTTAATGCATAAATGCATATATAATATTAAGAATTATATATGATTTGCTAAATTTCCATGAAATATGCACCTATAATTTGTGATCTAGGAATTTGATTCAAGAGATGATGGTTAGTATTGTGTTAGTTCCAAAATGAAAACAAAGTGAAATAAACACACTAATAGTATAACATCTCTAGGCCTAGACACTAGGGAGAGCTTAGTTAACAAAATCAAATAAAAGCACAACTGAAAATCAAGGAATGAAAACACAAGAATCCATTTCACCTTCCTTGGATACTCCAAATGCCTTTGTAATGGTGGCTTACTCAATTTTTTTTAAATAAGTCTTCTTCAATGGAGTGTGGTTACCTTTATCTCCTCTTGGCACCTTTGGCTTGTGGCTTAGCTTGGAATAAATTTGGAATTATAACACTAGTTTCTTGAATCTTTTTGGAACCAATCTTATATTATAACTTTGCACTAATTAAGCATATAAATGATGTTGTTAGGCCTCCTATTTATAGATTTTTGGATTTGATTAGAATCAACCTCAACCATCCATCTTAAGATTGAGATGTGTGGTTGAGGATTAATTCAACTTTTAGAATTAAGTTTGTAATTATCCTCATCATGGCATTGGAAGAAGAAGAAATTAAGAGGCATGGAGGGCATCATGGAAGGTATTGATGAGGCATGGAGGGCATGAATCCTAATATTTGTGGAATTTATGGCTTAGGGATGTCTTCCCAAGAAATGAGGTCACTTGATGATGTAGATATTTAATATTCATTTCTAAAAACAAGTATTTCAACAAGTTTCCATGGAATTATTAATTAGGCCTTGATTTGGGTTAATTATCTCTTAAGCATGTTTAAGCACTTTGTGCACAAATTACTCAAATTAATCAAAATGGCTTGTTATTGGTCTTAAATTTGATTGGATTGGAATTAGAAGTCACTATCAGATGCATTGGAACCGTATTCCCATCCAGGATGTTACCAATAAAAAATAACAAAGGCACAAGTCTTGTGCAAAATATTTGATAGGAAATATCAGTCTAAAGCACGTGGGTGCAGATTTAGCATTTTTATTTGAATGAAATGATCAAAGTTAGCTGGTGCATAAATTACATTGCCCCATTTAGGGATACCTTGGCCAAAATAGGCACTTGAATATGTCATTTTCACATCATGTTGCATGTTTTAGTGTTTTTAGGCCAAATTTTATGTTTTAGATGGAAAATATCCAAAATCCTAATTGGAGGTTATCAGTGGCTAGTTTTAGGTGTCTACAATTTTCTCCTATTTGGGAAAGCATTGCAAACTATAGACAAAGTAATGTCTTCTCAAAGAATGATAAATGGCTTGTATGCCAAGAAGAAGATAATGACTAAAGAACAAAGCTCCAAATGATTTTGGGAAGCCTATGATGATGCCCCCTCAAGGGAGTAGCTGTCACATTTGTTGATAGACAGTCCCTCAAAAAGAAACAAGAAGAAAGGTGGAATTAATCCATGGTTGAGATTAATCCAAATGTGAAAATGCTTGCATGTAATGATGTAAAAAGGTTATTGATTTGCCCAAAGGCAGTTATAATCAAGAATAAAATTCAAAATAATGATTTGCCCATAAATAGTTATAATCATTAAAAGGACTTAGATTGGCTAATGATGATTGTACCCTAGTTAGGGCTGATTAACAAGCATAACTCAAGGATATAACCTAGAATATAGATTAAAGATGATCAGGCACAAAGTGATGAAAGAGATGGATAGAGGAATAAGATTGATCAATAGAATGATCCAATTGTACCTATTAATAAGGAGATGCTCATCCTGATTAACAATAATACAAGTAGAATTTTCATTGGGTTGATTTGATCAAGGGTAGGATGGAAAGATTTTCCAAAGTGCCAAGGAGAAACTTTTGCAGCTCCATTGATTATACACCTTCTTAAAACTATTTTTTAATAGCACGTGATGGTAGTCTTCATGATAGAACACCATGAAGACTATCCTAAAATATGTGTAAGGACCGACTCCTAATATAATAAATATTTGAAAATAATGCACCACTGATAAAAAAATATGATGGCAATGTTGACATATGAATATGGATAGACTCAAGAATAATTTTTTCAAGGAATCACCTAATGAACACATATAAATTGAGTCAAGGCAACAGTGTCAAAAGCAAACAAACAGGCAAGTGAATAAATAAACAAATAAACAAACAACCTGAAATAGACAAATAAATAGAAAGCTTGAAAAAAAATCAAAATAAAACATCCTAACAATGACAATGTCCCAGTAAGGTGAATCGAGGATAACTGACTAGGCTTAGATAAGACAAATGTTTTTGGATTTTTGAAATGTTATGAATATTTTTAGAATTTTGAGCTATCTTAACTCATTAGAGAATGAAAAGATACCTTCTCATAAAATGGAGAGATAATTTGGCTTAGGTTTCTCATAAAATTGTGAGAGCATTCAAACTTAGGTTGCTTGCAAAATGGTAAGAGCGTTCAAACTTAGGTTGCTCACAAAATGGTGAGAACATGGCTTAGATTGCCAAAAAAATAATGAGATCATGGGTAAAAGGGGTGAATGATATGACCTCAACAAGTATTGAGTGCTACCTACATATTCCTAAAATGACCTCAAGTCATAGTAATTCCATCCACACAAAAGGTGGGAAAAACCAACTAGGTCCCAACAAGTTCTCAAATTTGGCAAATGCCCAGTCAAATAAAAACAACAAAGGTAAAGTGATGCATTAATGCATGATAAATAAGTGTTGCCCATAATTTTCACATATGTGGTTATAACTAAGATATAATGGCATAGGTCAATGATACTAATTTTCCCATAGATATTTATAATTAGTATCAAGACTGGTGAAACACTAATTTGCCCATAAGCAGTTATAATTAAGCTCATATAAACAAACATGGATAGGATGAAAGATATATTACCATATCAACTATCACAATACTTTCATAGAATGTCATTGAAACATATATTGGATTGATTATTGAAACTTGATTGGAATCCCCCAAAAAAGGTGTGGGAAGAACCAAATAAACCAAGATCAAAAATAGGATTGGGTAGGATGAGTAAAAATAGGCTTTAGTCTAGATAGGAATGGAATGATAAGATGGCATGGCATTGCTAAGGATAGTGATGGTTTGTGATAGATTGGGTTAAAATGGTAAGAGGGTTTTACTCAAGTGATGGGGGTAAATGGCTGGAATATACAATAATGGCAAAAAGATATGTAACAATGGCAATGGCAGTGTAAAATGATATGGTACATGTTTTTAGCCTAGGTGTGGTTTTTGATAATATTTTTCCTATTGAGATGGAGATGCACATACTAATCAACAAATGATACAAATATAATAATTGATCATGTTAATTATTATCCCACACCTCATCTAAATATTTGCTCTATCAAGAACTTGATGTAGATCTAGATGCCAAGAATGTTGTGTTCTTCCTTGGTTATTGATTCTAATTCCTTCAAACATCAAGACAAGGTATCTTTATAGCCTCTGCAAAGGAATGTGTGACCATGGATGATAAATAGGGACAAATAATGGATGGTAGGTTTGATTGTGAAATGGAATGGTAGATGATAATATAATGTGGAATGGTGGGGAAATAAATAAAGATCAGGACTTTTAGTCACATGTAATGTTATTGATGCTAGATTTGACATAATTTTGGTTATGGTAGGGTTGAAGACTTGTTCTCTTGAGTGGACCACTATATTTTTTTTGATCTTAAAATTAGATACCATCTAATTATCCTGTAGATTAGAAGATCTTTTGATTTTATCTTCATCAAACAGTGGAGAACTTTTATGCTTAGCTATTGGTGCTTCAAAAAGATTTTCACTAATGAAGTTGTCTTGATTATCCTATAGTGCCTTCTATAAGGTTTCACTAATGAACATTGGATTTTGACTTTGATTGTCTTCTAGCACTTCTAAAAAAGTTTCACTAGGAGAGTGTTCTTCTACTACATGAATGTTGTCTTAGCCTCCTTACTTTTATTCAACTGCTATGTCACCATGGATGCAGTTCAACAAAGTGTCATTTTGTCATTCCCAATCAACAGTTATGGGAGATGAAATGTCAATAATATGGATATCTTGGTTAATGGTAATGGCCTATGGAATGGTAATGTAATGGGGAGAGGCTACACAATCCTTGTAGAAGATACTAGGATAACTTATGTCAAAGCTAAAGTACTCATCCTTAAAAACTATAGAATGATCACAAATGTATTAAAATTGATCTAAAAGGCATGTGTAACCAATGTTTTAATATCCATGAGCATATTATTATTTTGAATCTAATTTTGATTCAAAGGACTCTAAATCTAATGTTGTGATTGATGTTGATTCAGATTCTAATTTTGATGCTAAATCTAATGTTGGTTCAAGAATAGAACCTAACTCTAATGATGATTCTTCATCTAATGGGTACTATGTTACAATGATTTCTTTCTGAATGTTTGATTTTTAACAAGTAACAGCCTATGATGGCATGATGGACTCCACAAAGACTAGTTTTCCAAAGTGAGACTCCTCTAGGATGGGAAAAAGGTCAAGAAACAACTCCTTAGAGACTAGCTTATCAATAGGAGGCTATTAAAAAATAGGCACATGATCAAGGTAATGATTTACCCAAAGGTGGTTATAATCATTAAGAAATGACTCAGTAAATATTGGCTCATCAGAGTGAGACTCCTTGATAACTGGTATAGGATCAATAGGCAATTTATCATAGGTTGACTTATCACAAATGGTTGATTCAATAAAAACATCTTGGATTGGTTAGTTCTCTTGGCCTTGGTTTCCAATGAGTTTTAAATTATTAGTTTTGAACATAGCTTGGTCTTCAAATGATTGGATGGGTTGAGGTTTGGATGGGATTGGTACTAGATGAGGAATGACTCATGGTTAGATAATGGTAGGGATTTAGGGAGCATGATTTCTCACATGAGCCAAAGGACAAAGTCCTAAGATGGTAAAGATAGGGCATTTTGGGGACTACTTGCTTACACAAGCCAAAGGACTAAGTCTTAGAGTGTTGAAGGGGTGTTTTGAAGCTTGATTGCTCACATAAGATAAAGGACTAGGTATAAGAATGGTAATGGTATTCTTTAGATATTATAGATCTTGATAGCTGGTATAATCTAAAGGAGGGTTAAGGGTAGTTGATGATTGGATAACAAAAGGACATTATGAAACTTGATATCTTGCACAAGCAAAAGCATCCAAATATTCCTCCTAAACCATATCATCCCAATCATGAGTTGGATCATAAGCTGGTTCTTGACTGTGTTTTATGTACTGATTATTGAAAAGAGGGTATGTATCTATATCCCAAACAACATTATCTATAGTTGGGTCTTCAAAGTTCTCCTTATAATCCTCTTCATACCAATCAAGGTCTTGAGTTGGATCGTAAGTTGTATCATGACTTTGTTCCCATGAATGATTAATATGAGGCAAATAGAAATCTATCTTAAAAACCATATTAGCATCATTAGGGTCTTGAAAAAAGCCATAAAAGTCATTTTGTGTATCCATTCTATCATAATTTGGATTGTAAGTGACTCCACCATAAGTGTAGTGAGACATATCTAAGTAAATGATGAAATCTCCAAACCAAAAAGGCTTAGAGTTTTACAAACTCTAAAAAATTATGTCCAAAGGAAAAATGGTTCAAACTTGGCCTAACTTGGTTGAAGGGGTGGATCTTTATCTTCAATATGGTCTACAAGTGGAGTTGTATCTCAAAAATTATTTGTGTTAAGACTTGACATAAAATAGCATAACATCAAATGTCAAATGTCATACACACAAAAGGTCAAGTGTCTGAATAAAAACCTGACATGTGAAAGGTCTAGGTCAAAATTTTCCAAACAAGGTCTAAACTAGGAAAGGGAAAGGTTGAGTTGCTAGGTATTTTGTCCAAATGTAGAGTCAAAATCTAATTTCAAAAAAATAGATATGTAATAGGACTCTTGGCCAAACAATGTCAAAATCTAAACTTGAAACAAAGGTTGATGTGATTTGATTTAATCTAACAAGTTTGGAAATAAATTTAACATAAACCTGGCACATGGAATCAAACATAAACATGATCAATTGGCATAAGGCATAAGACAAAAGGATATTTGAAAAAGGTTGTGTTCTCTCAAATAAAGGCACAAATAATGATGAGGATAAACATTAAATAGACAAACCATCAATAGTCTTAAAATTTGGGTAAATCGATTAACCAAAGTTATGCAACCTAATAGAGAAAGATCTATGTATCAACCCCATGAATTGAGGCATAAATATAAATAAATCAAGGTTTGGATCCAAACTTGACAAGGCTAATTGAAAACTCAATGATGAAAACTAGGATTTAACCAAATAGGCTCGACAAGATTGGATAGCATAATGGCACAAAACAAAGGTCTAAATGGTAAACATGACATGGTTTGAAACGAATGGGTTTTTGGCACAAGGTAAACGAGTCTTAAAATAATTTGAATAGCCTAACGGTGTAAGCATGCTCAAATGATGTGATCAATGTTATGTTTCAAAGACTCAAAGATAAAATGGTTTGACATGATTTGGGTAGCATAACGCTACCCTCTACAACTCAAATGACACACACACAAACAATTTTAGAAAAAAATTTAAGGCATAAGTTTGGTGTAAAATGACTATCATAATGCCTCTTTAGACAAAAGAGTGACATATAGATATATGGGTTTTGACATGGCTTTATGAACAAACAAAAAAATTTTAGTCTCAAAAATATACCAAATGAGAAAATGATCAAAATACACAAAGTATAATCATCCAAATCCTAGAAAGGGTATGGTATGTACGGTTGACTAAACTATTAAGTTTCAAACATTTCTAAGGGAATTAATTGCATAATGACTTTCATGCTAAATAATGCAAAATAAAAGCATGGATTTTGGGTCCATATCACTCAGCTTGTTACAAAAAGGTCTAGTCCTTTTTGCAAGAACTATATCCTATTGTTCACTTAGTGTAGTACAATGTCCAAAGTGCCACTACATCTTATGTGCAACTCTAAAAGAGTCAAATGAAGTTAATTCTAGGAGATGAAACCTTAGGTCAAAGCTTCCCTAAAGAACTTGCGAGTGGTGATGAAGTCCCCCTCACAAGCTAAGATGCATAAAAACAAAGAAAACATGAAATAGAAAGACTTTAGAGTCATTTTCAAGGTCACCCAAACTTTGACAAGTTTTTGGGGAGTGCTTTAGATGACTTTCTTTCTAAGCCTTAGACTAGGATACTTGTAATAGGAATGGCACTTTTGATTCCAAGGGTTCCCTAAAGGGGATAAATGGAAGAGAATACACGCAACATCCCTCTTCTTGCCAAACAAAAATTAGATCAAATAACTATTGAAGACAAAAAGCTTAGAAAGATGAGTTCATTTTTAATCCCAAATGAAAATGAGGTGGTGTTCATTTGACCCCTTAGTCTTAGCTATAAACTTTGAAAACATTCACTAAAAACACTTAAATTCTTTGTTAATCACCAAAACAAGGTTCCTAATCCATTTTTAAGCACACAAAGGTGATTTAAACATGTATTAAGAAAATTTTGAATTTGACCTTGTAGTAAACTTGTTAGCATGTCCTTTAACTTTGAATCCCTTTGGAATTTGAAACAAACAACTTTAGAAAAATAGGTCTCAGATTGATCCAAAACTCAGAAGTTCTAGTTGATGAAGATTGTAATAGCATAAAAACAACACAATAACAATGAATTCTCTGAGAAGAGACATCATATTACTTAAAAATCACAATACAAATATAGGCTTATCTCTGGGAAGAGATGTTTGCCTTACCTTTTTAGGTTATAATGCATTTATACATATTTTGAAAACATTAGAAGATTGAGTGGTTCGAGGAATTAACAGTGACCTTTTAAGAATGAGTGGCTCGAGAGAAATAAAAAAATTAAAATAGTACAGTGCTCGAGGACATAATGGCTTGAGGAAATAACTATCATTGATAATGTGACTTCCAAGAATGAAAACAATACAAGATTTTAGGAATTAACTGTCACCCGAATGGTCACCCAAATGGTTTCCTAGATCATTTCTGCCACCTGAGTGATTTCCCAAAGTGTTGCCCAGATCATTCCTCCCTCCTTGAAAAACAATGGTCCCCATTGTGTTAATATTCCCTGTCAGGTGGGGTAGTTGTGCCTTATTTGAATCGCAGTGAGCCACTCACCTTGGTGGCTAAGCTAGCCTCTTCTGACGACTCAATATAGTGGAATAAAGCATCCTCTTGTTGTCTTCATCTAAGTATCCACAATTTGATCCTCTTCTACTAGAGCAAAAATCTGTGGGTCAAGCTCATCAATGTCTAGTTTTTCTACCAAAACTGAAGTGTCTAATAGAGGTGGGTGATATGGTTTGAAGAGCTCCACATTGAATATTGGATGCAAGCCAAGGTAGGCTAGTAGGTTCAACTCAAAAGCATTTTCTACAACTTTTTTGGTGATGGTGTATGGACTATATCGTAGAGGCCAAATATTTATGTGTGGGCCTGCAAGCTATTCCTTCTAAAGCCATAACCAAACCTTGTCACCCACATTAAAATGGTGTGCAATCTTATGTTTGTCATGGCGTATCTTATACTTATGATTCATTTTTTCCAAGATGTCATGAACTTATTTCTTGATATGTTGCATGTGTTTAATAAACTTGGTTGCTTTTGCTACCTTAGAGCTTCCATGAGGTGTGTATTCCATGGTGGATAATGGAATAGATATTTCAATTGGTGCCATGGGTTGGAACCCAAAACATACTTAGAATGGATTGTGCTTGGTCAAACTGTGCAGCGCTTGATTATATCCATGTTGGATGAATGGAAGTCCCTCATCCCATGTGTATGGATGTTTGGAGTGATACATCTAAATCATATGAACAATCAAGTTATTTACCACCTTGGTCTGACCATCAGTTTGTGGATGGAAGGCTATGGACTTCATCAGCTTAGTATCCATCATCTTCCATAGAGTGGACCAGAAGATGCTCAAGAACCTGCTATCTTGATTTGAGACAATGGACTTGGGGAGACCAAAATAGAGCCATAAATGACTAAAATATAGTTGAGTAGTTTCCTCATCAGACATATTTTTCTTACAAGCAAGCATGATAGCCATTTTTGAAAAATGTTCAACTACCACAAAAATACAGTCCTTGCCATCTTTGGAAGTGGGAAAACCTGAGAGAAAATCCATTGAAATGGATTTTGAAGGCCTAGTTGGTTCTGGCAATGGCATGTACAATCCTTGCTTCTTATTTGTTGGCTTGGCGATTGCACATGGGTGCAATATTTGAGATATCTTTCCACATATTTCCACATATGGGGCCAGTAGAAGTGTTTTTAAATAACTATAAATGTTTTTTGATACCAAAGTGGGCAGTTGTCCTACTGAAGTGTACTTCCCATATCATCTTTTGTTGCTCTACAATAAGAACATAGATGTGCCCCATATGGCATATGATATTATCTTGCAAATAGAAGTGAGAAACATGTTCACCTTTTTGGAGCACTTGATATGTGTTAGCAAAGGTAGGATCTACTTCATATAGACCACCCTAAGTGGTAGTCTCATGTATGCACAAGTCAAGCACTATTGTGAGTGCAGTAATTGGTGGGTGGCTTAGGAAATTTGTAGTTATATTTGAGCTCTCCTTTTTGTGTTTGATTATCAAGTGGAATTACTGAAGATATGTGGCCCACTTTTGGTTCCTCTCATTTCATAGTTTTCTTTGCATCTGGATGAATTCTAATGGTTTATGGTCAGTGTGGATGACCGTCTCTTTCCCCAGGATGTAGTTTTTCTAAGGTTTGTAGGCTTGTACAATGGCGTAGAGCTCCTTATCATATGTTTGATATTTCCTAACTGTATTAGTGAAAGTTTCACTGTGGTATGCAATAGGATGGCCATGTTTCATGATGACATCTCCCATGGCATATTCAGATGCATTTGTCATCAACTCAAATGGTTGATGCAAATTTGGCAAGGCAAGAATAGGGGCTGAGCAGAGTCTATTCTTCAAATTCTCAAATTCCCTTTGCTATATTTCACCCCACTGAAATGTAGCTTTATCTCCTCCTTTAGTCACTTGGGCTAGTGATCAAGCAACATGTGAAAATCCAAGAACAAACCTGTGGTAGAAATTTTCAAGGCCCAAAAAGTTGTGAAGCTTTGTGAGGGTCCTTGGTGTGGGCCATTCTTGAATAACCTAAATCTTTTCTAGATTGATGTGGACCCATTCCTCATTCACAATGTACTCGAGGTACTGAATTGTTGTCATTCAAAATGTGCATTTGTCAAGATTTGTGTACAACTTGTGCTCCCATAGAGTTTGAAGCACCTTACGGACATGTTGCAAATGTTCTTCCCATGTTTTGCTATAGATGAGAATGTCATCTAAGTAGACAACCATGAATGAGTTGGTGAAGGTTCGTAGGATGTCATCCATCATCCTCATGAAAGTTGCAGGTGCATTAGATAGGCCAAAAGGCATAACCAACCATTCAAAGAGCCCCTCCTTAGATTTGAGTGCAATTTTCCAGACATCAGTGGGATCGATGGGAATTTGGTGATAACCAAATTTGAGATCAATTTTTGTGAATAACTTCACACCACAGAGTTAGTCTAGTAGGTCATTGATTATGGGGAGAGGGTAGTGATTCCTCACAGAGATTTTATTCAGGGCTCGATAGTCAATGCAAGCCTCCATGTTCCATCTTTCTTTGGTGCCAAGATGATTGGACTACCACAAGGTGAAGAGCTTGGCCTGATGTGACCCATTTGGATAAATTCTTGAATCTATCATTTTATCTCATCATTCTCCAAAATTGATTTGCAATACATAGGATTGTTAGGCAAAGGTGATCATGGGATTAAATCGATAGAATTTTTTACCTAGCAATTTAGTGGAACTCCTATGGGTGACTTGAATAAGTCATCGTATTCACCTATGATTCATCTTATTTACTTTTTTTTTTGTGTTGATTGTGTAGTTAAGACCACAACATCAGCCTCCTTGGATCTATGTGGTTTAACCATCATGAGAACAAATTGCTTTGTCTTCTCCACCAATCTCTTGCATTGCTTAGCACTGATCAGGGAAATAGATGTGGGAGGTGGTACCTCTGGTACCCTATAACGCCATGTTCCAAGAGTGAGGGTGATCCTTCAGGTTTGAGATTCATAGATTCCATGTTGCTCATACATGAATGATTAACCAAGGAAGACATCACAAATGCTTAGATTGCCCACATCACACAAGACTTCATCTTGGAATGGTTTTATAACATATGAAAGAAGACACTAATGGGTGACATGAAGGTCTTTCCCTAGGCTCAACCACCCAATACTATATGGCTTTGGATGAGGCTTCATGGATAGACCTAGACTTTTCACAACTTTAGCTGAGATTAAATTCTTTTGACTCTTGCTATCAAGAATGAAATGTAGAGGCTTACCTTTTACCCATAATTTGTAGTAAAATAATATTTCTTTGTCATTTGGTCTTTCCTCATGGGTCTATGATGAAGTGATGATGGTGTCGAGCACAGCATCTACAATTTCTTCTTCATCCTCTTCGATTATAGGTTGTGTATGAGGCAGAGTAGTAGACGTCGAGTATTGTGACTCAAAGAGCAATGACTTGATGGCTCAACATTCTTCTTTGGAGTGAGTTCTAGTTTTGTGGTAATCACACCATTTTCCAACCTTACCCTTCTTGGATTTCTTATCCTAAAACTCCTTCCACTTCCAATTTTGGCCTCATGTTTGACCTTCCTTGTCACTTTTCCATTTTGAAGGTTGACTCTTCGTATTCTTCCTACCATGCTTATATTCAATCTTCACTACAAATTTATATGCCTCACCGAGGATTTCTAAATTGAAGAGTTCCATTTCCCCCCAGATGTACCATTGTAGTCCACCATGATATTTTAGAGTTTTATGTTTCTCACTTTCTTGAATGCCCAGTCTTGCAAACAAAGAATGAAAAGTGTCTGTGTAATCTTGTACAAATTGGTCCTTGCCTTGGTGAAGGTGTTTCCACTATATGTATAGATCATCATACGTGCCGATGGGATATTATTCTTCTTTTACTACTTCTGTAAAATCATCCCAGGTGGGTTCCACCCCAAGGCCAATGATATACATACTAAACCTCTTTTTGTACACTTCCCACTAGTTTTTCATGGGTAATTATGATTTCAAAAGAGCAAAAGTGATCTTTTCTCCATTGGTGAACTTATTTATAGAGAAGTAGGATGATAGTTTATCCAACCAATTTTCCACTACATCAGCATTGATTTTGCCTTCAAACATGGGAATATCAAAATTTACTTGAACCTTGAAGGGTGTTGGGGCACTAAAAGGAAGCTCCCTCAATGAGGAGCCCAAATGTGTAGCCACAGATCTAGAATTTCCCATTGAAAGTGTTTAAATAATTTGAGAAAATTATTAAAGCATCTGTGCTTGTTGCTGTTAGAGGGCTTCATTCACCATTTCCTTGAAAGGATCATATGTCTCAATGTCATCCACCATTTGAGGTCATTTGGGGCACATAGGTGGAGCATTTGGAAGCTCTGTCACTTCCCACCCAAGTTTCCTATATCCAGACCTCATCCTCAGGAACATACACTCTCAAGACAAACCGCTCTGATGCCACTGATCCAAAACTCAAAAGTTCTGGTTGACAAAGATTGCAATAGCATAGAAAAAACATAATAATAATGAATTATCTGAGAAGAGACATCGTATTACTTACAGATCACAATACAAATATAGGCTTATCTCTAGGAAGAGATGTCTGCCTTCCCTTTTGGGTTATAATGCATTTATACATATTTTGAAAACATCAGAAGATTGAGTGGCTCGAGGAATTAACGGTGACCTTTTAAGAATGAGTGGCATGAGAGAAATAATATAATTAAAATAGTATAGTGCTCGAGGACATAATGCCTCAAGGAAATAACTATCACCGACAATGTGACTTCCAAGAATGAAAACAATACAAGATTCAAGGAATTAACTATCACCCAAATGGTTGACCAGATCATTTTTGCCACCCAAGTGGTCACCCAAAGTGTTGCCTGGATCACAGGTCTATGTTTTTTTTAAAAACATAGTGATCGACATCGATCAATATCACTGACATCAGTTACGGCCAATCAAGATTTGATCAATGTTAGTTCTATTGATTGAGATCAGTTAAGCCAAGTAATTGATGTCAGTATTTCAACCAATGTCAGTTACTATGTAAAAATTGTGGCAACCAAAAATAGTAAAAAAATTTAGAAAACTAATTTTCAAGAGTTTTAAAATCTCAAATAATTTTTTTTAAGATTTCAAAAGGATATCCTTTATGTGTAAGATGCATCTAGTCTCACCAGGCATGTCATTATGTGATCTAGGAATTTAACTCAAGAGAGGATGGTTAGTATTGTGTTAGTTCTAAAATGAAAACAAAGTGAAATAAACACACTAATAGCATAACATCTCTAGGCCTAGACACTAGGGAGAGCTTAGTTAACAAAATCAAATAAAAATAATAAATAAAAAGCAGGGAATGAAAACACAAGAATTCTTTTCAACTTCTTTGGATGCTCCAAATGCCTTTGTAATGGTGGCTTGCTCGGTTTGTGCTTCAATAAGTATTCTTCAATGGAGTGTGACTATCTTCATCTCCTCTTAGCACCTTTGGCTTGTGGCTTGGCTTGGCTTGAAATCAATTTGGAATTATAACGCTAGTTTCTTGAAGCTTTTTGGAACCAATCCTACATTATAACTTTGCACTAATTAAGATTAGAAATGATGTTGTGATGCCTCTTTTTTATAGATTTTTGAATTTGATTAGAATCAACCTCAAACATCCATCTCAAGATTGAGATGTGTGGTTGAGGATTAATTCAATTTCTGTAATTAATTTTTTAATTATCTTTATCATGGCACTAGAATAAGGGACAATTAAGAGGCATGGAGGGCATCATGGAAGGTATTGATGAGGAATGGAGGACATGAATCTTGATATTTGTGGCATTTATGGCCTAGGGATGTCTTCCCAAGAAATGAGGTCACTTGATGACACATATATTCAATATTCATTTCTAAAAACAATTATTTCAATAAGTTTCCATGGAATTATTAATTAGGCCTTGATTTAGGTTAATTAGCTCTTAAGCATGTTTAAGCATTTTGTGCATAAATTACTCAAATTGATAAAAATGCCTTGTTATTGGTCCTAAATTTGACTAGATTAGAATTGGAATTCATTGTCAAATTCATTAAAACTATATTCCCATTTATAATGTTACCAAATAAAATAACAAAGGTACAAGTCTTGTGCAAAAGATTTGATAGGAAAGAGCAGTCCAGAGCATGTGGGTGCAAATTTGTCATTTTGAATCGAAATGAGTTGATTAAAGTTAGCTGGCCCATAAATCACATGGATACCCTAGCCAAAATTGGCACTTGAATATGTCATTTTCACATCATTTTTCATGTTATAGTGTTTTTAGGCCAAATTGTGCATTTTAGATGGAAACTAGCCAAAAGCCTGATTGGAGGTTATCATGGCTAGTTTTAGGTGTCTACATAGTCTATCTCAATATGAAGTATTTAATAAAATGTAACCTTTATTAAAATAAGTGTGTATAATATCTATCACAAATATTTAAAAATCTATCTCAAATTTGTATAATTTGTTCTAAATCCATAAGATTATGACCCAAGTGTATATGTGAATAATGTAAACTATACCAAATTATATCAATCATATCATGTGGACTCATTTATCTATGACAAGCCCCCATTTTTAGTCAAGGGTAATGTAATGTGATATTCACATTATCTTAAAATGATAAGATAACCATGTTATATTTGTATTAATCATGTAGTAAATAAGCTCATATAATAGTATTATGTCTAAGTAGATGTATAAATGAATATTATAGTATCCAATCATAGCAAACCCTAGGATACATTATATGTATCATGGAAACATATATAAGGAACAAGCACAAGCTCGAAAATAATTGATCACACACATAATAGCACTCAATGTCATGTGAAAGGGGTTTAAAGATACCACAAACAAGGGGCATGTTCAAATCCCACATGCTCAAGGAGAGGACATGTTTAAATGTTCACACACTAAATAAATAACACTCAGTGGCTTTGGGACCAAAAAACAATGAACATGTTTAAATGTTACACAATTGAGATAAGATAGAAAATAATAATTACACTCATGTAAACCATGTGATAATATGAAAAGGTGAAATATAAGATACTAGCATAAGCATATCATACTAGTCCATGCATATATGTGTCATAAAAATGTCATGTAGCATAACATATCTGGCACACTATGTAATATGTAAACATGAGTCTATAAGATTAACATGATAATGTAAATTTATCACAAAATAATTTAACCTAGCTTAATCATGATCAATAGAAGCAGATGCCCACAATAGAGTGTGTCATGTGGGTATAGGAAAGGTCCAACATTAGTACATGTATTTATCATAGGTCTAGTGCATGTTTGTATCACACTCAAGTACCCATGAAACCTATGTGTATATATAAAGGAAATGATATGTTATCTACTAACACAAAGTAAAAAGAGTATGCAATATCTAGTAAATATGTAAATGCTAAATATTTTTATATTTTTGATTTATTTGAATGTTTTTATATTTTATGGAGTTAATGAATTATTTGGATTTTTTAATGAGAATCTAACCAATTATCACATCTAAGGGATGCTCATATAATTATCTAGGCTCAAGATGAGATACAATAAATTCATCATGTTGCCAAAGATCATGTATATGCTATAAATATGGAACTAAAGAATGTATAAAACTCTAAAAATGCTTCATAATACTTTGTGAGTGTGAAAAAGTAGTGGTTCATGGAACCCATTATTTAGTTTTATTTTTATTTTTCAATACAACAATAATTTGGGTCATTTTATCCTCTCTAAAACATGTTGATCTTTTCTCAACAATTGGCTATGTTGTGTAGGTGTGATGATGGCTCTATGGATTCCATTATATATCTCTAATGTAATGGTCTCTCTAGTATCAGTCACCTATGAAAGGTAATTTCATTTATCTTACCCTTTCACTCATGATTAACCTTAATAGGTTGTATAATTAGCTGTCTTGAAATAAACTTCTCTTTTTGTAATAGATGTTCATATTTAATCCCTAGAATTGTGATTACCCTATTAACATGAATAACCTTGAGACATATATGCATTATGGATGGAATTACATGGATATTATGAATCCAATGTATTACCAATAATATATCACACTCATGTGTGTGGTATAACTAAAAATGTTGTGGTCACATGTGCTATAACAACTTGTGAAGGTAAATCAACCTCACAAAAATCTTGTTTTGCTTTCCCATCGAATGCTTTGACCATCTTAGTCGAAGGGTATAAATTATCATGTGTATATCTCAAAAGTGTGAGTAATATTATGGTATATACATTATCACTATAAAAATTATTAATAATTACAGTACGAATAGGCTAATAATCAATATATTCTCTAATAAACCAGGATTTAAGATCTGAGTCATCATCCATAATGTCACTATAATAAAATGTGAAAGAATTCCTATGAACCATAATAATTATCTCACATATAATTATGAAAAAATTCTATATAATAGGATCCCATAATATGGTGGAGGAGAATGTGAATTACATCTATTTTCACTTTTGGTGCCTCATTATAATGATCTTGTCATAAATTATTGAATATCTTCTAGTTTTGAGGGTCACCATGTTGTGATCCTAAATCCTTTGGTAAATCATCAAATGTGATAATTTCATAATAAACAAGGTATTGTATATTATGATTCAAATTGAACATCTATTTTTATAATGCCCAACACATTGGTGATAGTCCTAATAAACATTTTCATCATATCCTTTTGGTAGAGGTTAACTCATAGCAGCGTCAATGAGAGGAAGAAGAGACGTGAGATGACACTCTACTAGTTTCTTAAAGAGTAAATATAGAGGCTTGGGTAATTTTATAATTTTTATTTCAGTTGCATTGGATAATATGAGTAGACTAGGTTGTTATGACACCATAGTCACCATTGTTATTATTTCCTTTTTAGCTTCTAAAGGTTTCACCTCATAGCTTGGTTTGATCTAAAACTTGGTATTTGATTTAGTTGATGTGTTAGCTAATATTTAACCCTTTTTAGAAATAATAATTAACATTAAATATTATCTTAATTAGGAAAGGAGTAAGCTACTCTAAAAATGAGACTAGTTAAATAATTTAAATTCACAATATATTTTGATATAGTGTTGAATTATGTAATTTTTTAAAATATAAAAAGTAAAATGTCAAATATATTAAAAAGAGAGAGATAATAATTATATTTTTTACTAATGAAAAGGTGTAAATTATAATTTCAAGTGTAGAAATAGTCAGGATGATGCTTAACTAAGATTCATTAGATTTTAGAAATTAGCATTTTGTCAACCTTGACACTACCTTCTTAATAGGGAAATTGGTGTCGATGTTTCTATCCTAAAAATAAAGTTTATTTCCATAGTTTATTACATTAAATTTTATATAAAATACACCTATTCCTATTAAGGTTCTATGTGTCCTTGAAAATTATCAATTGGGATCACACACACACATTCTAAATATCAACATTTTGATCAAAACCCTAGATCCTCTAATTAGGACATGCCACCTTGAAAAAATAAGGGTTAACAAGATCAATTTAATTCAATATGACATAAAATACACATAAACTACCTGCATATCCATATAATCTGAAGAGGTCCTTAGACCGATGTAGTTATATCCCTTATATGGGCTTATATGTGAACAATTATGTAATATGCTATATGTGAGTGCATGTAGTGATATATAGCTTGTAGATTGAAAAATAATAATGATGGTATTCTATTAAATTATTTAAACTTATAATAATAATACTCATATGACTACTATATAAATAAGGAGGAATAGGGTAGTAGAAACTAGTTGTGTGAATGATTTAGTGAGCTTGATAGGTGATCGCTTGGTAAATGTCTATATTTAAAATGAGTGAGATTTGTGTTTTATTTATAACCCAAATTTTAAAATAAATATCATAAATATTTAATTAATTCAAATATTCCAATCCTTACATATTGAAATATTTGAAAAATTAAGCCTTTGTAGGGTAAGCACACTAGCATTAGATCTGGGACACTAGCATTGATACTAGTGTCCAAGTTTGAACAGTTGTGTCCTGGAGAATAGATAAATGTTGAAGATATGTAATTAAAAATGAAACATATATAATATTTTAAACATAATATGGGATATAGGTGATCTGGGTAATCATAATATCATGGTTAGATGATAAGAAAATTATTTAGGCATAATGAGATGGTGAACAAGGAGTGAATATTTAAGTCATCATCCACAATGTCACTATCATAAAATGTTATAGAACACCTCTAAATAATATGAGGTATCTCATGTCTAAATATGAAAAAAATACCATATAATGGGTGCCCATAATGTGGTGGAGGAGGTTGTGAATTATATTCCATTTTCACTTTTGGTGCCTCATGAGAATGATCTTGTAATAAATTTTTGAATATATTTTAGTTCTGATGGTCAACATGTTGTGATCCTAAATCCTTTTTTAAATCTTAAAATATTATATTTTCACTATTATTGAGGTCTTGTATCTTATGCTTCAAATTATAATATCTATTTTTAGAATTCTTAACACACTAGTGATAGTCATAACAAAAATTTGCATCATATCATTTTGGTAGAGGTCGACTCATATCAATGTCTAAGGGAGGATGAATAAATATGAGATGACAATCAACTAGCTTCTGTAAAGATGGAGACTTAGGTAATTATATAAACTATATCTTATGTGCATTGGATAAGATGACCATATTAGATTTTTGTGACACCATACTCACCATTTTTGTTGTTTCCTTCTTAGCTTCTGGAGGTTTTACCTTATAGCTTAGTTTGATATGAAACTCGGTATTTAATGTATTTGATGTTTTGGATACTATTTAAAACTTTTTGTAAATATTTATTAACATGAAAGAGTATCTTAATTAATAAAGGAGTAAGCTACCCTAAAAATGAGATCAATTAAATAATTCATATTCATAATATATTTTGATATACTGTTGAATTATGTAAATTTTATGAATATAACAAGTACAATGCCAAATAATAAATTACAATCTTGAAAAAATAATATATAATAATTATATTTTTTTATTAATCCATAGGTGGACCTAAGAAATGTAGGTGCAGAAATAGTCAAGATGATGCTCAACTATGATTATTTAAATTCTAAAAATTAGCACATTGTCAACTTAGACACTACCTTCTTAACAGGGACACTAGTGTTGATGCTTCTATCCCAAAATTTATGCTTCTTCCCATAGTGAAGTATAAGTCCTTTTATGAAAATTACACATGTGACTAGTAGGGTTCTTTATGGCCTTGAAAATTGTCAATTGGGATCACACAAACATAGGTTCCAAATATCAACTTTTTGATCAAAACTCTAGATCTTCTAATTAGGGCATGCCACCTTGAAAAAACAAGGGTTAACGGGATCAAGTTAAGTCAATATGACCTAAAAAAACCCATATATCAGTGAGAATTATCTACATATCCATATAATCTAAATAATTCCTTAGACTAATGAAGTTATCCCTCTTATGTGGGCTTATGTGTGAACAATGGTGTAATATGCTATATGTAAGTGCATATAGTGATCTAGATTTTAGATTGAAAAATACTACTCACGGGATATTATTTAAATGATTAAAAACTATAATAATAATACTCCTATGAGTGATATATAAATAGGGAAGAATATATCAACATAACTCAGTTGTGTGAATGATTGAATGAGATCGATATGTACTTTCTTGGTAAATTTATAGATTTATAATGAGTGAGATTTATATTTTATTTATACCCCATGTTTTAAAATAAATATCACAAATGGTTAATTAATAAAAATAGTCTAATATTTACACATTGAAATATTTAAAAACTTGAGCCTTTGTAGGGTAAGGACACTAGTGTTAGATCTATGACACTAGCATCAATGGTAGTGCCTAGGTCTGAATGGTAGTATTCTAGAGAATAGAAAAATGTTGAAGAATTATAATTGATAGTGAAGTGTGTGTGTGTGTGTGTGTGTAATTAGTTCATATAATCTAAAAATAATTAATTAAAATTGCTTGAAAGAAAAGAGAGCAAAGATGGAGTAAACATATGTGTCGATGTAACCATGTTGTTCCTTGATAGTTTTCTTTGTAAATGATACTTCCTAGATGAAGCATTAGATATAAGTTCATAATATAACCTTGGAGATGTATATAGGGTAATTAGAGGGTGTATACACTTCACTTTTATCACTTTTTTGTCAAAATTATAAAATAGAATTAATTCCCATAATTACACATAAATTAGTCCAAAATCACTAGTTCATATAATGTATAAGTTTGATTTGATCTTGTGGCATCTCTAGGTGGGATAATTCACCATATTAAGTCTATTCAATTATCATTCAGTTCATTTTTTCTAGTCAATTATTTTACTTTGATCAATTCATTAATTTTAATTCATTGATTAATTAATGTAATTAATTCCCCTTTTCTAAATCATCCTTATAATCAGATTCCCCACATTGTATTAATTATATTGATCTTTGAGTTAATTGAACTAATCTTTCTTATAATTATAATTCTATGCAACCTTACTTTCAATTATAAATTCTCTATTTTTTCTTTCTAAGAGGTATCTTCATTTAAATAATCTTGAGATCCTATAGAATATCCTTTTTTGAACCCATCAATTACTAAATGAATTAATATAAAGGATTATTCTCCACCCTTCATCTTAAATACAATATGAAGGGACCTTAATGAATCTTATGAGATATTTTAGGGAAAAATCTCAACCCTTCATCTTGGAAACAAGATGAAGGGCCCAAATTGGCTATCCATGTGCTTTCTTGAGAATGGTTCTCCACCCTTCATCTTGGAAACAAGATGTGCAGACCTCATTGACTCACAAAGATATTTTAAAGATAATTATCTGCCCTTGATATATAATTCAAGATGGAGGGATCATATTAATTCCCCTTTGATATTTTAAAAATCATTCCTCCACTCTTCATCTTTGATAATATGAAGGGCTCATGTTATCAATCCATGTGTCTTGTTGAGGATATATTTTCAACCATCCATCTTGGAAGTAAGATTAAGGGTCATCATTTATTATAAATTTATATAAATATACCCTTCCCCTTTAGAAATTTTCATGCTCAAGACTCATAACAAAGCCTTATCAATTTCTTAAGCTAACTTGTACATAGAAGTCCATGTTTATCAACTTAATTTATTAAAGAATTAAAGGATAGGTGGTCAATTTTAGGATAGTAAAATTACTAAATATATCTTGAAATACATACAAGCCACATCTGATTTTGACAAAGTGAATGATCCATAAAAATTAAGGTGATCAAGTGTTTGTTTTTTTCTATTTGCTTTGGTTTTGTTTAGTTTTGCTTCATGCTCATCGAGGTCATAGGCTTAAGTTTATTATGTTTCATTTACTTTGTTTAATTGATTTTTATAACATTATGAAACTAAAACTTGTGAAAAATATTATAGATACATATAGCATGCCTAGTGGGACTCAACTCACACCCCACAAATTCTTCTAGTCTCTTTATTAGTCTTCAAATTAAACAAAATTTATTCTATTTTTACTAAGAAATGGCTGGTAAAATTATAATAATTTTGGATATTTTATCTATCTTAATCTAATTTTTTTTAGGGTGTGCATATTTTTATTATAAAAAGTATCATAAAATTTAATTTAATAATTATTTATAGTTTATGCATTATGGTCAAATTATCAACTGCCACCTTTTATTTCTAATTTTGTTCTTTGACTGAGAAACAAATGGTAAAATGATACTAACTTTTCATTTTTTATATATATTAATAAAAAAAATTGTAAGTTTATATGGATTTGTCTTATCAAAAAAATTTAAAATTTAGTTTTAAACTAATTTATAGTTTAGGAGTTATGGTCAATTTATTGACTATCATCTTTTATTTTTGATTTTTCTTATTTTCTAAGAAATAAATGGTAAAATGATCATAAATTTTTATCTATTATATTTTTATATTATTCAAAAGTGTGAATATTTTTCCTATAAAAAACCTCTAAAAATTTTATGAAAAAAAGATTTATATTTTATATGTTATCATTAAAATAATAATTGATACTTTTTATCTCTTTTTATTTTCAATTTATTTTACATTTTTTTGATAGATTTACACATGCCAAAGAAACATCACAAAAATACTTACTTTATTTTCTTTCAGGTTATTAAAGTGTGTGATGAATCGTTAAAAAATATATTACTTTTTCACATTTTCTTTAGTGTTTTTAAATTGAATTCATCTTTTGATTTAGTGTTTTAAAAATAATTCATCTTTTAATTTAGTGTTATAAAACATGCTTATTTATGTTCATCTTTATTCAATTATTTGATTAGGTGTTAGCTTGTGTGATTCCTTCACACATATGGTCTCCCCTTTGGTATAATGATTTATAAATGTGGAGGTGATCATTTATTTTTATCCAAATATATTTTCATATTATGTTCTTCACTTGCCCTTAGTAGGAATCTTACGAATCAAAATGATAATAAATTTTATTTTTATTTTGGCTGCATAATTAGGGTTTCATTGCCTTTGTATGAGTCTTTAGGGTGTGGTGAATAGAATGTAATTAGTTATCTTTCATACTAATCCCATTATCTGATGAGGTATACAAATTGATATTACATCAGAGATATATTAATTGAAAGGTCACTTAGAACTTGATTTTTATGGTAACACTTCACTAAAATCTTATAGATGAAGTGGTCACAAAGGGACAAGACACTTTTCAAAATGTCCCATTAAATATCAATGTCCAATTGATGTATTTTTTGTGTCCACATACTATAAGGTATGTTGGGACCATCTAGAAAGCCCATAAAAAATTTAGCAAAAGATATTTAGTCACATAACATTCATCAATGTGGGGTTGAAAAAGTAGCCACACCCAAAGATATATTTTACATACAAACTTTTTGAGAAAAGGGTGGGATTAAAACACCACCAATAACTACATTAATTACTTAAATAATCTTAAATTTTATAATCCTCTCTCAAGGCAAGTATATCAAAAGAATCAATGATGTGGAGTATTCCCGCATCAATTACTAAAGTAGGGATGCCAAATTGAGTGTTTGATTTCTTGGTTGTTGTGTCAAAAACTTTTCATAATATACATACACCTTCATAAAGAAGCATTACTTTGCCTAATTTTTGTTTCATAATTTCATATCCCCAATAGGTGTTATGATATCAAAATTGGTCCACACTAATTTTAAGATGTGATGTTATCCAAATGAAAACCACCTCTTTTTCTAAATTACACCATTATGGTTCTATTTTATAATTCCAAATCAAACTTAAATTAGGTCAAATATTCAAGTCTAATTCAGTCATATGTTCATAGTCAAACTATATTAAAGACAACTCTAACCTGAAATCAACTCTATTTTATACAAACCTTCAATTATATTTTTAAAATTGTGTTTTCATATCTACTTCAAATTAGGTCCAAGACTAATTCAAACTGACCTAAACAAATTTGCATTCAAATCAAGTACACTTTGATCAAGGTCCACCAATTCAAATCATATCCTTCTTTCCATTTAATCTTTTGCACTTGTTATTTGGGAATGATGAAGTCATGACATCCATCCATTCTATCATTTGAATCCAATCCAACATCAAAGTCAAACTTGAGCTTAAAATAATCTAATTAATCTACTCTACTTGGGGCTAATTTGAATCAAAATGCTTTTAATCAATTTTGCCTTGCTTGAGTCCAATTCCATTTCATTCAAGTCAAATTTTCCCTATTTTTCCCGTACATGTATCCTTATTTAGGGGCATCCTTCAATCAATCTTATATTACATTTCCATTAAATTCTATGGGATTCACACCAAATCAAGAGAAATCCTATGAATGATATTTTTTGACAATAAGGATGATATCCTTTTATGACTCTTAGAAATAGGTAATAAAATACTTGATAATTTTGATCTAGAAAACTCAAATTTTGTCCTAAGTAGGAGTAGTCACACTGTTTCACAGTGACATCTATAAAACATCTTGTCTACTAGTTACCCACTTGATCATGATCATACTAACAAAGGGAAATCTATTTTTACACCTTTATCTAATGACTATTTAGATTTTGAGCCATAATAACCACATCAAACATTAAGTACAAACCCATTTGTAATCAAGATGTTATAGACCAACTCTTTCATCTTATCCAAAACCTATCTTGAATTACATCTATTATTTCTCTGACCTTAGAGTCATAACCAATTACGCCATCCAATTATGTCTTATTATTACCATTCTAATGGCCATAACATATTGAGAAGCTAAGTACACCATAATTTGAGCATCACTCACTAGCATATGCCAAGATCACTTTATTAATCACAATCATACTCATTCACTTTCAACTAAAGATCAAGACAAATCACCCATTTTTAACATTCTCATTGAATCACCCATATTTTATGAGTCATCCTTTGACCATCCTCCTATCTTTCATGAGCCTTGCTTTGAAGAGCCTCTCTATGAATATTCACATGTCTTTAATGAACCTTTATTTGATGAACTCATATTCCAAGAATACATTATTGACCAATCATCTATCTACCATTCATTTCCAAACATTCCTCATTTTATAAAATATTTTTGTCCTAAAGTTTTCATTTACAAGTTAAAGTTGAAAAAGGTACTTGTGAATAATGCAATTTAATAAGCTATTTTTTGTATACACATTTAAATCAGGAATAGGTTCCCATTCAGATCCAACATTATTATCAACATCAACCTCAAGATCAAGTTTTATTTAGAACTTATATCAAAATTGGGTTCAATTCTATAACCAATACAAGGTTTAGTATCAAAAGTAGAATCAACATTAGATTATATCCTCTTGAGTTTTAGAATCAAAATACATTAGTTTATATTAAAACATTGATGTCATGACCTTAATTTATTTGTATTTAATTCATTTGTGTTGATAAATTCTAGTTGTAAACTATTTGAGACGTATTTTGTTGTTCTGTTGTGGTATTACAATTTTGTGATATACATTGATATATTTTTATTATAATTGTTGAGACAATTATGGATTACATTTTATTATAGAATTGGATATTATTGCTTAATGTGTATTGACTCATTATTTATTTTGATGTATTATTTAAATGTTGTTATTACATATATTATACTTGGATGTCTAGGTGTTCCTAATAGTCTATTTGTTGACTACAAGGACATGTACTAGAGCTAGGTTGTGTTCGGACCCAAGAAATAGGGAAACATGAAGAAATAATAAATGGATAAATGAAACAATGAATTTTAATGTAATGTTGATCTTGTCAATATTAATGATTTAATCATTATGTTTTATTAATTAATTATTATGTGTTATCATTTTATGATCTATTTCATTAATAATTGATTTGAGTCAATTTTTATGTTTGAGTTAACATATTTTTATCCTATATTACTATTGCAAGATTATCATTAGTTGAGTCTTAAGTATTTGGTGACTATTATCTTCTTATTGATTTTATCATTTTCTATCATTTTGGTGTTGTGTGTTTTTATGGACTCCATGCTTATCAACTTTGATAGTCTATTTTGGTCACATAATTTGATCACTTATATTAATTGTTGATTTGATTTTTGACATCTTACTTCATTCTTGTTTGTCTTAAGGCTATTGATTTCATGTTTCAAATAAACCTTATATGGTTACAAACTATATTTATGGTGTATTAATTGTGTTTTGTTAAAACTTGTGTACTAAGGTTTTAACGTTGTTTAAAGGAATTTTTTTTTTGTTTGATTTGTTTATTTGATTAAGCCACAGTTTGGCTTGGGGGAATTTTATTAGGTTTATCGACCATATGGGGGAATTGGTAATAATTTTGTGTTTTGTTTGTTGAAGCAAATGACTTAGGGGTCATATCATTGGCTCAAATTACCATGTAGGAAGTTCGAGATGCTTTGTTTGGTTTTTAGGTTTTATTGAGTTCATTTTGGACTTGGTCTTAGAGAGCTTTGAACCTTAGAGAAACTCTATCAAATTTTTTGGCATGGAAGCCAAGGGGAATGTAAGGCAATTCTACTTGAGGATTTTTGGGAGATGAAATTGTAGTTTGATGCATTAATCTTGATGGCCATGTAGGAGTTGTGAAGAGTTATCTGGGATTTATTTTTGTATTTATTATTTGACTAGTTTGTTTGAATGGATACAGGATTATGACTGTTAGTTTTTGGCATTGAGCTTGGAGGATGTAAGAGAAGAGAAACCTTTTATGTTTAACTTCCATCAACCAAGTAAGTAATGTATTTTAAATTTTGTGTTGATTTCTAGAAATGTAGTTGAATGGAAAAAATGTTAGGGCTTTAGCCATAGAATTTGGCATTGTTGTTATGTTATTTTATTTTTGGGTAAAACCCTAACTAGGGTCATCAAGTTGGTTTATAATGACTATATAGTTACTACATATTTTTGATATTGTTAAATAATGAGTTTTGTTTTAATGGAAAACTCATATTATTTTGAGGCTTTGGTTTTGTTTTAAGTAACTATGTAAAGTCACTACATTTATGTTTTGGTTGAAAGCCCCTGTCGAGTTATTTTGGGCTATGACTCAGTATAGGGATTGTGATTAGTTAAATGAGATCCTTGTAATTTAATTAGTAAATTAATGGATTACATTTAATTTAATACTTGTGTGAATAGTTTTAATAATTTAATGAAATGTGTGATAAAGACTAAGTTGGAATATGTACGTATCACCTAAAAGATAATCTTTTCTTTTTAATTACTAAGAATTATTACATGCCATAAATTATATGGATAGCACCTAAATTAATTCATTATAATTAATCATCATTAAGATTAATTCAATCTTATGTTGAAGGTAAATTGCCAATAATATTCTTCACCGATAGTTGTAAAAGGAACATGGCGATTTTTAGCTAAGCATTTTGTGTTTGAGGAATAAATGCTCTATATTTTGAATAGACCATTAAATATTTTAATAACAAGTTCTTAAATTTAAATGGTAAAAGAGGTTGTGAACTTATATTTTTATAATAATAATCTATCTTGGAGTTAAATTTTAAGTAAATAATACAATTAATGCTTAGGCTAAGATCATGGGGTTAAGTTAAGGGAATTATAAATCTAACCTAGGTCATTATAGAATCCTTAGGCAAGCTTGTCATGAACTTCTATCCTTCTTGTAAATGGTAAGATGTTATTAAAGAAAACTTAAGCATGGTTGTTGAAACATCCTTCGAAGCTTGCATAATCCCTATACCAGTTGTGTCAAACCTCATATTTTAATTTGTCTATGTAATGAAAAGATGTTTAAATTCTTTGCATTGTTTTTGAAAATAGTCTTTTTCCTTTGATCTTTATCTGTTGCTTGTGATTTGGTAAATCATACTTAACCAAGCTTAGTATGATGATTCTTTTATTGAGTTTGATATTACTCTACCAATGTTTGTTAAACTTTATTGATACTACCCTTGACGTACTGACTATTTTATAGCCTATATAGGTATTCAAATAAGGGCATATGTCACTAACAACTCCATTAGGAAGGTCGTATTACATTATATAGATAGAGGTGAGTGGGTAAGATCACACTGAGCCACTTCTATCTAAATACTAGATAGTTAAAATACTTCCTAAATAAGTCACTGATGGGTTATGTACTTTGCCTAGTTCTTGTGTTAGATATAACACAATTATGGATCTCATTATGTGTTTCCATGCTAAAATCTAGGTGAACTTTGTTCTGTTATTTTATTTAGATTATGTGTATAAAAAAATTGTGGTTGTAACATATTGGTACCAAAGTATGATTTATTGCTTTAGGGAACTTTGGAAAATATTTCTTATTGATTTCTACTAAGTTATTGTTTATTTCACCATAGGATGGCAAGGACAAGATCTAGAATAGCATACAATAACCCAAAAAATGTTAACCTAGGTAGAGGAAGAGGTCAATGTCCTAAGGTCAAAATTTATGAGAGAGAGGAACCACCTCTTAATAATGTTAATAATAATGTTAAGGGCCTAAATCATGAGGAAAACAATCCTAACATTAACAAGGAAGTAGTTTTAAATAGAATTATAACTGCATTAAATTATTTTCAAAGTAAATTGGATACCTAAGAATGAATGTTGAACAATTTATAATGAATGCTAGTTGAAAAACTTCCAGTTAGAGCTGAAATACAGGTTGATAAACTAAAACTATAGAATAACCCTAGTAATATAGTTGATCATATCATTAAAGTGCTAAAAAAATTACCTCCACCAACCTTTTTAGGTGAGGAATTGGGTGATGCATCTGATGCATAGTTAGTACACCTACATCAATATTTTAACCTACATAACATGTCTTCTAATTTGAATGCAAGAGTATCAACCTATCAGTTAGTAGGAGCTATAGCTCTTTAGTGGAACTATTAATGTATATTAGAGGGTTACTAGCTAATGACTTTTACCTGGCTTTCCTTTGAAAGGTAGTTTAGAAAGAGATATCTTAGCTCTAACTTCAAGATATAGAAAATAATTGATTTTTAGTTACTAAAACAAGAGAACATGACTAAGACTAAGTATGGAAATAAATTTTTGAATTTATTGCATCATGTTAACTCCATACATGATGAAGAGACTAAAGTCACTAAATTTAGTTTTAGATTGAAATTAATATTAATGCATGATGTGAATATGACCAATACTAATACTTTAATTGTGGCTATTGAATCTACTCATAGGGCAGAAGAAAAAGAGAAGGCTCATCTAAAGACAAGACAATAATTTAAATGGAATAGACAATAGTCTAAGAGTAAAAAATTGTCCCCTTATCTTAATAATTTTAATAAATCTAATTATAGACACAAATTTACAAGGACTACAAATGGTTTTAATAAATTTCAAGGGTAAAATAATAATTTCAAGAATTTGAATTCTTCTAAGACTGTTAATTTTAAAATGAATGTGATTCAAGGTAGTCAAATTGTGCTTGCTAATGGATCCAATACTACTCTTGTGATGTCACAAAGAAATACAATATACTAAGAATGTAGAGATAATCACTATCATAAATATTATCTTAAGTTAAAATCTGGCCAATCAACTAATCGTAGAGTGTATGCAACTATTGACAATAAGAACATTGATTTCTAAACAACTCCTATCAAAAGTAGAGGTAAAATAAATAGTTTTTGTATTTCAATTTTATTTGATTTAGGATCAACTAATAGTTTTATGGATCTTAAGTTAGTAACATAGTGTAACTTGAATTCGATGACTTTGAAGGATGGTTGGGATGTTGAGTTTCGCTTAAGGTAAAATAGTACCAATTATTGAGTATCTTGAGAGAGTAATCCTAGACTTAAGTTTTTTTCAAATATAAATTAATTTATTTATATATCATCTCAGATATTTCGATATTATATTAGGAATGGATTGGTTTTAGTAGCATAAAGCCAATTTCGACTATTGTAGTAAAGTGGTATATTGATGCAAATATTTGGAAAAACCTATAGAAATTCAAAGTTTGTTGAAATCAAAAGTATGTAAGCTAATATCATCTTTATAGTTGAAGAAAATAGTATGTAAAATTTATAGGTTATATGTTATTTTAATGCAATAAATTACACCTAAAATAGGAATGACATTTGAGGAATATCTAGTTTTGTAAGAATTTTTTTTATGTTTTTATAGATAAATATCCTGCTTTGCCTCCTGAATTTGAATTTGGTTTTTATATTGGTGAACACCAAGGGTAGCCACTGAATATAAAGAAAATTATCATATGAATTTAGTAAATTTATAGGAGTTAAAATATCAACTATAATAAATATTATAAAATAGCAGTATTAGGCCAAGCATGTCACCTTGGAATGTATTAGTGGTCTTTGTGAAAAAGAAAGATGAAACTTTGTGATTGTGTGTTAATAATCACATGTTTAACAAGGTTACCCTTAAGAACCATTATCCTTTGCCAAAGATAGATGTTATATTTGATCAAATGAAGGATGTGGCTATCTTTTTTATAAATAGACTTGAGATTAGGCTATCACCAATTGAGGACCAAGAAAGAAGATATTCATAATATAGATTTTAGAACAAGGTATAGACATTATGATTTTATGGTAATGCCTTTTGATTTGACTAATGCACTTGATACATTTTATGAAATTAATGACAACTGTATTCAAGGATTTATAGACAAATTTATTCTAATATTTTTTGATGATATACTAATCTATTCTAAGAATGCAGTTAAGCGTGAACAATATTTATGCTTAATATTATAAAAGTTAAGGCAACACAAACTATTTGGTAAGCTATCTAAATGTGTCTTATTTTAGTTTAAGATCCATTTTTTGGGTCATATTATATAAAAGGTTAGTATTATTGTTGATCTAACAAAAATTAAGGATATTTAAGAGTGATCTATTCTTAGAAATGTACATGAAGTAAGCAATTTTATGGGATTGTTTGGTTATTATAGAAGATTTTTTGAATTATTTTCTAAGTTAGTTGACCCAATAACATCCTTATAGTGAAAGGATAATAAATTTGTGTAACTCTAAATTATGAAAAATATTTCTTGAATGTTAAATAGTTATTGACTTTAGCACCTCTATTTATTATACCAGATTTGAATTGAAATTCTAAAATATGGGTTGATGCATCTAAAGAAGGTTTGGGTGGCATGTTAACTCAGGATGGTTTAGTTTGGAATTATGAGTCATATAAATTGAAGGACCATGATAATAAGTACACTACTCATGAACTTGAGTTTGTTGTCATTATTCATGCTTTAAAGCAATGGAAACAATTTTTTTTGGGTAAGCATTTTGAGGTAAAATTTGATCATCATAGCTTGGAATATTTGTTTTCCTAAGATGATCTAAATGCATGTCAATGTAGATGGATTGAATTTTTTAATAATTTTGATATGAGCATTTCATATGTGAAAGATAAGGAGAATCATGTTACTAATATATTCAGTTGATGCATGTATCTTGCTATCTTATTTGTTTACATAATAATTTCAAAACTAAATTATTGGAACAATAGTGTTTTGATAAATTTTGCCAAGATTAAATGCAAATTTGGTTGATAAGCCTAATGAAAATAAATTTAATGATTCTTTAGTTGATTTTGATGATTTAATCAATCATAAAAGTAGAATTTATGTACTTGAGTCTGATGACTTAAAGAATATTTTTTTGAATGAAGTGCATACATCACCTCATTTAACTCATTCAGGTGTCATGCAGATGACACATGACTTAAAAAGGCTACATTATTGGTTTGGAATGAAATATGAAGTCACTTACTTTGTGTCAAGATGTTTGGAATGTCAGTGTGTGAAAACTAAACATTTTCATTCAAGAAGATTATTATACCCTCATGATGTACCATGAGATAAATAGACTGTAATTTCTTTAGATTTCATAGTTGATTTACCAAAAAATAAAAGTAAAATTGATACTATTTTGGTTGTAATAGATAAATTTACAAAAGTTGGTAATTTTATTGCTATAAATTTGATTGATGATGCATATGTGTTTGCTTCATGGTTTATGAAAGAGATAGTATGGTTACCTAGTATGCCTAAAGTTATTATTTCTGATAGAGATAAAATTTTTACTTCAAAGTTTTACAAAACTTTAACTACCAATTTTGTTACAAATTTGAATTTTAGTTCATCTTATCACCCAAAAATAGATAGTCAAATGGAAAGATTAAATCAGGTTATGAAAGACATGTTAAGAATGTATGTTATGGATCAACATGGTAAATATGAAGATTATTTACACTAAGTTAAATTTAATTATACTAATACGTAACATTTGGTGATTGAAATGACTCCTTTCAAAGCTTTATACAATCACAAGTTTAGAATTCCATTTGGCTGGGAAAGTTTAAAAAGTATGATAAGCAAATATAAGCTATAAGGTAGAATCTAATGGCTACCTCAAATAGGAAAAAGAGTTATGATGATTTGAAAAGGACACATGTGAATTCTAAGTGAGAGATAAGGTTTTTTTGTGTGTTAAACCACATAAAATTTTAATTAAATTTGTAAAGTCTTCCAAACTAACCCCTCAATTTATAGAACCCTTTGAAATTTTGGAGAAAATTAGTCATGTTGCCTACTAGCTAGCCTTTTCAACTTCATTATTTTAGATTCATGATGTGTTTCATGTTGCTTTATTGAGAAAGTATATACCTGATCCTTTTAGAATATTATTTCATATATTTATCATGTTTTCTAGTGTATTAGCTAGTTATTTCATCCTTTTATGAGTTTGTCTTATGTGAGGATTTATCCCACATTGATTAGTTAAGCTAGTTTTGTCTTGCCTAATTATGAAAGGGTTTTTCTTTGTACTAACATATATTATTATTAAATAACACTTGAGTTGTGTTGTTTTGTAATCAATTATCTGTAGCTTCATTGTGTGATGTTTTTGGTGTTATCACTTATAAATTTTGGGTTATAATGCCTATTTACCATTCCTAACATGGTACTAGATCCTTGAGGTGTTTCTCCCATCTCATTATTATATTTTAATTCAAAAATTTCTCTTGCCATTGCTTATTCCCTTATCATAAATCCTTAGTTTTTTCCCTCTTACAGGTTTGACATTTTTATTTAAGCTTTGAAAAAAGTCCATGGTTTTTATTCTTGGAGGGAAGGTGAAAAGGAAGTGTAATATATATTGGCATCATATTTCAAGACTTTTTGAATCTTTTACTTTTGAATATTTTGTGTTATTTCTTTCTGTTGACAAAGAGGCATCCTTGTTATTGGAAGGAGAAAGAAATACCATAGAAGGGTTGGATTTAGCTTATTTTGTCATGCTTTATTTTTTTTTAGATTTTCACTCTCTCCCTTTACTTTTTCATTGGAATCTATAAGGTGGCATTTTGTTTTCTCTTGATGTGTTGAAAATTTTTTCTAAAAGTGGCATTAAAGGAAGGCATTATTTTTATCTGCTAAAGGTGGAATTTAACTTTGAGTTAAGGCACCTCCCCTCTACAGTGCAAAGGTGTTTGAAGAGTGAAAAGTAATTGAAGAGATCTAAAGAGAGAAGTAGGAGAGTGGCACTTATCTAAAGAAAGAAGCATTAATTTCCATTAAAGTTGGCATTAGGTCTACCAATAATAAGGCATTGGATCTACACTTTTATGATTTAAATCATCTTGATTTGTTGTTGCATTAGAAGGTCAAGGTGTCATGTTGGTGTTGATTAACAAGGCATCTTTTTAGATCTGGATAGCATTGGAAATTGATAGAAGTTAGTCTTATTTGTTGCACCATTTTTAGATCTGCACATTTTTTTGTCTTATATGTTGGACCTTGTATTTTTTGCTTCCATTTATTACATTGGATCTTCATTGAAAAGAGAATCTAAAGTGGCATCCTATGTCTTCATATACACAATCTCCCTTGGCAGCTAATAGGTAAAAAACAATTATAATCCACCATTTATCCTCTCAAAACAACCTCTTAATTAATTTTTTTACTTTTATAAGCTAAATTTTTGCCTTAAGAGGAAACATAATTTGTTTATGCAAGCATAATGATAACCAAACAGATTTTTTTTTTCACTTTGGCTAGCATTTTTGAGTCCATGGTTCAATTCAATTCCAACAAGTGGTTGTATGACTATATTCTTTTCTGATTTGGTCACAAAAATCTATCTGTAATATTTTTTAATATTTTGACTCTTTTTTAAAGAAATCGTAACACCTATAAATTTTGAACCATAAATTAGATTTGATATATTTTTTTAATTGCATGGTTTTTTTATTATCTATCTATTGGTGTCATTAATTTGTGAAAATGCACTAATTTTATAAAGTGCCAAATTGGGTGGTCCTTAATACAATATTTTAGGGGGTTGTCTTTGTACCAATTTTGTGCATCTTTTTGGCATTCTTTCTACTATTTGTTAATTCATTAGCATGGATTATACTTATGGTATTAACTTTTGTGAGCTTTTGATTATACATAATTACCATACATGGAGACCTCAAATGGAAAAAATCATAAAGTGCAAAAGATTATAGTCCCTAATTAAAAAAATACAACCTTACTTTACACATGAATTTAAAATTTTCAACACCAATGTAAGTTAGAAGAATGTATGGGTTTGATTGGGGGATATGTGAGTGACCATCTTTTGTTTCATTTAGATGGATGTGATTCTCCATTCGAAATATGGGCTAATCTAAAGGGTTATTTTGTACAATAGATCACTTGAGAGCCATGCAGCTTAAAGTAGAGGTAACTTCACCTAATCCAAATGACTTTGGCTCTACTATAGACTACCTTACTAAGTTTAAGAATTTTTTGACATAGTTGAAGGGGAGTGGATGAGATAAAAATGATGAAGACTATATGTACTTAATTTTGTCTAAGTTGAATGGACCATTCCAAATATTTGCTTCTATCTTTTCTCTAGTATGAATGCCTTAAGTGACACATTTAAAATTATAGATCTAGAGTTATTTTTTGAGAGACTTATTAGGGAGGAATAAAAATTGTCTCACCTTGAGTATTCCACCTCTAAAAAATCATTAGTTGCATCACATCCTAAGACACAAGGAAAAAACTAATAGTAATAAAAAAACAACTCCTCCATCTCAAAATTCACCTAAGACCAACAATAACACATCTAAACCCAAATCATCTTTCAAATTCAAGAATAAATTTGATCTTGCTCATATTGTGGGGGGACTAGTCATGAAGAGTTTAGGTGTTTTAATAGAATGTAAGCATTAAAATATGTTATTAGGAAACACAATATTTATATCTCTACTCTTCCATCTCATGAGCATGGGAAAATAATTAATGTTATTGGAAGATCACAGTTACCTATTTTAAATAGTTGGGTACTAGATTCTGGTGCTTCACACCATATGTCTTCTTCTAGGGAGTCATTTATATCTATTGGTCTGATTTCTACTTCTAACATTGAATTTGGAGATTCTTACTTCATTTTTGTTAATGGGAAGGGTGAAATATATCTAGATGGTGGTCACATCATAGATGCATTATATATTATAGACATCACCACCAATCTACTTTCAGTTTATTAGATTTGTTATTTTAGTCAACATAAGACAATGACTTTCACACCATATAGTGTTATAGTTCAATCTTTGTTAGAGTCACACACACTTATTTCACAGGGTGTTGTTGATCATAGTTCTTGACTCTATTATTTTGAGGGTTTTTATGATACTACTCCTATAGGGATGTGTTTAGTTTCTCATGCAAATTCTAAGATTAAGCTTTAGCAAGAGAGATTTGGACACCTAAAATATAGATATTTGAAAGAGTTGAGCACTCATAGTATGGTAGAGGGTCTTTCTAAAATTTCATATCTTGATGGAGTTTACCCTGATTGTGCATTAGAAAAACAACACCAGGATCCATTTCCTAAGGGTATGTCCATGAGATTTTCTTCATCATTTGAGCTTATGCACAATGATTTAATAGTTTTTCTGACTCCTTTCAATGGAGTTAAGTATGTACTTACTTTAATTGATAATTAATTGAGATGTACTTGGGTTTATTTTCTCAAGTACAAGAGTGATGTCTTTGTTCACTTAAATTATGTAAGGCTTTGGTCAACAAATAGTCTTTGAGTTGCATCAATAAACTCCATACAGATAATTGGGGGGAGTAATTTAGTAGAGAGTTCTCTAATTTTTTGGTAGTCCATGGTATTATTCACCATTATTCTATTTCACATACTCCACAACATAATGGCTTAACAAAATGGAAGAACTAAAGTTTGAAGGACATGGCCAACTACATGATGTATTCATGGGACTTACCTCCTATCTATTGGGAAAAGGTAGTTAATTGTGAAAATTGCATTTAGAACCACACACCACATTAAGCACTTGAGCATATGACTCCAAGGGAGGCTTGGTATAAAACCAAACCCGATGTCTCATTTTCTAAGTCTATGAGAACGTTGCTTGGGAATTTATACCAAAGAAGAAAATGAAAGCATTGGATAAGAAGAGCAAACCTTTGATTTTTTTAGGGTATCAAAAGGACATGAGATATTATTATATTTTATATCTTGATACTCATGATGTTAATTTTTTAACACATGTACATTTTGATGATCACTTTAAACCTCATGATTCCTCATCTTCTTCCATGCCTTCTTATTCTTTCAATGATTCACCTCCTCTTATTGATTCGTTCTTTGAGGAACTAATTTAGGAGATTATTGAGGAGTTTATAGAGGATGAGGATCCTATTCACATTAATGTTATCACTATGTCTAGGTGGGTTGGTACTATAGTTTTTGAGACAACACCTTTCATACAGGATCTTCCACCTACTCGACATCATTATACACATTCTATAGGTATTAGACTTTTATGTCTGGCATTCTCTAAGGATCCATAGTAGTTTTCAATATCTCATGGGATATAGGAGTGGGATGATGTAATGAAATATGAGTATTTTTCATTGATGAAGAATCACACTTGGGATTTGGTCACTCTTCTTAAGGGAAGAAAATTGGTTAGGTGTAATTGGATTTATAGCACCAAGTTTACATCTCATGGGTCCATAGATAGGTATAAGGCACATATTGTTACAAAGGGGTTCTCATAGGTTGAAGGTATTAACTACTATGAGACTTTTTTTCCCATTTCCAAATAGATTCTATTTACCTTGTACTTTCTCTTGCTACATCACAAGGTTGGATGGTATATTAGATAGACATTAATATTATTTTTTACCATGGATACTTGCATGAGGAAATCTATATGAAGCAGCCTATTGGGTTTGTTCATGATTATTTTTTTTATTTTTTGACTTAGGAGGTCTCTTTACAGTCTCAAATAGGCACCTCAAGCTTGGTATGAGAAGATGGATTCATTTCTTCTCTCTACTAGCTTTGTTTGTTGCCACTCCAATCCCAAAATGTATATTTAATGCATTAGGGAGGATATTGTTATATTATTATTGTATGTTGATGATATACTTCTCACATTTAGTTCCTCATCTCAGATTTAATCTATTTAGCAAGCACTTTTACCATAGTTTGATATGATAGATCTTGGCCTTTTGTATTTCTTCCTTGGTTTACAAATTTCATAGTTAGATATAGAGATCTTTATTGAGTCATAATAAGTATAACCTTGATCTTATTAAACATTTTGGTATACCTGATAGCAAGCCAAATACTATTCCTTTTCAATTTGGAGTGACTTTCATTGCCTCATGTACTACTCTACTTTGTGATCCTACATTGTATAGTCATATGGTTGAGGGTTTTATGTATTTAACTCTTACTTGCCTTGAAATTTTATTTTTAGATGGGCTTGTATCTATGTTTTAACATGACCCTCATGACAATCATCGGTAGACTACCAAAAGGATTCAATGATATCTGTAACATCCCCATAGGTATTTACTAGAATAATGTAGTAATTTTTTTTAAACATATACACCACACTTATTATTTCATTAGATTACACAATGAGAATTTAATTAATGACCTTAACATACTAATTATATTAATAGAAGTAAAAATGTATCAATAACAATTATTGATCACTAGCATCTTACATAACATAACATACTACATAAGGAAAGTAATCATATTAAGATCCAACCATGGATGGTATAATTATATAGCCACTATTGTTAATGTATAAATAATATATCAATTACATTTCTAAAATGTATGATGCCTCAAATTAAACAAAATGATAGATATAATGCTCCATGGAGCTTGATTCATTCTAACTCATGTATCCCTAATAATCTTAAGTGTAGTCTCTAATTAAGTACTATAGTGGGGAGGGAGACATCATCCAAGTGATTTTCTACACTAACCACACACAATCAATCCCCCACATAATCTCATAAATAGGTAATGACCCTCCCTTCATGGATGGATAGATAGTGATAGTGCAGGAATCTAGAGAGACATGATAGTACCCATGTGTTGTAAGATTTATACTACATTATGTGTACCATAAATAAAAATACATTCTAACATGATATCTCATAAGCATGTAAATAATACATATGAATTTACAATGTCTATTTAACATTACTTTGGCCAAAGTTTCCAAATAGCTATTAATCTCTAGGATCACTCAAATTCATACAGACTACTTGATCGGATTACCTTCATTTGGCATTGGTAGTGCTAAGTAAGCCAATAAAGTCTATCTCACTACTTAGTTAGCACCAGAAATACTAGATTTGGTTAAAATATCAATAACCAATGGATTCATATAAATTTATCTATATAATCAAGCATTACTCTAGATATTAACAAGAATAATCATTTTGCATACATTTAGTCCGTCAAACGTGTGAATAATCTATATCCTTATAGTTTTTCATTACATATAATAATCATGACAAACATGTTTTATTTACAAAATAGGTAAACTACAACTCATAATATAAAATCTACTTTCCATAAGTAAATTCAACATAATAAAACCATCATTCTCATAATATACTACACATATGGCTTAGTTACTACAACCATCTTAAAGGTTTTAAAGGACATAATAACTTTTAAATCTTAAGCATAATCTTTATTTAAACTATAATTTTATGAAGGCTTTATGCATAATTTTTAAGCACAATATCCTTTATGTTTTTGAATTTTATATTTAAAAAAAAATGGGAATCATCCAATTTATTCATACCATGGCATTTTTCCATTTATTTTAAAGACTATTTGATTCAATAATCCTTTATATACACTAGCTAATAATTCTAAAAAGAATCTCATTATCTTATTTTAGCCTCTACTAGATTCACATAAATCTCCATATTAGAATTGGTATGATTTTAACCTAAAATAATTCAAATATAATACCCTATTCTTTTCTAAAAATTCTCAACAATGTTCATACTTTTGGAAAACATAGTATTATAAGCATAAGTCATACACTGTGCTTATCTTAACCATAAAGAATTTATATATCATTTCAGAAGTTCTATATAAAACTCATGATTCAAATTGATTTTTGATACATCCATAATCAAAACATTCCAAAGGAGATAAAAAAATTTCATAGACATCTGTCTATACCAATATACAGTTGACTTAATTCCTAACTATGCTTAAAGGACATTTCTATTATAAAATTCCTCATCAGTTCAACTATCTATTATCTAATACAAGATATTATCTTCATTTCTATTTTTTTAATCGATACAAAATATGTTACTTATGTTCCTTAATGACACATACCCTATTCCATATGTTCCTTAAGACACATCCCCTATTTCATATTTAATTTCACCTTGATATATGATAAATATCAAATTTTGGAATGAAAACGTGTTTCAAGGTTATACTAAACAATTTGTTCACAAAGTATAAACACTTATTCATTGTGGAATATATTATATAGTCTGTCCATTTTTCCATTTCATAGTTTTAAACCTAAATTCACATGTTTATCCTTACTCAGTATTTTATGACATGCAAATACATACATACATACATATACATACATATATATATATATATATATATATATATATATATATATATATATAATCTTTCCTGAATATCCTAACCATTGTTTATATATATTCTGCTCCTATTTATAGTTTTTGATCATTAAATTTTACATAGTCATTATCAAGTTGACTGGGTGTTTATCAACTTCTAGGATAATAAAATAAAACAATAGAATTTGATCTTCAATAATGAATCATTTATAAATTATCTTAAATTAGACCTAATTTGTATCAAAACAATTTAGTTTTGTGTATATGTATATACAAAATATATGTATACATGTGTGTGTGTACTTAACAAATCATATCTATTATCTAAGTTTATATGAATATGTAATATCCCCAACCAATAAGGACTCTAGAAAGACAAAAGCTCTGATACCACTGTAATATCCCCAACCAATAGGGACTCTAGAAACACAAAAGCTCTGATACCACTATAATATCCCCTGTTTCCCTTGAAATCTGAAACTGAATATTCTTGAATCACTTTTCTATATTTTAATTTTTTTGATATTTTGTATGAATTAAGATATGATTTTGGAAATAAATTCAAATAGATAAATAACCCACAATAAAATCTCTTATTTTTTCACCCAGATGATTACAATAGATGTCCTCTATCATACATATAAAAGAATAGTGAAATACGGTCTTAAGAACCTAAGTATTCCACAAACTGGGAATAAAAATTATATTCGGCACGTCTCGGCCTGATGTGTCAAAAACACAGTTGCCAACATCAATTATACTACCACCATCAATTTCCTGGTGTTGATAACCTGCCAACGTTGGTATGGGGTTGGCCAATGTCAGTCACTGTGGCTCTCTGCCTGTTGATGTCGGTCTCTGCACATTCTTTGGATGTGAACAGATTTGTACAGATCTATATGGACTTCATATGGCTACCAATATGATATAGCACAATTTGTATGTTGAACACCTGCTCTCAAGATATATGGCTCTAATATGGAAAATCTATATCTGTGCAATATCTAAATCAAAACCTAATCAAATAAATCCCTGTAATTACCTGTGATAACTTTTGTGTGAAGTTATCTCTTAACCTGACAATAAATCAACTGATATCTCACAGCGTCTAAATCACTCACACTAAAGAGGGCACGTTCTTCAATGTAGATAGAATACTGGAACCCTTGGCTCAGTCTTCTCAAGAAAATCCTTAGAAAAATTTATCTTCAAACAATAATCATATTTTCAAACTCTCTCCCATGAGAAACCCTTATACCCTCCAAAAAGGTGTGTTTCCAAAATTAGATTTCCTTAAATTAGAATTAGGGTTTCTTAAATTAGAATTAGGGTTTTAAAATTAGACCAAATAATTAATAATTAATATTTAATTAAAATTAAACCAAATAATTAATATTTGATTAAATCAATCAAATATTAATATCTCCCTTAATCCATGTCTGAAAGAGCCTGAATGAAAGCCAACTAGAATAATTTTGCTACTCGAAGCCAAGCCCCACCATGACCCTCTATCCATCCTATCAGCCTACGACGGTTGCATAATAGGATAACCATCAACTTTAAACATGTCAACTAAAAAGGGGACATGACAATCTGCCCCTCCTAAAATTTCTTGCCCTCAAGCAATTGCTAAATGATAACCCAATCAATCCACTTGGATCCCAAATGTAGTCATGATCTACCCTGCTGTCAATCAATGTAAACTCCAAGCCATGCCTATCACCACTCTCATCCAATGTCATCACATCATCCCTAGTACCAAGATAATAATCCCAACATCCAATCCAAGAATGAAAATCAACTGGAAACTAAAGTAAACTCCTCATCTAAATAATATCTAAATCTGGAATGTGAAAGCTAGACATACTCATATCATCAACAACATGTGACCCACCTGTAATAGAAAGATGAGTCCCTACCACATGTGCTAACTCCTAAACTGAACTCACCTCAATACAAATCTCATCCACATGTCTCTCTTGTGTTGGTGCCAATGTGCACTCGGCAGTGCACTCTCCCATATCGTGTGGTATGAGCCTCTCTATCCGACGAAAGAACATATTTTTGATGTTGCTACCCTGTATTACCTTAAGAATATGTGTCTTCCCACCAACATCAAAATGAACCTCCATGTCCTTAAGATGAAGAGTGACTTCCTCAAGGGAATGAAGCCACTTCATACCCAAGACTAAGTCTATGTCCCCCATGTTCACCACATAATAATCAGCGTTGAACTCATAGTTGTTCAATCACAATGGGAGGTCTCTAATCATCTGCTCACACCTAAGAGTGTGACTGTTAGCCACCTTAACTCTAATTCCCTCAAAATCTTTGGTAGTGAGTCCATGCTTCTCCACAAATCTAACATCTATAAAATTATGTGTGGTTCTTGTATCAAGAAGGGTGATGACCTTCTGTCTTGCCAAAACTCCATGGAGTCTGAATGAATCATCTGACTAAATGCTAGATAGGCATGCCTCCTATATGTGTAGCTCTAAATCTGCCTCTACCTTAGGCTCCTCAGGACTATCCTGCTATTTGAAATCTTCTAATTCTAAATCCTCATAATATGCCCACATCACATGATTTGCCTTGCCCTTAGGCCTCAAAGGGCAATCATGATGGATATCATATGGACCCTTATAGTAGAAGCAAAGCTTTTTCCTATGTAGATCATTAAGAGCCTCTCAATCTAAAGGTGGTGCTGATGGGTTGGCCTTTGAATCATTCTTAACACTTGATTTATCTTTTTTGAAATCTAATCCCTCTCTATCTCTGTTGGCACAATTATGGTCCCTGGATGAAGAAGTGCCTCTGGAGTTAAATCTACTGGATGGGGCTGCCATTTCCATGCTATGTGCCTTCTTCATAGCTACCTGTAATGAAGGAGGATCAAAGCCTTTGATCCAACCTCTTAATGGTTTTGTCAATCCCTCCATGAAGAGCACTACAAGTTGCCTCTCTGAAATGTTAGGAACCATGACTGATAACTTCTAGAAGTCACCAATGTAAGACTCTAGACTACCACTCTAGCACAACTAAGCTAACTCCCTAAAATAGGATTCCGTATCCTTCCTATCAAAATGCTCCACTAGCCTATCCACAAACTCCTAATAAGATGTGATCTGATCATGATGGAGTATCACCATCCCGTGGTGCCACCAATCGTGAGTTACTCCCTCAAGGTGTAGTGTCGCATATCTGATAGCATCTCCCTCAGCCATCAGATTTAATGTGATAAATGTGTCTAGCTTACTAATCTAGGCTTGTGTTATGACCTTGCCACTACCATCAAACATCGCCAGTGTGAGCCTGCTCGTAGCCTGCTTCAGATCATTATTCAGGTGTCTAGGTCTCCAATCATGTCGACCTCGGTTATACTCTCTCCTTTGTGTGAGGAACTGGTTAAAATTAATCCTCTCTCTGACCTCAGGTGATAATAACTCCCACTCCTCATTTACTTCCATAAGCGTGTCAACAAATAGGGGATCTCCTACTGCCTCCTCTTTTGGGGCCTATGGTTCCTCCTATACAAATGTAGGCCATGTAGGCCTATTAGCTATCCTGGAATGGGTCAGCTGTGGTCTCTAATTAATAGTAGCACTCCTATTATCTCTTGGCTCCCCATTCTATTGAATAGGTGTGTTTATTCTCTCTACCATAGTAGTGAGTGCCTGTAGTGCCTGATTCATCTATTGCTGGCCTGTAGCCATAACTCAAAAGAATTCTTGAGTGTCTTGATCATCATTATGCCTGTGGCCCCTGTGTGGGCTACCCTCACGCCTGTCACTCATGGTGATCAGCTATTGTTCTAAAACCTGGTCACCTTCAAACAAAGCTCTACTGCATGTGAAATACCTGTGTGGTCCCAACTCTTGTGGCTGCATAAGGTTGTCAAACCCTTAGGATGGCAAGATTTAGCTCTGATACCACTGTAATATCCTCAACCAATAGGGACTGACGGGGCCCAGCATGGATCTAGAAAGACAAAAGCTCTGATACCACTGTAATATCCCCAACCAATAGGGACTCTAGAAAGACAAAAGCTCTGATACCACTGTAATATCCCTTGTTTCCCTTAAAATTTGAAACTGAATATAATTGAATCACTTTTCTGTATTTTACTTTTTTTGATATTTTGTATGAATAAAGATACGATTTTGGAAATAAATTCAAATAGATAAATAACCCACAATAAAATCTCTTATTTGTTCACCCAGATGATTAAAATAGATGTCCTCTATCATACATATAAAAGAATAGTGAAATACCGTCTTAAGAACCTGAGTATTTCACAAACTGGGAATAAAACTTGTATCTGGCATGTCTCAGCCTGCTGTGTCAAAAACACAGTCACCGATGTTGGTTATACTGCCACCGTCAGTTTTTTGGTGTTGATAACCTATCAACGTCAGTATGGGGTCAGCAGATGTTGGTTGCTATGGCTCTCTGCCTGCTGATGTCGGTCTCTGCACTTTCCACAGATGCGAATGGATTTGTATGGATCTATACGAACTTCGTATAACTGCCAATATGATATAGCATAATCTATATGCTAAACACCTGCTCTCAAGATATATGGCTCTAATATGGAAAATCTCTATCTGTGCAATATCTAAATCAAAACCTAATCAAATAAATCCCTGTAATTACTTGTGATAACTTTTGTGTGAAGTTATCTCTCAACCTGGCAATAAATCAGCTGATATCTCACAGGCTCTAAATTGCTCACACTGAAGAGGGCATGTTCTTCAATGTAGATAGAATACTGGAACCCTTGGCTCAGTCTTCTCAAGAAAATCCTTAGCAAAATTTGTCTTCAAACAATAATCATATTTTCAAACTCTCTCCCATGAGAAACCCTTATACCCTCCAAAAAGGTGTGCTTCCAAAATTAGATTTCCTTAAATTAGAATTAGGGTTTCTTAAATTAGAATTAGGGTTTTAATATTAGACCAAATAATTAATAATTAATAATTAATTAATATTTAATTAAAATTAGACCAAATAATTAATATTTGATTAAATCAATCAAATATTAATATCTCCCTTAATCCATGTCTGAAAGAGCCCGAACGAAAGCCAACTGAAACAATTTTGCTACTCAAAGCCAAGCCAACTTCAAAGACTGAGATAAAAATTCACTTGTATTCATTTTCCTCTTTTCTCTATATTTCACTTATCTTCTACACCATCCCCTATTCTCCTCTTAGCTCACCTCTTATTCTCTCTAACTCATCCATTGATCCTTGCATGAAATTTATACCAGCTTGCATTCATCATGGAATAATCATGTTTTTCCATTTTATTCATGACTCAAAACTAGTTAACTACCATTAACAAGACTTAAGATAGCCCTAACTTCACTTATTTGTTATTCCTCATTTTCCAAATCATTATTATACTCATTTAAAATATATGCATGTTAAAATTTTATGTATTTCACTTTAAAAATTCCATTTAACAAATTATTAACAATGATGTGTATTACTTCCATTCCAACATAGTCTATACATGACCACATGATTAGGCATAGATCTTTAGGATAAAGAAATATCCTTTAATAACTAACAAAGTAATTATATCCTTCCTTTTTTAAGGTAACTGACTAACACAAAATCAATTATTTTCCTATATCAAAATGATAGGGCAATCAATTTTTTATTTTAATCATAACAATATAATTGTTTGTGTTATTACTAGTCTATATAGGCTAACTATGTCTTTTACTGTATTAACATCTTGGCATCTATTGATATTCTTGAATATTAATAATAACAAGATTAATGTTCTAAAATGTTTCTAAGACATCTTGTTAGTCTTATATATATATATGACTAACAAGATGTCTATATATATATATATATATATATATATATATAAATAATTATATATCATCTACCATATTTACTTTCTTGTAATCATAAAAAATATAACTAAAGTAATCTTATAAAATCATATTGTAACATTAATCATTAATTCTACATAAAATATACATTATGCAATCACATACAATATTTATTTCATATTTATGAAATAACTGCAAATCAACTTACAAAACATACTAACTCTAATAATTCAAACACACAATGCATATAACATATTAAATCTAATGTGGTGTGTGCAAGGGTCCATTAATTTCTTTTCCATCCTTCACCATTTACATCTACATCACCCTCTTCTATGATGAACTCCCTCCATCATGCTCTAAGGGATGAACTCTGTTGCATCTAACTCATGATACGAAGGTAGTTAGTTAAATACTTCATGATAAATATATCATAAAATAATGTTATCACAACAAATGTAACATAATCATTATGTATTGAATTCATAATTAGCCAAATTATAATCATGAAATCTAAGTAACATACATCTGTCCCATAACAACATATGACTTAAAATATAGTTAAAAAGTAACAAATCATTTTAACAACCATATTAATCCATGGATGATTAGGTAAATTAACTTAGTGATAGAATCGAGATGTAACATCTTTCCCCCCTAAAGTTGGTCATCATCATGATGACACTTATTCAAATAATAGTTATGAATAATAAACAAATTTTGATATAAAACAACTAGTATCTAGCATCAAATCAAGAAAACAAATATGGAAATACCCTGTAGAATAAATCATAGTCCTCCCAAGTAGCACTATCCTTAGAGTATTGGTCCCATAAGACCTTGCACTATGACACTTCTTTTTTATGTAAACAAAGTTTGCAAGTGTAAATTACTCTGATTATTTCTACCATGACCACCTTGAGATACATATAACTTGAAAATCATTCCAATCCAACACATGCGAAGGATCAACTATATACTTTTTAAGATGAGATACATAAAAGACATTATGCAATAGAGCTAGGGCTAGTCGAAATAAAAGCCTATACACTATAGGATTGACCACTTCTAAAACTTTGAAGGGTCTCACATATCTTAGTGAAAGTTTTATTGACTTATTGAATATAATCAGAATCTTTTGTGGCTTAACATGCAAGAATACTTTATCACCTACTGCAAACTATGTAGTCATTATCTTCAGATTAGCATATCTTTTCTAACTATCATTGGCCTTGACCACTCTCTGATTGATTATTATAAATTTCTCTATTTATGAAATCATATTAGGTCTAAATACGACCCTATCTTCCAACATGTCCTAATTGATTGGTGTCCTACACCTCCCATAAAGTGCTTCAAATAGTGTCATCTTTAAGGTAGATTGGTATGAGTTGTTATATGCAAACTCAACCAATGAAAGGTATTCTTTCCATTTATATTTATAATCCATGAAATACATATGAAGAAGATCTTCTAACACATAATTAACTCATTCAATTTAACCATCAATCTATGGGTGATATGCATTACCAAAGTTTAGTTGCATACCCAAAGCTAAATTCATAGTTAGCTAAAATCTAGAAGTCATTATTAGATTGTAATTTGATATGATCTTCTCTAGAAAACCATGTAATCGATACACTTCCTTTATGAATCTATTTGAAAGATTTGGTGCATAATCTATCAATTTTCCTAGGAAAAAATGTGCTATCTTAGTTTATCAGCTACAACCAAGATTATGTTTTACCTATTTCATGATAATGGTAATCCTTGGACAAAGTCCATACTGATCACCCACATTTTCCACTCTAGTATGTCATGTGTATATAAAAATATAGCTAGATGCACATGTTCAACTTTCACTCACTAACATTCTAGATAATGTGACATAAATTTTACTACATCTTTCTTGATTATTTTCTTGAAAAAGATTGCTTTAAGCTCTGTTAATAGCTTTATTACTCTTGATGTCTTAAATACAGAGCATTGTGTAGTTATTTAAGTATTGCACCCCTCAAATTCTCTTGATATAGCACATACATCATTCCATTATATTGAATAATAACATCACTCTCAAATATATCCTTTATATCTAGGGTTTTGAACATTATCAGATAAAGCTTTCCTAACTTGATCATAAAATTCATCTCCTAATGAGAACTCGATCACATGATCACTGAAAGTACTCTTTTTAGTAGTCAAAACTAATATGTACCTTCTATGATTCAAGGTGATAGCTAATATATTATTTTTGCCTTTGATGTAAATAATATCAAAGTCATAGTAAAAAAAAAACTCTAACCAATGCCTCTGATAAGAATTCAAATTTGGTTGGGTGAAATTTTATTTGATTCTCAAGTTATCAATGTTAAGCTCAAATGGTTTTCCCAAAAAATAATGTCTCCAAACTTAAAAATCATGAATAATTACTATAAATTAAATATCATGAGGGTTTCAATTCACTTCATAAGGCTTTGACTTCCTTGACTCATAAGCTACTACTCCACCATCCTACATAAGGACTTCTCCTAGTCCATCCCTAGATGCATCTATGATCACTAAAAAATGACCTATTATGGTGTAGAATTGCACCCTTGTGGGAGTGTTTTTTAGGCTCTCTCACTCCTAGACACAATATTGGAGTAATCTCAGTCTGTGGATATCATGTAGTGGGGTTGAACCTCTGGAGAAGGATGGCTTCCTCTTGGTAGATCACCTAAACTAATGTTTCTACTTGGAAAAGAGGTAGAGAGGGGGGTATAGGGTAACTAAAAGAGATAAATGGGTGATAAACAAAATTAATTAAAACTCACATAAGTATGAAATAAAAATTAATTTATAATAAGATAATTCTTTCTCACATAACCTCACAAACTATTTAATTTGCTTAAGTGTTTCATAAACTAGGCTCACCAAAGAATACATGAAGCAAAGAGGAATTTAAAAATTCACACAAAGAATCCATTAATGGTGGAAATATCTCAAGTTAATACCTGAAACTAAATTTAAAATACCTAAAATTGGGCAAGAAAGAAGGATAATGGACATGGAAGAACACTTCTTCACAAAGCCATCATGCACAAGCTGGCTAAGCACAATTTAGAGGCAAGAGTTGGGTAAAATTTGATTTTTATTGCTTCAAAATATCTTCCTTAAAATTTTTGGTAGATTTTATCCTTTTCAAAATGAGATTCCCCTAGAAAAAGGGAAGAAATGGGAGATATAGGAGAAAAGGGAAAGAGTGAGAGAAGAGAGAAAAGAGAAAAGATCTTCAAAATATCTAAAAAAACATTTAAATACTCCAGCTTCTATCCTTCCACCTCCACAAATCTCCCACTTGCACTTTTCACCCCCCATCCACTTTCTTGATTGATACTCTTTAAAACTTAAAAAAAACTCCTCAACTTAAACTTTTAGAAGATATTATGCAAAAGCTAGTTGACTTAGCACTTTATGCTTAACTGGCCATGGAGGTTATCTTCCAATTTCAACTTGACTTTGATTTTTGAGAATATATTTGATTTTTTATTTTATTTTCTCCTCTAACTTTAAATAAACTACATGTTACCTGAAACTCACTTAGACTCCATTGATGAAAGTCACAAGCTTGAACCACCTTGAATTAGTCATCCTAAAAACTGCTCCCAAGGCCATTTGGCACCCTAAAAACCACTGATGGCCCTGTAGAATAATTTTAGACATTCATGACATGTTTATGAGGATGAAAATGAAGATTTAGAAAACCTTCAATACCTAAAACAATGGTGGAAATCACCAATTAAACCTACTGCAATGCACAAAAATGTCATTTAATGGGTTTTTGACCCTTTAGCTCAGCCAGACACCATTAAAAATCTTAGGAAGAGATAAAAGTGCCATATAATGTTGTTTTAGGTCCCATTAGACCTATTCCATGGCTTTATACTAGTTATTTCTTTGAAGACTTTCAAAAATATGCATTTTTGAGACATTTTAAGCCTTTTAGGCACCCAAACGTGACATATTCTAATGTAAAATAAGATTTTATGAGATTTATGGAGTCCTCTACACATTTCAGGTGCTTTATAAGTAATTTTTGGCCTTTTTATAGACCTATGAGTCCAAAAATTCAAAACTAGGTAAAAAGCTCCTTTGCAAGCTTAAACAAACTCCCTTTCAAGACGATTGTTCATATAATGAAGACACCCAATACAATAATTATTTAGATTAATATATGTTAAATATTTCCCTTTAATATCTCTTAAAAAATTGGGCTCCCATGTGGAAGGTGTGAAAAGATACACATGTAAAGATGATTCCCTTTAGGGTTTGTAAGTATTTTGGGCATGCTTACACTTTTAGTGATTGTTCATAAAAATAAAACACTTAACAAAAATCAATAAATAATTAAATTAAAGTAAATATGGGTACTCAAAATTTGATAAAATAATTTGGCCCAACTCTTCATGGTATGAAAGAAACAAGCATTTGAAGATGGACTAAAACTAGGTGTCTTAAGCCTAAAAAACCAAAAAAATTCCAAATGACCAATTTTACCATTTAAATGATCTCATTTTATTTTAAAAACATTAATGACACCTAAAAAACTTCATTACACCTCTCTAAATGATCAAAACTCAACCTTGCCTTTTATGCCTCGAGGATGCTTGTGGGGATTTGAGCTTGTCAATGTGTTTGCATGGAATTTGAAGTGTGGACACCATAAAAATGTGTTTAATAAGATTAAAACCATAATAATATGATTTTAAAACACTTTCCTAAACTTGGTAAACTGAAATACACCTTAAAACTCCAAAAAGTATGCTTTCATGAATAGTGACCATTGTGAGACATAGGGGGACTATGATTAAATAGTGAGAACTTCCTATAATCTCATGACACTTACGATAATTTATATGGATATAATATGTCATGTGTTAAAAAATTTAAATTAATTTAAACATGGACTTGTTGTAAATATTGTCATTTATGTCAAAGGTTTAGTATTATTGGTGATAAAGGCCCTATTGCATTTAATGTTATTTATCTTGGCTAATATGAGTTAATATTTATTTAATATTAACAAATATATTTTTGGTTACATATGAGACAAAATAAGGGACCATGGATAAGTATAAGAGTCATGGGATAAAGAAAAAGGATGGATGGGACGCATTTTCCCATGAAGAGTCATCTTGGGGAATACCAAGAATCACCAAGTGAAGACAAAAGAGTAAAGGGTGAATTTCTCATCAAGGGACACTTTGAGGAATACGAAAAGTCACCAAAGATAAGGAAAAAAGTGGGAAAGACATTTTTGGTCATGAAGGGTCACCACATGACTTTTCAAATGCTTGGATATGAAGGGTCATCCAAGATTGGCACCATTTTCCATGAGGATTGAAGGGTCACAAAAGGGGAAGGCCAAAGGTCATTTGGAAATCTATAAATAAAGGCTTGAGTAGCCATTTGTTATATGAAAGTGAGAGGTTGATTTGAAATTGTAATATCTAGCTTAAAATAACAATTGTGAGAGATGAATATGATTTGTATTTGTTATATCTAGCTTAGAAGAGCAAAGGTGAGAGAGAAAGGAGGTGTTGTATTGATCTATCATTTGTTGAGATAGCAATATTGAGAGATAGGTGTGTGGTATACGCAAAGGGGTTAGTGCTCCTATGGGTTGGTGCTCATGAATTTTTGTTGGGTTGGTGCTTGGCAAAGGGGTTGGTGCTCCTGTGGGTTGGTGCTCATGAATAGGTGCTAGGTTGGTGCTCGGAAAAGGGGTTTGAAGCTCCTGTGGGTTGGTGCTCATGAATTGTAGCTGGGGTTCGTACTTGGAAAAGGGGTATGGTGCTCTTGTGGGGTTTTTCTCATGAATATATTTGAGATTTATTCTCCATGGTTTTTCCCACATTGGGTTTCCACGTTATATTTGGTGTCTCTCTATGTCTTGTGTGATGTTTATTATTTGAGTTTTATTGCCTATCTTGAATGTTTGATTAAGTGGAATTTGATAAAGGGAAATTTTTATAAGATATATAATATACTGATTCACCCCCCTCTCAGTATATTCTGTGCTTAACAATTGGTATCAGAGCAAGTTCCTTTTTTTTTGAAAAGTTTTACAGCTTGAAGGTAGATCAGGAAAAGCACGATGGCTAGGTCACAGGAAGGATTTTCTACAAATAAGGCACCTTTGTTTGATGGGATGAATTATGCTTTTTGGAGCATGAGAATGAAGCTTTATTTGATGGCCCTTGGATTCGACATATGGAAATCAATGGTGGAGGAATATGAAGAGCCATAGACATCTACAATTACTCCAACAGAAAAGAAGGCAAGTGAATGTAATGCTAAAGCTTTAAATTCTATTTTATGTGGGTTTTGTGAATCTAAATTTGTTAAAGTTATGCAATGTAAATCTGCTCATGAAACTTGGGTAAAACTTGAGAATATTTAAAAAGGTGATGGAAGGGTTCAGCAAGCTAAGTTGTAGACTTTCAGAAGGCAGTTTGAAAGTTTGAAGATGGAAGAAGAAGAAGATATAGCAAGTTATCTCTTCTAAGTTGATCAGATAGTAAATCAGATTCAATGTCTTGGAGAAACATTGGAAGAGTCAACAGTGGTGCAAAAGGTTTTGAGATCTCTACCAATGAGATATGATGCAAAGGTTTCAGCAATCAAGGAAATGAAGAATTTAGCCAAGCTAAAGATGGATGAGCTTCATGGTATTCTCACGGCATATGAGATGCGGATAGAACAAGATAAACCCTCAAAGAGAGAATTAGCTTTCAAGACATCAAAGAAGGAGAAAGCTAAGATTCAAGAATCAAGTGATAGTTCCAATGATGATGAAGATGACAATGAAGCACTTTTCATTTGCAGGTCGAAAAGAGGAACAGGTAAATATCAAGGAAAATTACCTTTTAAATGTTTTAATTGTGAAAAGATTGGACGTTTTTTAGCTAGATGCCCAGATAAGGTTAAAGATGATGAAGAAGAAAAGCCTACATACAAGAATAATTTCAAAGGCAAATCCAAGAAGGGATTCGAGAAGAAGAGCCTGTATTCTAAGGATCCTAGCTCAGTTGAAGATAGTGGAGTCAGCGATTCAGAAGAAGAGATTTTATTCATGGCCATACATGATGATGATCAAGAAGAAGAGGAGGAGGAAGCTGAAGTAGATATGGAATAACTCATTGTGCCCTAGAAGAGTTAGAAGTTGTTCAGAAGAAGAATCAAAGGTTAAAGTGCCAGATCGAGAAAAATGAACAAGAGTCAAAGGAAATGATTGAAGATCTACAAGCACACTTTGAAGAAGCCAAGAAGAATGAAGATCTCAAAGCACAGTTGGAAATATCAAGAAAAGATTGTGAAAGGTATGTTATTGAAATTGCCTCTTTAAAAAAAGATATTAAGAAAGTAGTCAGTGATAAAGTAATCAGTGATTCAAAATTTGAAGATAGCACTAACATGATGAATAAGATATTGGAAAGTCAAAAAGCATATTCAGATAAGACAGGGATTGGTTTTGAAAATAAAAAGAGCTATGATGAATCTCTGATACAAGAGGAAACAAAAAGGGGAGAAGTGAAGAATATAGAGGACATTCCAAACAGAGAAGGCTAGAAAGAACAAAGCTACAAAAGGCAATCAGGTCAGAGATATACAGATAGGTCTTATTTTTATGGCTATTGTTTTTATTGTAATGGATATGGTCACAAGAAAGTAGAATGTAGAAAAAGAGATAACAATTTCAGAAATAAGGAGAAGGAAAGTCAAGTAGAGTCAAGCAGAAGCCACAACTCTTTTTCTCCTCTATCAAGCTTTAATGAAGAGACCATAGTGTGCTACAAGTGCAACAACTTCAAACACATAGCTCGGTATTACAAAAGCATGTTTGAGTCAGTCAAGAAGGATCAGAGTTTCAAAGCTCCATTCATCAAGAAGAACAATCAGAGTTTCAAAGCTCCATTCATCAGGGAGAAGGTTCAGACATGTTCATGGCAGAAGAAACAACCTAAAGATTCTATGATGGTGCAGATAGTTCTGCATGTGGGAGGTAAATATCAGCCATGGTTAATTGATAATGGATGTTCAAGGCATATGATAGGAGATAAAAGTAAGTTCATTTCTCTAAAGAAGATCAATGGTGGTACAGTGAGATTCGGAGATAAAACCACTGCTAGGATAGCTAGAAAAGGTACTTTGAGTTTGGATTATGGTAGAACTAAGACTAAAAATGTTTTGTATGTAAAAGGTCTTAAGAATAATTTGTTGAGTGTTATTCAAATTTGTGATCAAGGATACACATTAAGGTTTCATCTTGAAGGTTGTGAGATTAGAAGAAAAGATTCAAATGAGTTGATTGCAGATGCTCAAAGGATAGGGAACAATGTGTATGTATTGTCAAATATCTTCTCAAAGGCATGATCAAAGGATACATTCAAAGATCAGAGAGAGGAGTTGGGAGTAATTTATATTACTTCTTGCCATTGATGTTAAGCATCAAGTGAGGGGGAGCTAAGTGTTAGCTCCAGGTAGGCCCTTTGCCATTGATGTCAAAGGGAGAGAATAACAGGTACAGGTACAAGTGTAGAAAATAGGTACACGAAACAGGTACAGGTTGTTACAGTAAGGGGGAGTTATTTTATGTTTTCAAATGATGGTATGTGTAGGTGATAGGATGTGGCAATTTCATGATTGAGGTTGCCATCAATGACAAAGGGGGATATTGTTGGAAATATTGTCATTGATGTCAAAGGTTTAGTATTATTGGTGATAAAGGCTCCATTGCATTTAATATTATTTATTTTGGCTAATATAAGTTAATATTTATTTAATATTAATGAATATATTTTTGGTTGCATATGAGACAAAATAAGGGCACATGGAGAAGTCGAAGAGTCACGGGATAAAGACAAAAGAAGGATGGGACACATTTTCCCATGAAGAGTCATCTTGGGGAATACCAAAAGTCACTAAGTGAAGACAAAAGAGTAAAGGGAAAATTTCTCATGAAGGGACACTTTGAGGAATATGAAAAGTCACCAAAGATAAGGACAAAAGTGGGAAAGATGTTTTTGGTCATGAAGGGTCACCACATGACTTTTCAAATGCTTGGATATGAAGGGTCATCCAAGATTGGCACCATTTTCCATGAGGATTGAAGGGTCACAAAGGGGGAAGGCCAAAGGTCATTTGGAAAGCTATAAATAAAGGCTTGAGTAGCCATTTGTTATATGGAAGTGAGAGGTTGATTTGATATTTTAATATCTAGCTTAGAAGAGCAATTATGAGAGATGAATATGATTTGTATTTGTTATATCTAGCTTAGAAGAGCAAAGGTGAGAGAGAGAGAGGAAGGAGATGTTGTATTGATCTATCATTTGTTGAGATAACAACATTGAGAGATAGGTGTGTGGTATACACAAAAGGGTTGGTGCTCCTGTGGGTTGGTGCTCATGAATTGTTGCTGGGTTGGTGCTTGGCAAAGGGGTTGGTGCTCACGAATAGATGTTGGGTTGGTGCTCGATAAAGGGGTTTGAAGCTCCTGTGGGTTGGTGCTCATGAATTGTAGCTGGGGTTTGTACTTAGCAAAGGGGTATGGTGATCTTGTGGGGTTTTTCTCATGAATATATTTGAGATTGATTCTTCGTGGTTTTTCCCACATTGGGTTTCCACGTTATATCTGGTGTCTCTCTATCTTGTGTGATGTTTATTGTTTGAGTTTTATTACATATCTTGAATGTTTGATTAAGTGTAATTTGATAAAGGGAAAGTTTTATAAGATATATAATATACTGATTCACCTCCCTCTCAGTATATTCTGTGCTTAACAGTACTTAGTCCTATAGAGGCTTTTTACCAAAAATTACCTTGAGCTGCTTGCATGAATCCTTCATACCAGAACTTATCTTTCTTCAAACCTTTGCATAAAACACATAAATGTGATTAATCCCATAGGACAATATATATTTTAAACATTATATTCTACCATTATAAAACTTATCCAAATCCTAAACTACTTCTTGGCATCTAGAGCTGACAAAACTTTATTTGGTCTCCAATGGCTACCTTCTTGACTAGCAATGAACTGTGTAAATATTGTCCACTCGCACTCTTTATTTGAAATTTATTATTTTATGGTATTATTTTGTATATTTTTATACCATATTAAACAAATTTCATGTTTTGACTCAACATGTAGATGTCCCAAAATGGCCAATTTCTCCAAGTTATGCTTTAATGTTGACTGTGGTTTGACATAGGGTTGAATGTACCAAAATAGAGAATATTTCCCAATTTCAAAAATAATCAACAATATTTTTAATGGGTATATTAACTCATAATTATCCTCTACACAAAATTTACCAATTAGATCCTACATACTTTGGCGTCTAGGCCCATTTTATCAAAAGCTAGTAACACGTGCCTACATGGTCAAAAATCACAACTGAGTTTTCTTTCTCCTCTCTTAGGTTTTTTTTTCTATAACATGATTATTTTGATTTTAAAATATCATGGATATCATCCTTGCATCATTACACTATTCATTTCTTTGCCTTCAAACTCCTATGCTTCCAATAGCTTCCACTAGGCAACTAATCTCAAGGGTTTCAAAGACCAAAACTTGGTATAGGATTCAATACATCAATATTTTTTAATTAATAGTCTGAGGTGATATTATAACACCTTAAAATAACACTTTCAACTCCCAAATTCTCTTGAAACACTTCTTTCCACACAACATACTCACCATGGCTTCTTTAGGCTTGTAGCCCCCTTTTTAAGTCAAATTCTTTTTGGGTTGGCCATTATATAATATATCCTCAAAAATTGAGACCATTTATAGATATTATCCATATCATTACATGTTTTTTACAAGTTTCATGACCTGATTCCACTCCAAGATCACACTCCCTTCATTAGGCTCCCCTCAATTAGGCCTAATTAGCCTTTAAGCACACCCCAAGTCTATAAACCATACCATACAGAATTCAATCAATCTAAAACCTATTTAATAAATTATTAAACCTTGATAAAAATCATAATACAAAGTTTTATAAATTTTGGAGGGTTAAAACTCTTGGAAATGATGAAAACCTAGTTTAGGGCTCTCTCATGCTCTTTCTGAGACCCTGTTTTGTATTTGGGGGGTTAAAATAAGTTCTAGGCCTCAACTAGACCTATTTTTGGATTAACTAGATAGGTATGAATGGGTAAGACCTGTAAAAGTTTGAAATAATCATAAAAACATTACCAATATTTCAAACAAAAATGTACAAGCTTGTTGCCATGTTTTTGCTTTGATGATGGTTCTTAAGTTAGAGGGGTGAACTAAGGAAACTGAGAGAGGTTTTTGTGTATAATCCATGATAAAAATTATCCTCCAAATATAAATTCATAAATCCCAAGTAAATTACTGCTTTCATCCCTTTCTCTTCTGGCATTTTAGGCCTCTCTTAGCTCTTTAGGTCTAAAAATCTAAAAAATAGATTTTTTTCCCTTTGCATGTATGAAAACTCTTTTGAAAATCTTGATTCACCTTTTAAAAGATACCATGATGTTACATGCTAAATTTTATACCTTGAATTTCTATCTTGGGGTGTGAAGGTCATTTGATACACAAATCATGTAGAATACATTGAATGATCATAGTGAATAAAAGTGAAACTTGGAGGCCCTCAAACACTACTCTCCTCTATTCACACACCCCTTATTTTTTTCATGTCTCTTCCCCTATGATAGGGATAAAATATGGTAACATTTAGATTCATCAAATCCCCTTACAATATTATTTCATGGCATCAACAAAAGTGCCTGAAATCAGTTTTTTGAACTTTTAGGGGCTTTGTCCCTAAAACTAAAATTCTCAACTTTGAAGTGGTTTCTCAAGGCTGCCAACTAGTCCAATGATTTGAACAAGTTTTTCATGCTATTATTAAATTCCACAAACCTTAGTAAAGCTTCCAAACATGTCAAATATCCTTCATGCCCCTGGATGCTCATTAAACCAAAACTCTACTTGGCTTCTCACACCACACCAGGACCTCCTTGAATACTGCACTACATCATCAATTCAAGACAATAAAGGGACTAATCATGGGGTCAAAATGTTATTTAAAGGTATAATAGAGTTTCTTGATCTATCTAGGTAAAATTTTTGTATGTATGCCAAATTCGACCAACATTTTTGGTGACCTCCTAGGATTGTATGCCTACTATGTAACAGATTAATTACCTTGTCTAATCCATTTGGCATATGAGGTAAAAAGTATTTATTTTACAATTGATATGAAAATAATACAAGGTTGTCCCTTTCCCAAATCTTCCTCTTGTAGCAACAAGGACAACAAGAACAAAACAAACATGATGTCTTAGGCACTTAGGGAATGGAAACACACAACTAAAAAGGATGTGAAAAAGGCACTTAAGGAAGGGAAAAATGAAAAAATATATAAAATATACAATATATACAAACTCTTCTAATAGCAAGGATTTATATGAATCCCATTTACTGGGATGGGTAGTACCTTTCCATCTAGTCAGGCAAGCTAAAAAGCATTATGTTGTTTGCATTCATGGATCAAATAAAGACAAGTCCACAAGATATTAAATTTGGTATGGTTACATGGATTGACCTTATTTGAATCCCACTTGAGGACTAGATCCCCCTCTTTGAAGTCCCTTGTTATGGTTCTCTTTTCAAAGGCTTTCTTGACTTAAGCTTGATGTGACTCTAGTGTTTTCATTGCAAGGTCTCTCATTTCTTCAAGCTCCATGAGCTCTACCATCCTCATGCTCATAGGTTCATTCTCCATCAACTCAAGATGATGGGATAATTCCAAGGTAGGTAACTCAAGAAAGATGGGAAATTTGGCCTCCCTCCCATATACAAGTACAAATGGTGAGGTGCCAATGGTAACTTTAAGAGTTATTCTATCAGCCCATAAGGTTGTGTTTAGCTTTCTGTGCCACACTCTTTTATTCTCTTCCATAGTCCTCTTGATGATCCTTATCAAGTTTTTGTTTGTTTACTTTGCCAATCCATTGCCTTGGGGGTAGTAATTTGAAGATTTACTAAGGTAGATGCCCATTTGAAGTGCCCACTCAGTTGTCCTCATGCCAATAAATGCCAAGGCATTATCTAAAATTATTGTTGTTGGTACACCAAACCTCATTATTATGCTATCATATAAATTCAACACTACTATTTCATTTTCTTCTTTTAAGGCAATTACTTCCACCCACCTGGTGAAGTAGTCAGTAGTAGTGAGTATCAACTTATGTCATCCACTAGAAGGTGGGTTGATCATTCCCATGAAGTCCAAACCCCACTACATGAAGGGTTGTTCTACCTAAATTGGATTGAGAGGAAGGGATACCAATATTTACTTACCCATAAAGAGAGCACACTTTTGACACTTTCTTACCCATGCATATGCATCCTTAAAGAGGCTAAGCCAGTAATAAATAGCTCTCATCACTTTTGCTACTATAGTCCTTAAGACAAAATGGCCTCCTGTAGGCCCATCATGGAATTTCTCCAAGAGCCTTATCACTTGGTCATCATATATGCATATTAGAAGCACTCCATTGAGGTCATTTTTGAATAAAACCCCATCAACCAACACATAAGGTATTGACTAAAGTCTAAAATACCTTCTCTTTGCCCTGTCCATACCTTATGGGCATTCACCTATTATCAAGAAATATGTCATTTCTTGGAGCCAACTAGTATGAGGTGGAAGTGCATCTGTCTATGAGTTATCTTGTGTTACCAAGACAACCTCTTTATCTTCATGAAGGTCATCAACCATATTATCACACAAGCCTTTGACTCTCACTAGCTTAGTGACATTGATCTCCATGTCATACTCCATGACCTCAGTAATCCAACCATCCCTCTTTACGTTTAAGTTTTTGTTATGAAGGAAGTCTCTCACTCCAAGATGAGACACCATAATATATATTTTTATATTAGAGAGCATTGGTCTAAATTTTTTAAGGCTTCTTATTGCTATAAGGGCTTGCTTTTCCATGAAATTATACCTTACCTCATACCCCTCAAGCCCCTGATTGAAAAATGCTATTGGCTGCTCAAGTTATTCATTTTTTTTTGCATTAGCATAGTTGATATATTATAAATATTGGCAAAGTCATATAATATGAAATCCCTTGAAAAATTAGGATTCATAAGCATGGGTGCTTAGGCAATGGCTTGCTTGATAGCCCCAAATGTTGATTTACCTTCATTTGACCAAGTAAACACTTGGTTCTTCTTCAACATGGAAGTGATGGGTTTAACCGAGTATACAAAACCAAGTATAAACCTTTTCATGAAGTTTATTTTCCCAAGGTAACTCTGGAGTCCCTTCTTATGCTTGGGTAAGGATAATTCCAAGATGGCACTTATTATAACTGGGTCAATAGCTAATCCCTATTTTGAGACAATATGTTCCAAGAGTTTTCTCTCATGGATAGAAAACACACATTTATTAGGGTTAAAAGAGATCCCATATTCCCTACATCTTTTAAAGATCAATCTCAAGTGATCTAAGTGATCACTAGCCCTCTTAGAGAAAACTATTGTGTCATCCAAGTAGACAAACACCATCTAATTTAGTAATCCTTGGAAGGCCATGTCCATTACTCTTTGAAAAGTGGCCCCAACATTTTATAGGCCAAAAGGCATCTTTTGATAAGCGTATGTGCCCCACTTTGTGGTGAAGGCAGTCTTGTATTGATCTTCTTCTCTTACCAACACCAAGTTATATCTTGAGTACCCATCCAAAAGAGAGAAGCATTTTAAACTGAAAACCATTTGAAGGAGTTATTCCATGGATGGTAAGGGGTAGTGATCTTTCAAAGAGACCCTATTTAAGTCTCTAAAATCAACACACAATCAGATCTCACCATTTTTCTTCCTCATAGGTACCAAGTTAGCTACCCATGAGGAGTGTTTGATGGGAAAAATGATATTGGATTCTATTAATTTGGCCAACTCTTTCCTCACTAGCTCTTCAATTTTTGGGTTGATAGGCCTTTGCTTTTGCCTCACATGCCTAGCATTGGCCTCTAGTTCTATAGTGTGTTGGGATAGCTTGGGATCAAAACCTCTAAGATCACTATATTCCCAAGCAAAGATGTTTGAATATTACATATAAAGTTTAATGAAAGCATGCCTTTCTACCTCAATGCTTACTTTTCCAAGCATGAATAGCTTATCTTTGAAAATAAAAAATATTTCATAGTTCTCCTCATCAGTTGACATCACTGCCTTGTCTTTCCTCATATGGTCTTCCTCATGGAAAAGACCTTCAAGGGTGACCAACCCTTTAAGAAGTTTGTTAGATCTTAGCTGAATAATTTGATCCTCATACTGATGTTGAAATTTTCCTTAGTTCATTAAGGAAAACTCTAATTTTTGTTGCAAGAAACAAGTAATCTACTTGTCACTATTGAATACTTGATAATGAGCCTCATTATTTAGAACTTATGGTCTCACTACCACTTTAAAATGTGGTTGTACTTTGGGCTTCTTCAGCTCATTTGGGATATCAAACTGAGCCCCCACAACTACTAACCTATCAGCATGCTGATTTTGATTCCTTAGAACTACTTAGATGTTGAAGGCCTCAAAGTCTTCAAGTATATCCCATACTCTATGCTTGTAGTATTTCATAAAAGGATTCTTTGTGATGTTTTGGCCTCTAACCTACTACACTATCAGCTCACTATCCCCATATACTTATAATTTCTTGATTCCCCTCTTACTAGCCCACTTAAGGCCATGGATAAGACCTTCATACTTAGTTGCATTGCAAAAGCAACTAAATTGGAACCTATAAGAATAAAATTACTTATCATTGGAGGGAGATATTAACATCACACCTACACCTGCTCCATGTTTGTTCCTTGAGCCATCAAAGAACAAATTCCATAAACCACTAATATCTTCTTGTGGCCTAGTGAGAGATGGAAATAATTCATTCTCCTCATACAAACATTAAACCCCCATGTCTTTTTCCTCAACACCTTCCAAAGGGTCAATTAGTTGATTTTCACTCCACAACTCATCTCAGAACCTATTAGGTGTTCCCCCAAGATGAGTGTCTAATTCTTGACCAACTAGGTGGTCATCTTCATCAAGAATGGTACAATTGATGTTTGGGTTATCTATCCTATAAGGCTCAATGTTAAACTATGCAATAGGCTTAGCTTTGATGGATACCTTATTTTGAAAGCCATGTAAGACCAATATACTACTAGATAACTCCCAATTTTGGCTGTGAATTCTCTAGATAAACATAAAGGAAAATGAGGAGGCACCTCTAGAATCAACACATCTTGAACCATCAAAACATGAGGACAAGCATGTAGGGTCAAGTAAGACATATAATAATACCAGTTGGTTTGGTGGAAGATCCATCAAGTTGCAAAACTCCTTGAGTTGGGGTTCATACTTTAAACCAAGCTGGTCTTCTATTAAATTTGGCATCACCAAATTACTTGTTCCACTATCTAACATGCATTTATGTACCAAAGAATCACCAATGATTACCTAAATATATAAAGGAGGAGGTTTGAACACCTTGCTTGATTATCCTTCATTAGGCCCTTTGGTTGTATTAGTGAGAACCATAGTTTCCTTGTTTGGCAGCTTTTTAGAAACATTAATCTTTGATGAACCTTCTTGAAGGATATCCACCTGACCAAGCATAAAAAGCATGTCCCACATTGGTACACTCACATTAGAATTTTCATTTATTCAAAAATATTGATGGGTAAACCACCAAATTTTGTTTTTGCTTTGGGGGCAACAACTTTACTTTGAACTTATGATTTTTGAGATACAAAGGCATTCACTTGGTTCTAATTCCTTGGAAGTATTGGAACCTTTTCAACAACAATAGTTTCACTTGGATTTGATAGTAATGGAGTAATAATAGGAGGATCTTTGACTACTTCTTGATTACCATCCATATTCCTTCTTTTGAACCTTGTATTAATTGCCACTGGAATGTATGTTTGGCTAGAACTAGCCTGTTGATTGAGTGCATAAAACTCTTTATACTCATAATTAACCATTGTAACACCAAACTAGTTTGGTTCTTCATTAGACCCTTGGCCTTGTTGAGTCTCTTCTAGTTTTTTCATCATAGGCTTTTCTATGTTCTAAGCATAAGTGCTTGATTGTATCTATAGTTAGTACCATGTTGCCATTGATCATTGAAAGCTTGATTGAACTTAATGTTTGGGATAATGGACTGACTGAAAGAGTGATTCCAAGGCATGGTAGCCTCACTTTCTTAAGAAATGTTGTTCTGGTTAGAGACCAAATTATTAGAGGTGCTTGAAATATGTGGATTATGGTTGTTTTGTCAAGCATAGTTAGGCTACCCTTGTCCTTGGAAATTTCCTTTGTAGGCTGGCCTATTTGCTTGATAAGATTGTTGTTGAGGCTGATATGGAGCTTGATAAGGCTTATTAAATTGAATTTGCCTCTTCACATTCACCAATTCATTACTAAAGGATTGAATCATGCTCATAAGCTCTTGAAATTTCTTGTTTTCTTGGGAGTCACTAGATTGACTAGTTGAAGCATTTTATTGATTTTTTGTAGTTATGGCAGCAAGTGTTGGCATAAGAGGAATGACAGAAAGGGGAGGAATAAAAATAGGAGGCAGTTGAATCTTAGGAAATAAAGACATTAGTGGCCTAGGTGTAAGCTTGCCAGCTTGTACTAGATTATTCTCTACTTTGATTGCCACCTCATAGGCATTTGGTAATGTATTTCCTCCCATAGACTGAATCATTACTGTAATATCACTATTAAGCACTTTCAAATAGTAAAGGAAATCATAATTAGGAGTAGGCCTGAGAGAGATCAGAATCTTGTCCCATGTCTTTTGAAACCTGGTATTGAAATCCTACATAATCTCATGAGGAGCCCTCTTGATTGTCATTAGCTATTCAACAAGTGACAAGTGGTCACTCTTATCTTCAAATCTCTTATACAATATGTAGAGTATAATACTCTACATTTTATTTTTGAGTATTAGTTATGCACTCCAAGTTTTGTCCCTTTGCATTTCATTTTTTAGGTAGTGAAGTTTGACACAGAGCACGGATGCGAGTTTCATTTTTGCCTAAAATTTGTCTAAGTATCAAAGCTCAACAGACACTGCCAAGTGTCATCAGCTGGGACACATTTTATAATTTATATAAGTTGCGTAGAATGTGCCACGTGTCTCGTTATAGTCTAGTGGATGCAACAAGTGTTGGCATCCATTTTCAAGTTTCTTATGAGTTTCAAAAACTTCTTTTGATAAGCTTTTCTTAGTGCACACAAAGGGCACCAAGTGGAAATTGCAAAAGGTTTCAATATGTTTTTCTAAAAGTAGTGAAAGCTGCCACATGTCCCTAGCTAAAGTTTAATGAAAGCTACCATGTGTCCCTAGCTAAAGCTCAGTGGAAGCTACCAAGTGTCAAGATCTACAATTTCTTCATTTTGTTTCATTGTTAAGTAAAGACTATGGTGGGCCTCGAGTTTTGTTTTTAAATTCAGTAAAAGCTGCCAAGTGTCACTATCTATATGAATCTAAAATGAGTCCTAAATGTTTCTACAGTGTAGCTAAAGATCAGTGGAGACTGCCACATGTCACCTTCCATAGGAATCTCAAAAAGTATCTAAAAGCTTCTATAGACAAGCAGAGGCTGCCACATGTCCCTTGTTAAAGATATACGGAGAGCGACAACCATCCCCATTCCCCTTTTGAAGTTACTTGGTCAATAAGTGTTATGGGTCCCATTTTCTCTAAGTTGATAGAGTTTCAGAGCAACAAATTGTGATAGATGTCAAAGATAGAGCACTCCTGATACAAAGACACAATAAAGAGTATAATGCAATAGAATATGCCATGTGTTTTCTATAAGTGCCACAAAAGCTGCCAAGTGTCATTTTTTGGTGCCTCTTGAGTAATAAGATGGTTCTCAAGTAGAGTAATTGGAGCACATTGAGAGTCCTCATCTATTTCACAGTGAAAAGTGTCACGTGTGTCTAATTCAGCTAATGAACTTGTAGGGAGACTAAATGCTTTAGATCCAAAGAGTATCTTTTGTTAGACACTTCTAGTTTAGTTAGAGTTCAGTTAGGCCATTGGGATTTGATTGTGTAGGAGACTAAACATTTTAGATCCAAAGGATATCTTTTGTTAAACACTTCCAATTTAGTTAGAGTTCAGTTAAGCCATTGGGTTGGGAACATGTGGGAAATCTAGAGCTAGTCTGATGCTATAAATATGGGTGAAGAGATCATCAGAAGATAGAGAGAATTTTCTATGAGATATTATTATTAAGAAGTTTTAGACTTTCTTACTGTGGCCATTAATATCATTTGCCTTTGTTTTGTTTTCTTGATTTAGAAAGTTTGTATAACTATGCATGTATTTGTGCCTTTTATGTGACTAGAAAATTAATAAGAAGACTGAGTTTTATGCCTTTGTTGATGTTTTTTGTGTTACTACAAAAATAGTCTAAGTTGGGAGACTTTGATTCTATTGTTTTCATCTTCTACATTGACCATGCATTATTTGCTCTTTAATGTAATTGAATCCTAAATATAGCTTCACTGTGCTAGTATTAAGAATCAAATTAAATTTAGGTGCATCGCCATAGATAGATTTTCTTTCATTACATCGGTGTTTTCTATTTAATTTCTATCCTTTTTCCCATAATACTTTTGAGATAAAGAAGATCTAACTTCTTTAAAATCTAGAGGTCATTTCAGGTTGCAAGTCCCACATTCCTGAAACTTCCCATTATTGGTGTTGGAAATAGTGCAATTCTAAACATCAATAGTTTTTGGCATGCTCGATGGGATGACACCATCTTGAAGCTTCTTTCAAGACCATATGAACCAAAGAGCTACAAGGAGTCAGAGCTATAGACCAGTAACAAGATCTCAGTCTAATGTGAATCTAGGTATTCTTTTGCCACCATTGATAATTAATCCAAGAAGGGTAAATTAGTTTATAACAATACCAAGAGCAAACATGGGAGCACCTATACCCCCAATAAATTATGAAAGTTAGAACACTGTCAGTCCTCTGATTCTCCCAATACCACTAGCCACTCGAGATCCTATTCCAGTAAATGCCCCAAAATCTCCACCCAAATTTAGTGGGCAAGATTTCAAAACACTTGAAGAACATCTACAGGATGTGTCTGATGTCTATGCAATACATGTGGTTACACAACAGAATGTGGCTATAAGATTGTTAGCAACTTCTTTTAAAGGGAAGGGTTTGGAATGGTATAGATCTTTGACTCCAAATACAATATCCACATGAGATCAGCTTGGAGATCTTTTCTTTGAAAGATTTGAAGAAAAGGGTGATAAATCTTCTTTGTTGCAACAATTGATTACTATCAAAAGGGCACCACAAGAAGCAATGACTAATTTCAATTCAAGATTTCAAAAGACTCGAGAAAGAATTATTACTACAACAAGACCATTACCAGGTATGGCTATAGTATTTTATCTTAAATCCTTAAATTTAGATATATCAGTAATGATTCAGTCACTTCAAGGTCAGACTTTGCCAAAATCCTATGACTATGAAATCAGAGCTAAAAATAATTTAATAGATGATGGAAAGTTGCCCCCAAGGCCTCCCATGCCCATGTTTCTAGATAGTACCTTACCTTTTCCTCAAAAAGCCCTTAATTCCATAGACCCACCTATGTCTATGTATACATATCCTCAACAACCTGCTAAAGAATTTATCCCTGCCCAGTCATCTGAGATGGATGATATCAAGAACATCTTAAGGATATTTTCTAATGAGTTAATTAACATAAAAATACAATAGAATCCTTATCCTAAACCCCAATATCAAGGCTACCAAGGAAATATATTTCCACCACAACCAAACCAGTATCAAGGTCCTCAAAGGCAAACTAACCCTCAGCCAACAAACCAATTAGTTGCAGTCCCTACACCCTCACAAACTGTTCCCCCTAATCTAAATAGGGAGATTGTTCAAGGGAATAATAATTATGTAGATGGCACCAATGCCTAATGTTTCCCATGTAATAATTCTCATATGCCTAGAAATTGTCCCATGGGTAATCTACAACAAAAGGTAGCAGAGCAAAGAAGAATGGATGGACAATTTGCAAGTACTTCTAACACTCAAGCCTACCAATCCCCTAGTATGCAAAATTTAGTCCTAATGACTCAGATAAAAGGGATGTCCTTACAACAAGAAGAAGAAATAGCCCCTGAACATGCTTTGTTTTCATGGGTTGAAGATGAAGAGTCAGTATTCTTGAATGAAGCTTTTACTTCCAAGAAGCCAGTAGTACAATCAGATTATTACACTAGATCCAAGAGAAGGATGATGAATTAGTCAAAAGTCACAAATAATGAAGTTATGGGGAATCCTCCATTTCAAAGTCATCAAAACACAGCTACTAGACAAGAAATGCCTCAGCTAGTGTAGAACCAAGTAATTTCCAGATAGGTTCAAGAAAAATTAAGGTATCCTTATTTTCCAAGAACCCAAATACTAGGACCAGTGAATGTGGTGGATCAGCTGAAGAGAACCCTAGCACATGTTTCAATGTGGGACATATTAGCCATTCCTGAGCAAAAGACATTGTTACAAGAAGCTCTACAAGGCCAAGTAGTGCCTAAACATACTGGCACCAAAGAAAGACTTGTTGATAAAGAAAAGCTCAAAGACACAGTTCATCTACAGATAATAGCCCTTTTGAACAATGAAATATAGGTAAGTAAATCCAAACCAGAGCCCTTCTATTTGACTTTGATAGTTGGAAAGAAACTGTTACATAATGCAATGATAGACTCAGGGGCTAGTAGTATAATAATGCCTAAGCAAATAGCAGATGCTTTAAAAATAAATTATGATCCACTTACTAGAGGAGTTATGTAGCTGGATGGCAAATCAGTGAAAACAATAGGGATAATTAAACAACTCCCATTACAATTATATACTTGTCCTAATATAATTTTCAATCAAGATGTGGTAGTCATAGATATACCCCCTGTATTTGGTTTATGTTTATCCAGAGATTTCACAGCCAAGATAGGAGGATATATGTCACTTTATTGGTCTCACCTCATCCTAAAAACTAAATATGGTTCAAAAATGAAAATACTATCTGAGTCACTATCTAAAGATCACATCACCAATAAACCAACCCCAAAATTAGAGGCAGCTCATGCTATGCTAAATAAGGAAGAAAGGGTTTTTGTTGAAGAGTTAGGTGACTGGACTGAACATGACCAAGAAGAGGAAAATAACCATTTGTTAGCTATGATGCAAAGTGACCCATATGGAAATTATGACTCTACTAGTCTAGGCACTTATGTCATATTTGATGAAGATCATGAAATCCCAAATGTTTTAAGGGAAGAAATGCCAACTACTCAAGAATCTAAAAAAGATTCAAAAATATGGACCTTAAATTTTGATGGGGCTAGAAGTAAAAATGGTATTGGAGCAAGAATTTGTCTTGTTGCTCTAAATGGTGAGAAAATTTTAAGAGCTATCCATTTCCAATTTGCCTATACTAATAATGATGTTGAATATGAATCCTTAGTACATGGGCTTATGTTAGCCAAGAAAAAGGGAATAAAGAATCTAATAGTAAAAGGAGATTCAGAACTAGTGGTGAAACAAATCAAATAAAAAACAATAGCCAAAAATGTAAGGATGAGATCCTATAGACATAGAATTTGGGACTTAATAGAAGATTTTGAAGCTTTCAATATTGAAGTAGTCCCTAGAACCCAAAATTCTGAAGCTAATAGGATGGCACAAATTGGCTCACTGTTTGATCTAGCAACTGGTCTATTAATCAACAATGAGTCAATCAAAGTTATAATAAGGCCAACTATCCTAGATAATGATGAAAATTGGCAAGTCTTTGAAAATTATTCTCAGGTACTCTCATTTTTGCAACAGTCAGGGGAATTTTTTGATCAATTGCAACCCAAAATTGAAGAAGCATATGGAGACCAAGTTATTCAATTAAAGACCAATAAGCTTCCCAAAGGCTTGATCACTTTAGAAAACCTATTTGATCCAGAAGATATAAGCCTAGAAAAGAAAAGGTTCTAAGTAAATAAAGTAGATTATTCTGAGATAGAAGTGAGTGAAGGGAGAAAATAAAAAATTAGAAATTATGCAACTCAAGAGAAAAGGGAAAGATTAATTGACTTGTGAAAAATATATGACAAAGTAATAGCCTAAACCTATGAAAACCTTCATGGTGTAACAGAGACATCATTCAACACATAATAGAACTGACTGAAGGATCTAAGCCAGTCAGATAGAAGTAGAGGCCAGTGAATCCAAGGATTAAACCTCTAATGGCGGATGAGTTGCAGCAACTCTTAGATTCTAAAATAATTTTTCCAATCAAACACTCAACCCGGGTATCCAATCTAGTACCAATAAATAAAAAGAATGGTGACATAAGGCTCTGTGTGGATTTCAGAGACCTAAATAAAGCATCTCTGAAAGATCATTATCACTTGCCCTCTATGGAAAAAATTTTACAGACTGTGGCTGGATCAGAGAGATTTTCCTTGCTAGATGGTTTCTCTAGATATAATCAGATTTGGTTGTATGATGAAGACCAACACAAGACTACATTTACTACCAAATGGGGAACATTTGCATATGCCAAGATGCCATTTGGCCTATCAAATGCTGGAGCCACTTTTCAAAGAGCTATGGATGTAACATTTGGGGAACTCATAAATAAAACCATCTTGATTTATCTTGATGATCTCACTATTTTTTCCAAGAATGTTGTTGATCATTTTGATCATCTAGAATCTATTTTTAAGAAGTGCCAAGAATTTGGAATATCCCTAAATCCCAAGTGTATCTTTTTAGCACCTCAAGGCAAACTATTGGGACATATACTATCCAAATAAGGAGTCTCTATAGATCTAGAGAGATTTATAGCCATAATGAACTTGCCCCTACCAATAAACAAGAAAGTAGTTAAATATTTTTTGGAGAAAATTAATTTTGTCAGTCAGTTCATATCAGACTTTGCAGGCCTAGTGAGACTAGTGACACTCTTATTGAAGAAATACCTAGTGTTCAAGTGGACTACAGAAGGAAGACAAGCCTTTGAGGAGGTCAAGAAATCAATTTCAATAGCCCCATTAATTAGTAACCCAAAATTTTCTATCTTTTATAATGTATGTTTATGGAAGAGAGTTCAGTGTTGTTGCTGTCTTAACACAGAAAGATGATCAACAAGAGGGAGAACACCTAATAGCCTTTTTCTGAAGGACTCTTAGGGAGTATGAAACTAGATACAACTTTGTGGAGAAACAGGCATATTTTATGGTAAAATCCCTCAAGAAATTTAGGCATATGGTGATAAGAAGTAAGATTCTGATACTTATGGCTCATCTTAGTGTCATAGAATACATTATGGAGGGTGAGATTACTGAAAAAAGAGCAAACTAGATAATAAAGATCCTTGAATATGATGTAGAGGTCAGACCCACTAAGCTAGTTAGAGGTAGGGGGCTATGCCAATACATGACTCAAGATATGGATGAGATGATGCCTGAAGAAATAGAAAAGGAAAGTGTATTGAGGATACAAGAAGTTGATCAGAACTCCTGGGTCTCAAATAGGATCCATTTTATGAAACATGGGATTTTTCCAAAAGAGCTATCTCAGGACAAGAGGAGATACTATAGGCAACAAGGGGTCCATTTTGTTTTAATTAACCAAGTTCTTTTCAAAATAAATACTGATGGCATCCTTTTAAGATGCATAGAGAAAGATGAGGCTAAGAAAATACTAAATGAAATGCACCATCGAGTCTCAAGAGGACATTTTTTTGCAAAGACCACAGTTATAAAGATAACTTACGTAGGTTATTTCTAGACCACTTTATTTACAGACTATTATCAACTGGTAAAAAAGTGCCAATCTTGTCAATATTATGTGGGGATGAAAAGGAATGCAACAATGCCCCTTAGTCCTATAATTGTTGATGAACCCTTTGCTCAATGGGGTCTTGATTTTATTGGAATGATCAATCTAGTGTCAAGTATGGGGGAAAAATGGATTTGAACTACCACATATTATTTCACCAGATGGAGTGAGGCAATGCCACTCAAAGAAGCAATTGAAAATGTGATCCTAGACTTTATAGGGTGTATCACTACTCACTTTGGGCCTCCTCGTACCATAATTTTAGATAATGCTAAAGCATTTTTAGGGTTTAAAGTGTTTGAATTTGCACTAAAGCATGAAATCTATCTAAAAACTTCATCAAATTATTACCCTTAGGGTAATGGTTTGGCATAATCAACCAACAAGAACCTGATTAGACTTATTAAGAGAATAGGGGTTGATCATCACAAATATTTGCATAAAGTGCTTAATATAGCACTATGGGTTGATATAATTATGCCTAATAAGGTGAAAAAAATGTCCCCATATTATTTTTTCTATGGTAAACCTACTGTAATGCCCCTAAGCTTGGATATTCCTGCTCTCCAGTTGTTAAAACAGATGGAAATTGAGGAAAATGGCCCCATGTAGGTCATACTTTCTGAACTCTTATAAGCTCAAGAAAAGAGGGATGTAGCACATGATTCATTAATAAAGCATCAAAAAATAATCAAATACTACTTCGATAAGAGGACTTCAAATTGCCATTTCGAAGTAGGCTCAATTATTTTGAAATGGGATGCAAGAGCTACCAAGCTAGGTCAACATACCAAATTTGAAGCATTATGGACTAGTCCCTATAAGATTCATGCATGTAAACAATTTTTTTTTTTTGAGATCAAAATAATGGAGGGTGAACTTGAAGATATTCTTGTGAATTGGATCTACCTGAAACATTTCAATTAAGCTGTGTCTCTAATGTATTATAGTTAGATAGTTTCCTTTTCTTTGTTGCTTTGATTTCCCATTTTTCTTTCCCACTCTTTCTTTTAAATAAGTGTTCTTTAAACATGTGGCCGCAGCTCAGAGCCTTTTCTAAAATTTAAAAAACTCTCATATTCATTAAGTCTCTCTCAAATCCTTAAGTTCCCCAAGGTACCTTGTGCAACCACTTTCATGACATGTCTGACTCGCTATCCCACGTAGATTTGGTAAGATTTAGTAACGGTTATCCAATTTTAATGCCATTTTTGAGACTTGATGGGTCATTAAATACCCCATAACAAGAGTTAAAGCTTAACAGTGTCTCAAACATTCCTACATCTGCTTGAAAATCCCTGTTATCTACAAATTTCAATTCATAGCAAAGCCTGCTTAGTGAAAGTGCTTCCCTATTGCAAAACTTCATACCCATTACATAAGTTCATTATTTTCCAAGTATAGATATAGATATGGAGGAGGCACAGTCTTCATAATAGGGTTCTAGGTTTTATGAATCCATTGATAATATTCTCATAAGCAAATCATATGCTTCAACCCCTGCACAACCCTTAAAGACCTATCTATAGACTAAAGTCCCTGAAGTTGGTTATGCAAATGACCTAGAAAAGGTGAAAGATTTTGCATAAAAAATCATGGACCAATCCTTCAAAAGTATATCAAAGCTCTAAGAGAAGGGGCACATCAAAGATGTCTTTAGAGGGATAAAGTTAGACAATATGAAACATTTTCAATGAGGATATGGACTTAACTGGCACAATTCATTGTCCCAAGTGTGCATCTATGCCCTAATTTGGTTTAAATATGTACCAAATTGTTTCATGCACCCTCTAATATCATACAATAGGGTCCATTCATGGTAAAAATTACACCAAATTCCATCAAGGACATGATGGCCTTGTATCATGACAAGACAGCCATGTTTCCCACCATAGCCAAGATGTAGAAAATGTGGGCAAACATCAATAATCAATTATAGTTTCTGAAATCAGAGTTTCAATTAGGGGATGATGATACCACTATACCAGTACTACCAATAGCAAGAGCACAATTTGTGTAAGCCAATAAAGAGGCACTATCTATGATGGCATTCATTTTTAGAATGAAAAATGATATAACTATCTATGAAGAACAAATGGCCATTCTCTTCAAATTGAAAAATATTGACAAGTCTCAAGAGTATCAGCTAGATTTCTATGAGTAGATTGCATATTCAATGGTTGATCAGCTCACCCATTTCAAATCTAAAGGGGTTTTTAGGTATTCCTCTTATCTATTTCACCTCATGTTGTATCAAAATTTTTAAATATTTTCCCAATACATGCATCTAAATACGTATGACCCAAGATTCGGTCTACATATGACCATTCTTGTGTCTGCATGGACACATATATTGTCCAAAACTAGTGACCCATACAAATTTTGGGAATTTTTTTTTACTCCTGCCTTTTATCATCTAAGCCTAGAGCTAGTTGAGAAAAGATTGACTCCAACTATCTCAGGCCTTATGATAAATTGCACTATTCCTTGTGATTACTTTTTTGGATCCCATCATACTATTATTAGAGTCCATGGTTTTAGTGGAGAACCAATGTTGCTACCTAAGATTTTGACCCTTATGTTAGCATTCTTAGAGGTCACTAGGCAAGTGTCTATGGTGGATAATGATTATGGGACTGGGAAGAAAAAGAAGAAAATGTATGATGTTCCATGGGTAACAAATAACATGGCCCTAGAGGTCAGAGATGTTGAGCACGTGTTGCTGAGAAAGTTAGATTTACTAGGCTTCTTTCTAATTGAAGATAAATGGAGATATGACCCAAGTAGTTTCATAACCAGATGGGTCAAGAATAACAAGGTCATTTTTATAATTTTGCATTAGGGTCATCCCTTTTGGGAAAATAAAAGAAACCCTCAGGAAGATATTCCTGATTTATATGTAGAATTGATAGATTTGCCCTCAGAGGAGGCTAGGCCATGGGAGACCTTTTATGATAATAAAAAGGATTTTGACCCTAAAATTAGAATGACTTCTGGTTTAATAAGGGCATTGAATAACAAAGACTGGAAACTTGAGAAAATATAAGCCTATTGGAAGTATACATAGGAGATTTGTGAGACTACTCACTCTTTTGGAAATGTAGATTCAAATGAGAAATGGGAAGAAATATAGGATGAATGTCATGCGTCTCCTATCTCTAGCCTTGATACAAGCAAATTGTAGATATAGGGTGAAGAGTTAGAAGCCAAAATAAAATCCAGTCATACATTACAGACCCCAAGACAAACCTTAGATACAGTCATTGTAACTATCTAGCCCCAATCTCTTAATGCCATTGAAAAACAAAAGAGTGTGTTATCCTCACCACCTAAAACTTATCCATCAGTATTAGCCTTCGGGGTTCCCAATTTTGTGCAATCACCATTAGTAGTAGTGGTAAATGTTGAAGAGAAGGAAGCACAGTTAGAAGAAGAAATGCCAAGGAAACATAAGAGGTTGAAGCTTCAACCTGATTAAGGGGAAGAGGTAGAACCCTCACAACACTAACCATAGAGTACATCAGTCACTCCTTAGGTACATGTTGTTTCTCTTTCTTCTTCTCAGTCTCTCTCTTCTTCAATAGGAGTGACAATTTTGTCTGGCCAAATAATATCCCCTACCACCTCTGTTGTGCGCATTGCTCATTTTTACCCACCTATTCATACTCATGCCACATCATTGCCTCATTTTCCCCCCTCTATCCCAAAGAGAATACCTCCTCAGATTCCCCCTAGCCAACATTTGGCTATTCCCTATGGCTTGCCACAAGGTTATCATTTTGTAGGTGGGCACATTACCTCTCTTTCTACTTTCCAAACTCAAGCAGATACTGCTAAGAAGGTTAGAGAAACTCGGATGGAGAAAACGAAGATGAAAGATAATAAATCTCTAGCTACACCACATATGAGGTCACAATTTGACCCAATCTAGTAGTAACTAATGGTGACCCATTTATCACCTAATTTAGTCAAACCAAATGTGCATATGCAGCCTGAAGATTATACAATGAATGCAGTGGCTATGGATATGTCACTTTTTAGACCACAAGATATGGTTGAGCTGCTAAATGAATCCACTTTTGCTATATCTACTAATTATTTGAAAGTATCAAAGAAGCTATAGAAGATGGAGGCTAATTTAGCTCAAGAGAAAGCAAACTGTAGTTGTCTGACTACAAAAATCAAAACCAAGAATAATGAAATAGAGAGTCTTAATAAACAGTTGCAACATATTGTTTCTTTTCAGACTCACCAGGCTATTCAGGCCCAAAATGATTCTTTGAAAGAGGAGCTGACATAGGAGAAAGCTGCAGTGATAGCCCTAAGGTAGGAAAAGGCAATATTATAGGAAAAATGTGAGGAAAATGTATAATAGATTACTCAGTTCCAATAGAAATTGTTGAATGAGCAAAACAATACCGCTGCCATATAGGCCCAACTTCAAGCTGAGAAACAAATAACATAACAATTGACACTTGAGTTGGCTAATGGGATAAAGAATGTAGGAGTTTTGAATTTGGTTAAGGAGCTTTATGTATCAATATGGAAAATAATCTCTGAGGAGATTACTCAGCTCATACCCTCTCTAACCTTTTTGCTAAATGCATAGAAATTGTGCAAAAAGGTGGAGACTTCAGTTGAAGACATTCTGTCCTTTGTCTCTTTGAGAGTGTTTGATTCTCAAATGCTACTACAAAAGCTATATGATGAAACTAATGGGATGTTATGCACAGCAGGGATTAGTGATAGAATGATTGCTATGAGAAAGGTGAATGAAGTTCTCAGTTGTAATTCTACTGCAATTAATTGCAAAGAGTTGTTGGATGTGGTGAAATAGGGAATCAAAGATATGAAGCAACATATTGAAGATCTGGTGTAATTAGGTCTTCCCTTACCTTTTCCTAATATCAACATGGTGTTGATGGTTGAAGAGATTAAACCTTTGTTGTTATCCAGGCAAAGTGATCAGTTAGTTTTTTAGGGTTTAACAGATGATTCATCAGTGCCAGAAGTGGAAGCTGTCTTGATTCCCATGTCCCAGCTTGAATTTAAATTGAAGGATGTAGTTCATATTTTACAGAGTTTTTCACACAAAGATATCATCAACCTTGATTTAGCCTTCCATAAATTGCAAAATAAGCAGGGATTATCTAATACTGAGTGGTTTGTTTATCAAATGGCCTTACTAAAGTTATGATTTTGTCACATTTTTTATATATTCTTTGGATTCTTTTTGAGCAGGCTCAAAAGTCCTTAGGGTCACCAAGAACTGTAGAGTAAAATAATCTACATTTTATTTTTGAGTTTCAGTTGTGTGCTCCAAGTTTTGTCCCTATGCATTTTGATTTTGAGGCAATGAATTTTGACACAGAGTGCGGGCATGAGTTTCATTTTTGCCTAAAATTTGTCTAAGTATCAAAGCTCAGCGAAAGCTACCAAGTGTCATCAGTTGGGACACATTTTATAATTTCTATAAGTTGTATGAAAAGTGCCACGTGTCTCTTTATAATCTAGCAAAACGTGACAAGTGTTGTCATCTAGTTTCAAGTTTCTTATGAGTTTCAAAAGCTTCTTTCGATAAGCTTTTCTCAGTGCGTGTGGAGGGTGCCAAGTGGAAAATACAAAATATTTCAATATTTTTTTCTAAAAGTATTGGAATTTTCCATGTGTCCCTAGCTAAAGTTCAATAGAAGCCACCACGTGTCCCTAGCTAAAGCTCAGCAGAAGCTAACAAGTGTCAAGATCTGTAGTTTCTTCATTTTATTTCATTGTTAAGTAAAGACTATGGTGGGCCCTGCATTTTTTTTTTAAGTCAGCAGAAGCCACCAAGTGTCACCATCTATATGAATCTAAAATGAGTCTCAAATGTTTCTATAGTGTAGCTAAAGCTCAGTGAAGACCACTATGTGCCACATTCTACAGGAATCTCAAAAAGTATCTAAATGCTTTTATAGACAAGTGGAGGCTGCCATGTGTCCCTTGTTAAGGATACACAAAGAGTGATACCTGTCCCCATTCCCCTTTTGAATCTGCTCAGATAAGAAGTGTTGTGGGTCCTATTTTCTCTAATTTGATAGAGGTTTAGAGTAGTAAACTATGATAGATGTCAAAGACAGAGCACTCTTGATACAAAGACACAAGAAAGAGTATAATGTAGTGGAATGTACCATGTGTTTTCTATAAGTGCCGTGGAAGCTGCCAAGTGTCATTTTCTATTGCCTCCTAAATAATAAGATGGTTCTCAAGTAGAGTAAGCAGAGCATGCAGAGAGTCCTCATCTGTTTCACAGTGAAAAGTGTCACGTGTGTCTAATTCAACCAATGAACTTGTAAGGAGACTAAACATTTCAGATCCAAAGAGTATCTTTTGTTAGACACTTCCAGTTCAGTTAGATTTTAGTTAGGCCATTGGTATTTGATCGTGCAAGAGACTAAATGTTTTATAGCTAAAGGATATCTTTTGTTAAACAATTCTAGTTCAGTTAGAGTTCAGTTAGGCCATTGGGTTAGGAACATGCAAACAATCTAGAGCTAGTCTGATGTTATAAATATGGGTGTAGAGATCATCAGATCATCATCAAAATATAGAGATAATTTTCTGTGAGAGACTATTATTAAGAAGTTTTAGACTTTCTTGTTGTGGCCAGTAATATCATTTGCCTTTGTTCTGTTTTCTTGATTTAGAAAGTTTGTATAATTGTGCATGTATCTATGCCTTTTATGTGACTAGAAAATTAATAAGAAGACTAAGTTTCTATGCCTTTGTTCATATTTTTTGTGTTACTATAAAAATAGTCTAAGTTGGGAGCCTTTGATTCTATTGTTTTCATATTCTACATTGATCATGCATTGTTTGCTCTTTAATGTAATTGAATCCTAAATATAGCTTCACTATGCTTAGTATTAAGAATCAAATTAAATTTAGGCACATCACCATAGTTAGATTTTCTTTCATTGCATTGGTGTTTTCTATTTAATTTCTACCATTTTTCCCACAATACTTTTGAGATAAAGAAGATCTAGCTTCTTTAAAATCTGGAGGTCATTTTAGGTTGCAAGTCCCACATTCCTGAAACTTCCCATTGTTGGTGTTGGAAACAGTGCAATTCTAAACATCAACACAATACATCACCCAACTGGTTCCATGATGTGATCAAGTTAGTAGTAAGGATTCTATACCAGTTTATGGCTTTACCCTTGAAAGAGATGGCTAATAACTTAATAGCTACATTTTCCTCACTAACATTATGAATATTTCAAATGTTGGATATATCCCTGAGGTGCTCAAAAGGGGTTGTAGATTGGTCTCCCATGAAATAAGGAACACTTTTAAGAGTTGCCACTAGAATAGGATCATAGTGCTAGAGGTTTAAAGGACTCTAACCATTGAAAGCCACAAAAGGGAAAGCTCTAGGGGCTGTCATGGTAGTGAAAGGACCCAACCAAGATCTTCTTGCAGAGGTAGATTTTGAGATTGGTTTAGGAGGAAAGCTTCCAATGTATGGGTGAGTATTAGTAAATCTTAACCTTCTTGCTGAGTTTAAAGGTAATTCAACAAATTCAAAAGGAATACCTCTAGAAGCTGATATTGTAGTTGTCTTTGGCATGAAGATAGTTACTATTCTACCACCAGATTGTTGAGTGTTCTTCAGAGTCACCAGATACTGAAAGATGAAAGCTATAACCATTGCAAATTGATCAAACCAACATCAAACTTGATCATTTTTTTTTCAAAATTGGTCCCATCGGGTGTGCCAAAAACTATTGTGGCATAGAATTACACCCTTATGGGAGATTTTTTTAGGCTCTCTCACCCCCAACCATAATATTGGAGTAACCTCAAGCTGTGGGTATCCTATAGTGGGGTTGAACCTTTGAAGAAGGCCGACTTCTTCTTGGTAGATCACCTAAACTAATGTTTCTACTTGGAAAAAAGGTAGAGAGGGGGGTATAAGGTAACTAAAAGAGTTAAATGGGTGATACACCAAATTAATTGACACACACATAAGCATGAAATAAACACTAATTTATCATAAGATAATCCTTATTCACACAACCTCACAAACTAGTTAATTTGCATAAGTGTTTCATAAACTAGGCTCACCAAATAATACATGAAGCAAAGAAGAATTTAAAAATTCATACCAAGCATCCATTAATGGTGGAAATATCTCAAGTTTAGACCTGAAACTAACTTTAAAAAACCTAAAAATGGGCAATAAATAAGGACAATAGACATAGAAAAAAATTCTTCACAAAGCCATCATGCACAAGCTTGTTAAACATAATTTAGAGGCAAGAGATAGGTAAAAATTGATCTTTATTGATTCAAAAGGTCTTCCTTACAAATTTTGATAGAGTTTATCCTTGTTAAAATTAGAGTCCCCTAAAAAAAGCGGAAGAAATGGGAAATACAAGAGAAAAAGGAAAGAGAGAGAGAAGAGAGAAGAGAAAATATCCTCAAAATATATAAAAAAGAATTAAAATACTCCAACTTCTATCCTTCCACCTCCACAACTCTCCCACTCATAATTTTTCACCCCTCATCTACTTTCTTGATTGATACTCTTTAAAACTTTTAAAAAAATCCTCAACTTGAATTTTTAGAAGATATTATGCAAAAGTTAGTTGACTTAGCACTTTATGCTTAACTGACCATGGAGGTTATCTTCTAATTTCAATTTGATTTTGATTTTATAGGTTATATTTGATTTTAGAGTTTATTTTCTCCTCCAACTTGAAATAATCTCCATGATACTTGAAACACACTTAGACTCCATTGATGAAAGTCACAAGCTTGAACCACCTTGAACTAGCTATCCTGAAAATTGCTCCCAAGGCCATTTGGCACCCTGAAAACCACTTCTAGCCCTCTAGAATACTTTGAGACATTCATGACATGTTTATGAGGATGAAATTTAATATTTGTTAAACAATGGTGGAAATTACCATTAAACCTACAAAAATGCACACAAATGTCATTTAATGGGTTTTTGAGCCTTTTGCTCAGCCAAGCACCATAAAAACTCTTAAGAAGAGATAAAAGTGCCATATAATATTTTTTAGGTCCCATTAGACCTATTCCATGGATTTATACCATTTATTTCTTTGAATACTTTCAAAAATATGCATTTTTGAGTCATTTTGGGCCTTCTAGGCACCCAAACGTGCCAAATTCTAGTGTAAAACAAGTTTTTTTAGGAGTTTTATGGATTCATATATATATATATATATATATATATATATATATATATATATATATATATATATATGTATATATATATATATATATATATATGTATATATATATATGTATATATATATATATGTATATATGTATATATATGTATATATATGTATATATATATATATATATATATATATATATATGTATATATATATATATGTGTGTGTGTGTGTATATATATATATGTATATATATATATGTATATATATATATATGTATATATATATATATGTGTGTGTGTGTATATATTATAGGTGGTTTTCAAGTCATTTTGGGCCTTTTGATGGATCTATGAGTCCTAAAACTCAAAACTAGGCAAAAAGCTCCTTTGCAAGCTCAAACAAACTCCCTTTCAAGATGGTTTTTCATATAATGAAGACACCTAGTACACCAATTCTTGACATAAATATATGTTACACAAGCCCCTTAAACACCTCTTGAAAAATTGGGTTCCCATGTGGAAGGTGTGAAAAGATGCACACGTAAAGATGATTGTCTGTAGGGTTTGTAAGTATTTTAGTCATGCTTACACTCTTAGAAATTGTTCATACAACTCAATAACTTAACCAAAATATATCCATAATTAACTTCAATCAAATATGGGTACTCAAAACACACTAAAATCATTTGGCCCAACTCTTCATGGTATGAAAGAAACAAGCATCTAAAGATGGGCTAAAACTGGGTGTCTTCAGATTAAAAAAGCTTAAAATTATCCAAATGAGCAATTTTTCCATTTCAATGATATTTTTTTTTCAAAACACATTAATTACACCTAAAACACCTCATTACACTTCTCCAAATGATCAAAACACAACCTTGCCTTTTATGCCTTGAGGATGCCTATGGGGATTTGAGTTTGTCGATGTGTTTGCATGGAATTTGAAGTGTGGAAAACATAAAAATATGTTTAATAAGATTAAAAAATCCTAATATTCTTTTCAAACACTTCCATAAACTTTTAAAACTGAAATACACCTTAAAACTCCAAAAAGTATGCTTGCATGAATAGTGACTATTGTGAGATATAGGGGAAATGTGAAAAAAAATGAGAACTTCCCATAATATCATGACACTTAAGATAATTTATATGGATATAATATGTCATGAGGACCAAAATTACCAAAGTCCTGTAGAGGCTTTTTACCAAAAATTACCTTGAGCTGTCTGCATGAATCCTTTGTGCCAAAACTTGTCTTTCTTCAAACCTTTGCATGAAACACCTGAATGTGATCAATAAAATATGAAAATATAGGTTTAAAACATTATATTATACCATTATAAAACTTCTCCAAATTCTAAACTACTTCTTGGCATCTAGAACTGACAAAACTTCATTTGGTCTCTAATGGCTACCTTCTTGACTGGCAATGGACTGTGTCAAAAAAGTGGGAAATCACACTCTTTATTTAAAATTTATGATGTTATTATATGATTTTTTATATTATTTATACCATATATACCAAATTTAATGCTTTGACTTAACCTGTAGATGTCCCAAAATGGCTAATTTCTCTAACGTATGCTCCAACAGTGACTGTGATTTAACATAGGGTTGACTATACCAAAACATCAAATATTTAACATTGTAAAAAATAATAAAAAATATTTTTAATAGGTACAATAAGTCATAATTATCCTCTATAACAAATTTCATGATTAGATCCTGCATACTTTGGCCTCAAGGCCTATTTTGGCAAAAGCTAGTAACACATGCTTGCATGGTCAAAAATCACAACTAAGTTTTATTTATTCTTGATTAGCTTTTTTTGATATAAAAATATTATTTTGATTTTAAAATCTCATTTAGATCATCCTTGCATAATTCTAGTCTTCATTTCTTTGCCTTTAAACTCCTATGCTTCCAATAGCTTCCACTCGGCAACCAATCTCAAGGGTTTCAAAGACCAAAGCTTGGTATAGGCTTCAATAGATAAATAATTTGTCATGAATAGTATTATTTTATATATCACACCTGAAAATAATCCTTTCAACTCCAAAATTCTCTTGAAACACTTCTTTCCACACAACATACTTGACATTACTTCTCTAGGCTTGTAACCCCCTTTTTTAGTCAAATTCTTTTTGGGTTGGCCATTATATAATATATCCTAAAAAATTGAGAAAGTTTATATCTATGATCCATATCATTACATGTGTGTTACAATTTTTATGACCTGATTCCACTCCAAGATCACACTCCTTTCATAAGGCTCCCCTCCATTAGGCCTAATTAACCTTTAAGCACACCTCAAGTCTATAAACCATGCCATACATATTTCAATCAATACAAAACATCTTGAATCACTTATTAAACCTTTAAAAACATCATACTAAAAACATTTATTAATTTTGGAGGGTTAAAACTCTTGTAAACAATAAAAACCTAGTTTAGGGCTTCTCTCATGCTCTTTTTGAGACCCTGTTTTGGATTTGGGGGGTTAAAATGAGTTTTAGGCCTCAAATAGACCTAATTTTGGATTAATTGGATAGGTATGAATGGTTTAGACCTATAAAATATGTAAATAATCATAAAAACATTACCAATATCTCAAACAAAAATATGCAAGATTGTTGCCTTGTTTTTGCTTTGATGATGGTTCTTGAGTTATAGGGGTGAACTAAGGAAACTGAGAGATGTTTTTATGTATTATCCATGATAAAAAAATATCCTCCAAATTTTATGTCCTAAATCCCAAGGAAATTATTGTTTTCAACCCTTTCTCTTCTAGCATTCTAGGCCTCTCTTAGCTCTTTAAACCTAAAAAACTAAAAAATAGATTTTTTGCCTTTTGCATGTATGAACACTCTTGGGACAAGCTTGATTAACCTTGAGAAATATACCATGATTTTCCATGCTAAATTTTAGACCTTGAATTACTATCTTGGGATATGAAGGTCATTTGATACACAAATCTTGTAGAATACACTAAATGATCACAATGAGTAAAAGTGAAACTTGGAGGCCCTCAAACACTACTCTCCTTTATTCACACACCCCTATGTTTTGCATGGATCTTCCAATATGATATGGATACAATATGGTAACATTTTGATGAATAAAATCCCCTTGCAATATTGTTTCATTGCATCAACAAAAGTGTCTGGAACTCATTTTTTGAACTTTTAGGGACTTTGTCCCTAAAACTAAAATTCTCAACTTCGAAGTGGTTTCTCAAAGCTGCCAACTAGTCTAATTATTCAAAAAAGTTTTTCATGCTATTATTAAATTTCAAAAACCTTATGAAAGATTCTAAACATGTCAAATCTCCTTCATGCCCTTGGACATTCACTCAGTCAAAACTCTGCTCAGCTTCTCACACCACACCAGGACCTCCCCAAATATTGCACTACATCAATTCAAGACCACAAAGGGACTAATCATGGGGGTATAAGGTTACTGAAAGGTCTAATAGAGTTGTCTGATCCATCTAGGCAAACATTTTGTATGTAGGCCAAATTTTACCAACATAACCATTGGGATCAAAAACTCTTAACATGGGTATCAAAGTAAGCCTTCTTTTTAATTCTTGAAAAGCTAGTTCACACTTTCCTTACTAAATAAAATGTTAATTCTTATTATGTAAAAAGGTAATTAGATTAGATATCTTGGAAAAACTCAAAATGAATTTTATATAATAGCTCTCTATTCCCATGAAACTCTTTACCTCATGAACTTTTATTGGTGCTAGACACTCCATAATGGCTCTTATCTTAGCCAGATTAATAAAAATTCCATCTGATGAGATAATATATCTCATATATTTCACTTTACTTTGGAAAAAAACACACTTGGATAATTTTCCATATAGCTTTTGCTTTCATAAACATTGAAAAACTAGCTCTAAATGTTGAATATGTTCTTATTCATCTTTTGAATAAATGAAAATGTCATATAAAAAGACCAAAATAAAATGATCTAGGTAATCTCTGAACACATTGTTCATGAGATTCATGAATGCTACAGGTGTATATGTTAAACCAAATGAAAACACTATAAAATTTCAATGTCCATAGTGAGTTCTAAATTTTGTTTTTAGAATATCCTCATCTTTTATCCTTAATGTATGATATACATCTCTAAGATCAGTCTTAAAAAATACTATTTTTATTCGCATATGATCAAAAATATCATCTATTTGAGGTAGTGGATACCTATTCTTGATGGTCACTTTATTCAACATTATATAATCAATGTAAAGTTGAAGAGTGTCATCTTTCTTCATAACAAAGACAACTGATTCACCCTATGGTGAGACACTTGGTCTAATCAACACTTTGGACAATAATTCTTGAAGTTTTGCCTTAAATTTGGCTAATTCAATAGTTTTCATTCTATACATATCCTTAAACTGAGGTTCCAATCTTGGTTTGATATCAGTAGAGAAATCAAAATCTTGTTTAGGAGTCAATCCTGACAATTCTTCTAGAAAGACATCATGAAAATTCCTAAATAAAGGATAATATATAATTGATGGTTCCTTAGTTTCCTGCATTTCATTTATCTTGACAATAAATTCTTGACATCCTTTACCTTGGGACTTTCTAAGTTTCATTATAGAAATCTGCTTAAGTCTTAACTCCCTTTTCTCACCTTAAATTAGTGTTTAATTTTTAGAATTATTAAGACACTCAACCCTTTTTAGATAATAGTCAACCTTGACCTTATGTTTTACAAGCCAATTGACTCTTAATATCATGTCATATGACCATAGTGGTGTTACATAAATATCAACAATAGTTATGAATTCTAGCAATCTAATTTCTACTTCTACTAAATACTTGTCAACTTGGACTTTAGAATCATTTCCATATTGTACCAACCATGCATTTTCCATTACACCAGCTTTCCTAGACAATTTATCTAGAATACTAAGAGCTATAAAACATTATGTAACCTTTATATCTATAAAAATGGAAACTATATATTAAAAAAAAATCTAATAGTTCTATGGGTGAATATTGAAATTTGACTTGCTTATTATCTACTATTACATGAATACATTTCTAAAAAATTCATTTCCAAGGGGCATAACCTTTGATCCTCAACTTATCCTAGGTACATTCACGTGTAAAATAATCACCTCCATGGATGAAGTAACCTCCTAGTGGTCATTTTCTATCTGATTGTTGGTTTCCTTTAAAACCATTACCCAGTTTCTTACTACCTAAACCATTATTGAATCTAGTATTCTAATTCTTAAACTAATGCTTAAAGTCTCCACTCATCTGCTTCTCTTTCTTCTTCTTGAAATTTGGCTTCAAACTTCCAAAATTTTTCTTAAGCTTGTTCCTAACCTGAGCAAGAGATTTTAACTTTTGCTTCTATTTGATTGCTTTCTCAAAAAGTTGGTCTATGGTAGATGGTTCATGAACATCCACTTCTCCACCAATATGTGACTTTAATCCCATGATGAACTTCTTATTCATGAACCTCTCATTTACCTGATATTGAGGTACATATTTCAAAATTTTGGTAAACTGTTCTAAGTACTCATTCACTGACAAGTCTGTTTTATATTTTAAAAGTCTATAATATTTTAATAAAAATAAATTTGTGGAATCCATCTTAATATAAATAGTATTACAAATTGATCCCAAGTGATAGTGGTCAAATTTAGATGCATTTCCAACTTCTTATTGGCCCACCACATAATTGCTTCTCCAGCCAACTAATAAGCTCCCCAAATAGCTTTAGTGACCTCAAAATAGTTTAGAATCTCAAAATACTTGTCCATTTCATTAAACCATGCTTTATCTCCATCTCCCATAATGGTTCCACTAAACTTAGGTGGATTCACCTTTTTCATATCCTTTACCAATTATATGGCTACATGTCCTCTCACATCTTGAGGCACTTCCTTGTGTCTCTACTCTTGAGGGATTTCTTAATCAGAAAGATATTCTTCAAACTCATCCTAATGGGCTCCTTCCTATTTTCCATAAATTTCTTATTCTATGGCTATGATTTTGTCCCTAATCTCATTTATGGTTATAAGAATCTAATCTAACTTTGCTATTTGTTTAGTGGAAAATTGGTTAGGATTAAACAAAGGGTTATTATCATTGACATTATAAGGACCATTATTCGATTATCTTACACAATTATTATTTTTGGTAATAGAATAAAAAAATGTTAGCAAACTCATTAAGTCCTAAATTTTGAGCCACAACTCTGATACCAAAATGAAACATCTCCACAGGAATTTACTAAAATAATGTAGTAAATTTAAAAATATATATATTTACACCACACTTATTCTTTCATTAGATAACACTACAATAATACAATTAGTGACCTTAACATATTAACTAAGTATATTAATAAAATTAAAAATGTATCAATAATAGTTACTGATCACTAGCATGTTACATAACATAACATACTACATAAGGAAATTAATCATATGAAAATGTAGCCATGGATGGTAAAATAATATAGCCACTATTGTTACTATACAAATAATATATAAATTACATTTCCAAAATGTATGATGCCTCAACATAAATATAATGATGGATACAATGTTCCATGGAGTATGAGTCACTCTAACTCCTGTATCTTTGATAATCTCAAGTGTAGTCTCCAAGTAAGTACTATAGTGGGGAGGGAAAGCATCATTCTATAAATTGTTTACACCAACCATGGACCATCGATCCCTTGAATAATTTCCCAAATATGGAATGGCCTTCCTTTCATGAATAGGTATATAGTGACGAAGCAAAAATCTTCAGAGACATGCTAGTACCTGTGTGTTGTAATTTTTTAACTACATGATATGTACCATAAAGAAAAATACATTCTAATATGATATCACACAAACATGTAAATCATGCATATGAAATGGCAATGTCTATTTAATATTACTTTGGCCAAAGTTTTCAAATAGCTATTGATCTCTAGGATTGGTCAAATTCATACACACCACTTAATCATATTACCTTCATCTAGCATTGGTAGTGATAAGTAAGCTAATTAAATTTATTTCATCCAAGTGATCAAAATAACCAAGGATAATGTTTCTTGAAAAGACTCTCATCTTCCTAAGTTGCATTTATTTTTTATTAAAGATCCCATTGAAACAACACTTGGTAAATATCATCATTTCTCGATTTAACATTGTGATGGTCTAGGATCTTCATTGGATCCATCTACATCTTTTCCTCTTTTAAAACTTGAAGATGAGTCCAATCTAAAATATGACATGGATCAGGAATATACTTTCTCAATAAAGCAACATGAAATACATTGTGAATCTGAGGCAAGGAAGGAGTAAGGGCTAGTAAGTAGGCAATAGAACTAATTTCTCTAAAATTTTAAAGGGTCCTACAAACTGAGTTAATTTGGAAGACTTTCCAAATTTAATTAAATTTTTATATAGTCTAATATGTAGAAAAACCTTATTTCTCACATGAAATTCACATAGTGTCCCTTTTAAATCAACATAACTCTTTTTCCTATCAGAGGCAGCCTTTAAATTTTGCCTTGTAGTTTTCATTTTTCTATCATACTTTTGAAAAACATCTAGACCAAAAATAGTCTTATTTGCTAAACTTTCCTAGCCAAGTGGAATTCTATTCTTGTATCAATAAAAATATTCTAAAGAAGCCATTTTAAATATATAATCATATGCACTATTATAAGAAAATTCAACTAAGTGTAAATAATCCTTCCATTTACCTTTTTTATCCATCACATACATTTTTAACATGTCTTCCACAACTTGATTTAATATTTTTGTCTAACCATTTATTTCTAGGTGATAAGATGAATTAAAATTCAACCTTGTAGCTAAAGCAAAAGTCAAAGTTTTCCAAAACCTTGAAGTAAATTTTTTATCTCTACTAAAATAATAACCTTAGGCATGCCATGCAATAGTACTATTTCTTTCAAAAATTGTGAATCAAACAAATATTCATCATCAATCAAGTTTCTAATAATGAAATGATCAACATTAGTAAATTTATCTATCACAACCAGAATAATATCATATTTGTTTTTAAATTTTGGAAAACTAGCGATGAAATCCAAATAAATCATAGCCCACTTACCTAGTGGTATATCATGAGGGTAAAACAATCCTCTTAGATGAAAATATTTAGCTTTTACACACTAACATTCCAAACATCTTGACACAAATTTAAAAGCTTCATGTTTAATTTTAGCTTAATAATACAACCCTTTCAATTTGTGGGTCATCTTTGTGACACCTAGATGACAAAAATGAGGTGTTAAATACACTTGTTTCAAAAAATATTCCTTAAGTCACCAAACTTAGGTACAAAAGTTATGTTTCTATGTCTGATTGAACCATTCAGAATTGATAGAAAAGTTAGAATTTTTTTTAACAAGCTGGTCAACCAAATTTTCACTTACATCTTAGCAAAACTTATTAGAACATTGTTATTCCAATATTTTAGATCTAAAAGTATTATTCAGAATAGATATGGTCACAAGATACATGTGTTAGCTGAGTGCATCAACAATACAATTTTCCTTACTTTTCACATATGAAATATTTATATCAAAATTACTTTAAAATTCCAACCATCTATGCTATCACACATTCAAATCATCTTGGGAAAACAAATATTTCAGGATACAATGGTCAAGTTTTACCTCAAAATTCTTACCTAGTAAAAAGTGTTTTCATTGCTTTAAAGCATGAACTATGGTAGTAAGATCAAGGTCATTAGCGGTGTAATTATTATTATGGTATTTCAGTTTCCATGACTCATAAGCCACAACTAAATTATCATGAGTTAACACACCACCCAAGCCATCTTTAAATTCATCAGCCCATATTTCAAAAAAATATTCAAATTTGATACAACATGTATACGTGATGAAGTCGATAATTCTTTAAGCTTCAACAAATATTATTCACATTTTAAAGTCCACACAAATGTTTTACACTTACACTACAAGAAAAAAAACTTCTATAATAACCAACCAATCCCATCAAATTATGTACTTCATGTACGTTTTTAGGAGTATATCACTCTTGAATATCTTTAATATTTTCTAGATCAACAACAATACTAGTCTTAGATATAATATGATCTAGATAGTGGATCTTAGATTGAAAGAAAACACATTTAGATAGTTTACCAAATAATTTCTATTATTTTAGCCTTTACAACACTAAGAACAAATGATATTCATATTCAATTACATTCTTAGAATATATTAATATATCATTAAGGAACACTAAAAAGAACTTGTCTATAAAATCTATGAATACACTATTGATTAAAATCATAAATATAATATGTGCATTATTAAACCAAAAGACATTACTGTAAACCTCATAATGTCAATACCTAGTTCTAAAAATAGTCTTATAAATGTCTTCTTCCTTGATCTTTAGCTAGTGATAGTCTGATCTCACATTTATATTTAAAAAAATAATTGCATCATTCATTTGATCAAATAGATCATCTATCCTTGACAAAAGATAATGATTCTCAATTTTAACCTTGTTAAGCATGTGATAGTCAACACACAATCACAAGGTTCCATATTTATTTTTCATAAAGACCACTAGTGCACTCCAAGGCAACACACTTGACCTAATACTACCATTTTCCATCAGTTCTTATAGTTGAGCTTTCATCTCTTACAAATATACTACATTTATATGATAAGTTTTTTAGATTCAGGGGATACCCCTAATGTTATATCCATATAAAAATCAAATTCATGTTTAGGGTGTAAACTAGACAATTTTTTTGGAAAAACATCAAACAATTCTTGCAAAAACAAATATCCTTTAAATGTTGATTCCACTATAGGTGTAATTTATTGCATCTGAATAATATATAATTTGAAACCTTTATGCATTACTTTATTTAGCTGTAAATTTGATAACAACTTGCATATTTTGATTTCAATAAACCTTGAATTTCTATAGGTTTTCCCAAATCATTACATTAATATATCAATTTGATATATCAGTCTAATTTTGTTATGCTACTGTAACCAATCCATGCTTAAAATAATATCAAAAGATATGAGAGGAGCTAAAAATAAATTAACTTGGGTTTGAAAATTGCCTAAGTCTAAGCTTACACTCTCAAGACACTTAGTAACTGATACTCTTTTCCTTGAGCCAAACTCAACATCCCAACCATCCTTCAAGTCATTGTATTCAACATACAACATGTTATTAACTTAGGATCCATAAAACTATTAGTTTCTCATGAATCAAACAAAATTGAAATAGAAAAAATTATTTATTTTACCACTGATTTTAATATGAGTTGTTTGTAAATCTACATTTATATTATCCATAAATGCATACTCTATGATTAGTTTATTGGACTATTTTCAGCTTAGGATAATATTTATGGTAGTGGTTATCACCACATTCCCAACATACTATAGTCCTCTACAACATCACTAAAATGATATTTACTCTAGTATCAGGCATATTTTGACTAGTTTAGGTTGGATTTATTTTAAAATTTATAGAATTAGAAGAATTTAGATTCTTTGAATTTTTATTTTGTCTTTGGAATTTGTTTAAACCACTCATACTTATAGTAAATATGTGTTTTGAATTAAATTTATTAAAATTCTTAAGTGAAGGGGATATATTTTTATTTTTAGATTGATGCCTATTCTATTTAAAATCTTGCTTCACATTTTGATGATCTTTCTCTTTCTCTTCTGCCTTATGAGTAGATTCAATAATAGTAGTTAGATTTTTAATATTTGTCATATTAACATCATACATCAATATCTCTTTCAAACATAACTTAAACTTAGTGACTTTAGTCTTTTCATCATACATATAGTTAACATGACACAACATATTTTAAAAAATGTTTTCATACTCAGTCATGGTCATATTCTCTTGTTTCAACAACTAAAAGTCAATCATTTCTATTCTTTAAATTTGTAACTAAGATACCTCTTCCTAAAATACCTTTCAAAAGTAGGCTAGGTAAGGGTCATTGACTGCTACATCACATATATGGTTCTACTAAAGAGATAAAGATCCTATTAAATGATAAGTAGAAAATCTTACCTTCACATTAGAGGACATGTTATGAAAATTAAAATAATTCTACATGTGTATTAACCATGCATCAACTACATCACCCAAATCCTCACCTAAAAAAGTTGGTGGAGGCAACTTCTTCATCTACTTAATGATATGATCAACCACATTAATAGGGTTATTTTGGAATTCTTATTCATCAACATGTCTTTCTTCTCTAATTAGAATTTTTTTAGATGTAACACCTTCTATATTATTCAACCTTCATTCTTGGGTGTCCAATTTACTTTAAATTGAATTCAATGTAATTATAATTCCATTCAAAACTACCTCTTGGTTAATTTTAGGATCATTTTTATCATGGTTAGGGGCTTGAATATTATTATTAGTATTATTGGAAGGTGGTTCCTCTCTTTTATTAATATTGGCCCTATGACCTTGAACTCTTTCTCTACCCAAGTTAACATTAATTAGGTTATTATATACTATTCTAGATCTTATCCTCACCATCATGTGGTGAAACAAATAATAACTCAATCGGAAATTGACAAGAAACATTTCCTAAAGTTTCTTAGAGAAGTAAATCATGATTTGATACCAATATGTCACAACTAAATATATATATATATACACCAAATAAAAAACAATAGAACAAATTTTTAACTAAAGTTTAGCATAGAAACATGTAATGAGATCCATAACTATGTTATAACCAACACAAGAACTAGACTAAATATGAAGTGTTTTAACCACTTAGTATTCAGATAAAAGTGGGTCAATGTGTCATAACCACTTACTCCTATCTAAAAACTTCATTGTAGCCATCCTAGCAAATCCATTACTAACTTATGACCTTACTCAAATACATTTACATGGTATAGAACAATTATTACCTCAATGGATATTTCAACAAAGATAAAAAAAAGTGGTAAAGTAAGAATAGATTCAAAAAAAGAATCATCATATTAAAATTTTTACCAATTCAAAAGCAACAAATAAATATCAATGGAAAGGAATATTTTCAAAAGTAATGTAAAGCCTTGGAACACCTTTTGAATTTAAAATAAAATAGAGGCATGAGGTTTGGCATAAACTACCTTAGTAAAAGTATGCAATCTTCATGGGATGTTTCAACATCCATGCTTATGTTGTATTTAGAAACATCCTACATTTCCACAAGTAGGGTATAAGCACATGACAAGACATGTCTAAGGATATTACATTGACTTAAGGTTAGACTTACATTACCAATTATTACCAATATGAGTGTCGAATGAGTTCAAGGGACTCAATACCAATTAATAGTTCCATAGTCTAATTTATCTTATAATAGGTTTTGATTTTAATCTCATTCTTAAAGAATCAAACCTTTATCTTAGGTTCATGACCTTAGCTTATACATAGTTATTTCTTTATCCTTATATTAGAACTCACTTATTCTTATTTTCCAAAGGATATTTATTTATACCAACTTAATAATTTAATTTCATTAAACTTCACATACAATATAAGGATATGAATTATTTTTTTACATATTCTAATGATCAGTTCCAAACATGGATAAATTTATCCTCCATCACAATATGCCTTAGTTAGGAATAGCCATTTAATTTTTACAACCTTCAACAAAGTATCTTATTTTCCAAGTTATTTACAACATATGCATAAGATTTAAATAATATCATTGTGATTCAATTCTAAGGATTTATAAGGAGTTTTCCATAACAGTCCATTAAACTTTGAAATTGATTTATTAATTTCTAATATGAAATGTTTGCCTCCTAATACACTCTAGAGATTTATGCAACTTTACATACTTAAGTATTTCTCCCATTTAATCCCTAATAGATATTCTGATAACAATTATAAACTCAGACATAAGTCTTATGGTGATTATAATCTCTTTAATTCACCATATTATAAACACAATGATTTTTTTTTATAATCCATATAATTAATTGTCTTAAGGTTTTCCTTGTAAGTCTAAATTAAACTTTCATTAATTAATTCAAACATCATTACGAGAATCATATCTATAATTCCAATAGGATTTTACAGACCTAAGTCAGCTAAATAATGACCAAATTATAAATTAAAGTCAAACATAATCATGCAAATAATAATAATAATTAAATATTATTTTCTCCCAAAACCTTAATGTTCATTTCAAACCCCATAGAGACTCCATAATGTCATTGGCCCCAAATTATGGTCATGGGATTGAAATACACAACAAGTTTCAATAATATAAAACATCATTTCTAAAACCTGAGAAAGCCAGTTAGGGTTTAAAAAACACAAAAAGAATTTACACACAACATAGTCAATGATAATACACAACCATATTCACTACTAAAATGGTGTACCAAAACAATAAACCCCATCCAAACAATGTGTAAATATCAAAATGTATATACATAGTATTTACATCTATCACAACCATAATAGCAAATATAAATGATATATATTCATAGTTATATCTATAAAATCTATGGTCAGGTCATGTAATGGTTATCATGCAACAAAATAGAAAATAAAATCCATTAACCTAGTTTAAGGTTTTTAGCTATAAATAATATTATGTAGGTATAATATAAATGTCAATGTTTATATCTAAAAATAATAACCAGTTCACCATTAAAATCATTAAACAATACAAACTAAAATTTTTAAAAACACCACTTACTTGGAATCCTAAAATTGACCATAGAAGAAAACTTTCTTCTTTTCTAGGATCCCATATTACTATGCCAAATATGCATCCAAAAATTCACATGCCTTGACCAAAAATAGTCAAATGTATAAACCAAATCGAACCCTAGTTAACTCTAATAAACTCTTGTATGGCCAAAAAGATCAATGATTAACCGTAGTTCAAGCTCCTTGAAAAACCTCATGCAAAAACTACATTTCATTTTCTTTGGCCACTATGACATTTTTTTGGCAAATTCTCCCCAAAGCATAGAGCTCTTCAATAAACAAGCCAAAACAACCAACATAAAACCTAAAAACCATTTGAAAGAGTCTTAATCACTTTTCATGGTAATGCAAGCTAATGTCATGAATCTCAATTCAAATGGAAAAATAAAACATGAAATTAATGCCAATTACCCAAGGTGGTTTGTGACCCTAACAACCTTAGAATAAGTCCAAGCCAAAATTTACTATAATAACAATGAATGCCAAATGAATAAACATAAAAACAATGTCCTTAATGCATAGACATTAAATCACAAAGTAGATAGAATATGCTTTCAAGTGCCTTCAACCATAACATAGGTTGATACTAAGCATTAAATATGAAGAACATCAAGATAATCCAACAAGGTTTTAGAGAGTCAACACTCAACATAATAACTATGAACACAAGATCAATTAGTGAATGCATGCCATGTTGAAGTCAACAAGTTATTAAGCCAACAAAAACATAATGAACTAGAATGACTAATAATGATGACATCAACGATCAATCAATAGTCATAAGACTAATCACTACTCAATAAAGCTGACAAGTCCCAAAATTGACAACATCTAGTAAAGTAATGATTATACAAATATTAAAACTAATTAAAATCAATAAATAATGAAATTAAACTTAAAATGATAACTTTTAACACTTAAATTATGTAAACAAAATGACTTAATCAACAATACCATCAATATCAATTTTTATAATAGAATTTATTGTTTTGGTTCATCCACATTATTTATCTATGTTTATCTATTGCTCAGGTCTGAGCACAACCTATCTCAATTACCTACCCTAAATTCAATATATAGACCATTAGTAATTTCTCAACATTTAAATTCAATAACAACACTTAAATAACACATCTGAACTAAATAATAAATTAGTACTCATTAAGCATAAATATCCAATGTTGTAATGAAAAGTATGTCCATAACTATCTCAAAAATAAAAATAAAATATATCAACATAGAGGACATAACTGTAACACCATAGTAAAATAAACAAAATATGTCTTGAATAGTTCATAACTAATTATATCATCAAATGAAATAAATACAGTTAAAACAAGGTCATGACACATTTTTAGAGTTTTTTCACCTTTTAAATCCAATGGAATTGTATTTTTTTAACTTAAAAATACTAGTTATGTATATTTGCATGGATTTATGAGAAACCCCACCAAACCTTAAAAATTAAAATCAATAAAAATTTGGGACCAACAAGTTTTCAAGATCAAACAATAAAATCAATTGATTCCTCTACTAGTGTAGCTCTATACCATGTCAAGTGGGACACAATCGAATATAAAATAGATAGGTTTGAATGCATGAGGCTAATGTTGGAAATATTGTCATTGGTGTCAAAGGTTTAGCATTATTGGTGATAAAGTCCCCATTGCATTTAATATTGTTTATCTTGGCTAATATGAGTTAATATTTATTTAATATTAACGAATATATTTTTGGTTGCATATGAGACAAAAGAAGGGCCCATGGAGAAGTCGAAGAGCCATGGGGTAAAGACAAAAGAAGGATGGGACGCATTTTCCCATGAAGAGTCATCTTGGGGAATTCCAAGAGTCACCAAGTGAAGACAAAAGAGTAAGGGCGCAATTTCTCATGAAAAGACACTTTGAAGAATACGAAAAGTCACCAAAGATAAGGACAAAAGTGGGAAAGATGTTTTTGATCATGAAGGGTTACCACGTGAATTTTCAAAGGCTTGAATATGAAGGGTTATCCAAGATTGGTGCCATTTTCCATGAGGATTGAAGGGTCATAAAGGGGGAAGGCCAAAGGTCATTTGTAAATCTATAATTAAAGGCTTGAGAAGCCATTTGTAATGTGGAAGTGTGAGGTTGATTTGATATTATATTGTCTAGCTTAGAAGAGAAATTGTGAGAGTTGAATATGATTTATATTTGTTATATCTAGCTTAGAAGAGCAAAGGTGGTAGAGACAAAAGAGATGTTGTATTGAACTATCATTTGTTGATAGAGCAACATTGAGAGATAGGTGTGTGATATACACAAAGTGGTTGGTACTCATGTGGGTTGGTGCTCACGAATGATAGCTGGGTTGGTGCTCGGCAAAGGGGTATGGTGCTCTTGTGGGTTGGTGCTCATGAATTGTAGCTGGGGTGGTGCTTAGAAAAGGGGTATGGTGCTCCTGCAAGTTTGGCTTGCGAATATTGTTTGGGTTTGTGCTCATTCATATACTTGAGATTGTTCTCTGTGGTTTTTCCCACATTGGGTTTCCATGTTATATCTGGTGTCTCTCTCTTCCTTGTGTGATATTTATTATTTGAGTTTTATTGCATATCTTAAATGTTTGATTAAGGTAAAGTTATATAAGATATATGATATATTGATTCACCCCCCCTCTCAGTATATCTCATGCTTAACAATTGGTATCAGAGCAGGTTCCTTTTTGAAAAGTTTTACAACTTGAAGGTAGATCAGGAAAGCACAAGATAGCCATACATAAAGGTGCCTCTACAAGCAAAAGAATAGTTGATCAAGAAGAAGAAGAGCATGAAACCGAAGTGAATATGGAAAGAGAACTCATGTATGCCTTAGAAGAGTTGAAAATTGTTGAAAATAAAAATCAAAGATTAAAGCATCAAATCGAGAAAAATGAAAAGGAGTCAAAGGAGATAATTGAAGATCTGATGGCACAGTTGGAAATATCAAGAAAAGAATGTGAAAGGTATGTTACTGAAATTGCCTCATTAAAAGAAGAGATTGAGGAAGCAGTCAATAATAAAATAGTTAATGATTTAAAATTTGAGAATAGCACTAATATGCTAAATAAGATATTAGAAATCCAAATGGAAATATTAGATAAGACAGGTATTGGTTTTGAAAATAAGAAGAGCTATGTTGAAGCTCTTACAAATAAAGAAACAAGAAGGGAAGGAATGAATAATACATAAGACAAAGAAGGATGGAAGGAACAAAGCTATAAAAGGCAATCAAGTCAGAGATTCACAAATAGGTCCTATTTTTATGGTTACTATTTTTATTGTAATGGATATGGTCATAAGAAATTAGAATGTATAAAAAGAGTTAACAATCTCAAAAATAAGGAAAAGGAAGGTCATGTAGAGTCAAGCAGAAGCTATATCTCTTTTGCTCCTCTATCAAGATTTGATGAAGAGACCATAATTTGTTACAAGTGTAACAACTTTAGACACAGAGTTCAGTATTGTAGAAGCATGTTTGAGTCAGTCAAGAAGGACCAGAGTTTCAAGGCTCCATTCATCAAGAAAAAAGTTTAGACATGGCAGAAGAAATAATCTGAAGGTTCTATGTTGGTCCAGCCAACTTTGCATGCAAGAAATGAAGAAAAGCCATGGTTTATTGATAGTAGATGTTAAAGTCACATGACACGAGACAAGAGCAAGTTCATAACCCTGAAGAAGATCAATGGTGGCACAGTGAAATTTGGGGACAACACTACTACCAGAATTGTCAGAAAAGGTACACTAAGTTTAGATAATAGTAGAACTAAAACTGAAAATGTTTTATATGCAGAAGTTCTTAAGCATAATATTTTGAGTGTAATTCAAATGTGTGATCAAGGGCACACATTAAAGTTTTATCTATAAGGTTGTGAAATTAGAAGAAAAGATTCAGATGTATTGATTGCAAATGCTCAGAGAACAAGTAATAACTTATATATGCTATCAGACATCAAAGGTCAAAAATGTTATTTGAGTCAGATTGAAGAAAGTTGGCTATGGCATATGAGAATTGGGCACATAAATTTTGGCAATCTTATCAAAATTTGCAAAAAGCAAGTAGTCAAGAATCTTCCAATGATCACAAAGCCTCTAACACCCTTTGTGGACCTTGTCAACATGGGAAGCAGGCTAGAAGGTGGTTCAAAACAAAAGAGTACTCGACCACTCAGATGCTAGAGCTTGTTCACACTGATCTATGTGGACCTATGAGGAATCAAAGTACTCAAGGTGATAAATATTTCATGTTGCTTATTGATGAATTTTCACATATGACTTGGATAATGTTTTTAAAGAAAAAATCAGAAGCTTTTAGACAGTTCAAAGCATTCAAAGCATTAGTTGAGAATGAAACTAATCTAAAGATTAAGTGTCTAAGATTAGATCGAGGAGGAGAATTCATGTTAGATCAATTTATTGAGTTTTGTGAAGATCTTGAAATAAAGAGATAGTATTTAGCAGCTAGAACTCCACAATAAAATGGAGTAGTTGAACAGAAAAATAGAACAGTTCAAGAGATGGCAAGGACAATGCTAAATGAATCCAAGATAGAAAATAAATATTAAAGAGAGGTAGTTGGTATAGTAGTGCATATTCAGAATAGAGCTTTATTAAGAGTCAATAGTGACAAGACTCCTTATGAGCTATGGAAAGACAAACCAACAACAGTTGATTATTTTAGAGTTTTCGGTAGAAAATGCTTCATAAAGAGAACTGATGAAAAACTTGGTAATTTTGAATCCAGAGCAGATGAAGGTATATTTCTTGGTTATTCTTGCAAAATTAAAGCTTATAAATGTTATAACAAAAGAACCAAGAAAATTGTTGAAAGTGCAAGTGTCAGGATAGAAGAAGATGGAACACAAAAGATTAGTGATACAGTAGACATTCCTGAAATCATTAAAGAGGAAGGATTTGAAGAATCAGATGAAGATGAGGAAAAGGAGAAAAAGGGCACCAAGACTCCATCCAAATATGTTTAGAAAAATCATAATGAAAGTGACATCATCAGGGATATAAAAGAAGGAATTCACACTAGAAGAATGATGGTAAGTGAATCTAAACAAGTTAATTTCTCTTTGTTATCTAAAATTCAACCTAAAAATTTTTTAGAAGCCAGACATGATGAACATTGGGTTAAGGCTATGGATGAAGAATTAGATCAGATAGAAAAGAATGATACTTGGGAATTAGTGCCTAGACCAAAGGATCACAATGTGATAGGAACAAAATGGGTTTATAGAAACAAGTTGAATGAAAAAGGAGAAGTAACCAGAAATAAAGCAAGATTAGTATGTAAAGGATATGCTCATATTGAGGGAATAGATTTTGAAGAAACTTTTGCACCAGTAGTAAGGTTAGAGGCTATTATAATGTTTCTTGCATATGCAGTATTTAAAAATTTCAAAGTATTTCAGATGGATGTCAAATCTACCTTCCTAAATGGGAATCTTGAAGAAGAGGTCTAGATTGAGTAGCCCAAGGGGTTTATTCTCTCAAATATTAGTAATCATGTATACAGATTGAAGAAAACATTGTATGGATTAAAACAAGCTCCCAGAGCTTGGTATGCAAGACTTGATAAGTACCTGCAAGATCAAGGATTCAAGAGAGGATTTGCTGATAGTAATCTTTACATCAAAATAGAAGGTGAGCATCAATTAATTATTGTGGTTTATGTTGATGATATCATTTTTGGAGGAAATATTGAAAAGATGACAAAAATATTTTCTGATAGAATGCAAAAAGAATTTGAGATGTTTATGCTTGGAGAATTATCATTCTTCTTAGGATTGCAAATATTTCAATCAAATAAAAGAATTTTTATATCTCAAAGTAAATATGCCAAGGAAATGTTGAAGAAATTTGGTTTTGAGTATTGTGTACTAGTTGTCACACTTATGTGTACAGGAAATAAGGTGAGCAAGGATGAAGATTCACCTGTTACAGATCAGTCTTTGTATAGATCTATGATTGGTAGTATTTTATATTTGACAGCATCGAGACTAGACATCATGCATGCAGTAGGTATGGTTGCAAGATATCAGTCATCTCCAAGAGATAGTCATGTTCAGTTGGTGAAAATAATATTTAGATCTATCAAAGGGACATTGGATTATGGATTATGGATTATGGTATCCCACAGGTAAAGATTTCACTTTAGTTGCTTATACAGATTCAGATTGGGTAGGGTGCTTAGATGACATAAAGAGTACAAGTGGAGGAGCTTTCTTCCTTGGTGATAGCTTAGTATCATGGCCAAGCAAGAAGCATAACTCAGTATCACTTTCTACAGCTGAAGTAGAATATATTGTAGCAGTATTGTGTTGTACTCAAGTGCTTTAGATGAAGCAAACTTTGGAAGATATCAAGGTAAAGTATGATGAACCTATTTCAATTTTTTGTGATAACACAAGTGCTATAAATATTTCAAAAAATCTAGTAATGCATTCAAGAACAAAACATATTCCCATTAGATATCACTTCTTGAGAGAGTAGGTTGCAGATCAATAGGTTAAGTTGGAATATATTAGTACTACAGAGCAGATTGCAGATATTTTCACAAAGGCACTACCAAAAGACAAATTTGAGTATCTATGAGAGAATTTGGGAGTAACTTCCTTTACTTCCTACCATTGAGGTTCAACATCAGTTGAAGGGGAGCTAAGTGTTAGCTCCAGGTAGGCCCTTTGCCATTGATGTCAAAGGGGGAGAATAATAGGTACATGTATAGGTGTAGAAAATAGGTACAGGTTGCTATAGTAAGGGGGAGTTATTGTATGTTTTTTAGATGACAATATGTGCAGGTGACAGGATGTGGCAGTTTCAAGATTAAGGTTGCCATCAATGACAAAGGGGGAGATTGTTGGAAATATTGTCATTGATGTTAAAGGTTTAGCATTATTGGTGATAAAGGCCCCATTGCATTTAATATTTTTTATCTTGGCTAATATGAGTTAATATTTATTTAATATTAATGAATATATTTTTGGTTGCATATGAGACAAAAGAAGGGCCCATGGAGAAGTTGAAGAGCCACAGGGTAAAGACAAAAGAAGGATGGGACGCATTTTCCCATGAAGGGTCATCTTGGGGAATTCCAAGAGTCACCAAGCGAAGACAAAAGAGTAAGGGTGTAATTTCTCATGAAGGGACACTTTGAGGAATATGAAAAGTCACCAAAGATAAGGACAAAAGTGTGAAGGACATTTTTGATCATGAAGGGTCACCACATGACTTTTCAAAGGCTTGAATATGAAGGGTCATCCAAGATTGGTGCCATTTTCCATGAGGATTGAAGGGTCACAAAGGGGGAAGGCCAAAGGTCATTTGGAAAGCTATAAATAAAGGCTTGAGAAGCCATTTGTAATGTGGAAGTGTGAGGTTGACTTTATATTGTATTATCTAGCTTAAAAGAGCAATTGTGAGAGTTGAATATGATTTGTATTTGTTATATCTAGCTTAGAAGAGCAAAGGTGGTAGAGAGAAAAGAGATGTTGTATTGAACTATCATTTGTTGATATAGCACCATTGAGAGATAGGTGTGTGGTATACACAAAGTGGTTGGTGTTCATGTGGGTTAGTGCTCACGAATGATAGCTAGGTTGGTGTTTGGCAAAGGGGTATGTTGCTCCTATGGGTTGGTGCTCACGAATTGTAGCTGGGGTGGTGTTCGGCAAAGGGGTATGGTGCTCCTACAATTTTGGCTTATGAATGTTGTTTGGGTTTGTGCTCATTCATATACTTGAGATTGTTCTCCATGGTTTTTCCCACATTGGGTTTCCACGTTATATCTGGTGTCTCTCTCTTCCTTGTGTGATGTTTATTATTTGAGTTTTATTACATATCTTGAATGTTTGATTAAAGTAAAGTTTTATAAGATATATGATATACTGATTCACCCCCTGTCCTCTTAGTATATCCCATGCTTAACAACTAAATCTATATGGAGTGTTCAAATTTGAATAAAAACTCATAAGAGGGATAAGCTAGTTTTCAAAATAAAAAGTTGCATTAACATTCATTTGCTAAAAAGTACATAGGAAGGTACATTATATAATGATAAATTATGTCTCCCAAAAGGGTAATTAACTCAACTCACAATTTGAAAATGATTTAAAGTACATTTCCCCTAATGACATATTATTAAACTAAGTAATATAATTAGACTATGTAGGTAAAATCATGTAGTGGGAAAAATCCTACACTAATAGTTACATAGGCTACTACAATTCTATTTTTGCATTTACAAAATTTGAAAGCCTATGATTTAAAACATAAAATATGAAATTTATAAATGTTTCATTTTCTTGTTGAATCCATCAAACTACACTTAATTTCATAATTAGAAGATATGCAAACATTGAATTGATTTATTTTTGTCTTAATGGTTATGAATTTTTTAATTCCATCTATTTTAGTATTTTTCAATTCATTTTATTAATAAAATTAACTTAATAAAAATATAAATGATACAAGATTTAAAGAGGAATATCTATGATGTGGGATGTGCACTATTGATCCAACAAGGTGTAAGCTCCTTTTTGGCTAGGAAAGACTACTTGCACAACAAAGACAACCTGGACAAGATTGGATTAATAAGATAGATAGGTGGACTACCTGATATAGGATAAGTTCCAAGAAGTAGTAAACTTCCTTAAAGGGATGTCAGTCCATTGTTTTATGAAATCAAGTAGACAATATAATGACATAAATTATAATAAAATATGTGATAAGATTATGAAACTAAAGTGAAATAAATCAATCTATTACATAGATACTATCAAAATGTTCATTCCAATATGCTATGGTTAATTCATCTTATCATGAATTGATTCTAGTTACTCAGTGATGGCATATAAATTTGGGGCAAAGACAACCACACAAAGTCCTAACTCGAAAGAAATATCACTTTGATCAGTGAATAATGGGTGAGGAACTATGGGTAAGTCATAAATTGAAATCACATCATGTATAACACTAGGAAAGGTTATCTACAGATAGCAATGCATGATTTTAGGACTTAGAAATAGTAAATTGGAAACACTTAGGATTGTTAATCTAGTATTAGGTTATAGATAGAAATGAAAACACAAGGATCGATGTTGATTGTCTCAAAATTGGTATTGATTAGGTAATCGATGTCAATCAAGAAAGAATTATGGTCAATATTTACAATGGTTACTAAAAAACTTAGGATTGGGGCTAAGGAGGGCCTTAACATATTGTAAAAGTCTTTAGGACTGATAACTAGTTTCACTAAATAAACTTACAATAATAAAAAAATATAAATGGATCATGAAATAATCATAAATCATTCAAATACACAACATAGTTACCTCTGTAAAATCCTCCTATGTTGTAGAGAAATATATCATTGATAGGGATGTAATTGGCCTTGGACAGAGTGTGGATAGACTAAAATAGAGATGTCATTCTTTCATAGTGCTCTAGGGGAATTTATTCAGCATTCTAGTTTGAAAAAATTAGGATCCTTGACCCTAAGGCTAGACTAGCTATAAATCGACATCAATCTTAATAGGATCAATGACAATCATAGGAGTCATTACTGATTTGGTCCAAGTTTAGGCTATTGGTTTTAACAACTCAAGGTCATGGATTAAACTTAGTCCAAAATAGTTTTTAATAGGGCTCAGGTATGGATAGGTTGTTAGGGAGGTTAAAACAACTTACCCTTAATAAGCTTGGGGATATTTTACTAGGATTTAGAGATGGTTAACTAATTACCTAGGTAAAATGGTAATTAACTAGATTACTTACACAATGTTAGATGGTAAATGATAAAATTATATTAACTAGTGTAAAAAAGGTAGAGAAGGGGTAAGACACATTTATTCATAATAAAATTATGTAATTTTATAGTGTCTACACTTGTCCTTTTTTATTGAGTGGTTTATAATAACCTGCCATGAGGTAAAAACTAGGATGGGTCTAATGCCCTAGGTTTTAATGAGATAAGGTATTCCGCCTCTATTTGAAAGTTGACAAAGGATAATAAGGTAGAGATGGGTTTAAAAATGAGATGGTAATAGATAGGGTAGATAGTAAATGAGCATTGAAGACATAAGGATAAACATGAAGTATAATGTTTCACTAACAAGATATAGGATATCTTGAACATGAATGCCCTAAGAAAACAAGTAATGGATTATTATAACTAAGAATGTGCAGGATCTATCAAAGGTAGTCAAGAGGGAAAAGGCTAGGATGGGTTGACTAAAACATTTAGTGTGCTTGGTACATGTACTCTACCTAGGGACACAATTATCTCAAGATGAGGTAAATTTTTAGGATCTACAGGGGATAGACATTAAAGTGAATTTAGACCTCTCAAATTTTATGGGAGCATCAGGGGCCCTATATTCACAAACTAGTAACTCTAGGTAACAAAGGATAACTTAAGTGGCCTTAGAATAGGGCTATAAGGATGCAAGATATTTGTAATTAGTACAAAGGATTCAAAAGGGACCAAGTCTCCATCAATCTAATGTATTGATATCAATTAAGAAGGAATTGATGTCGATCATGAAAGAATCAATGGCAATCTAAAAGGGCTATAAATAGGTTGTTAAATGGCTTTGATGCTCATTTTAAAAATGAGATTGATTGAATTGAGCAAGAGCCAAAAAATTAACACATGTCATTAGATTAAGTGATGTATACACAATAGATGCTATTGGTAGTGTATGATGACAATGATAATTGCATGATGAGGTAGGGGTAACTTGTTTTTATTGTTTTTGTGATTTTTGAATTTTTTAAATTTTGAACTAGCTTAGGGTAGGGTTTTAGCACTGTTTAGGTTTTTGAGGGATTGACATTAATCCTAAGGAGATTGATACTAATTTCATGATGATTGACCATTGACTAATCAAGGATCGATATCAACCTACTGATTGATGATGATCAATGACCAATCAAGATCAATCCACTAAGGGTCGATGTTGATTCCTAAAGGATAAGAAAAACTTAGAGGATAAACTTAGTTGTTATAAAAATAAATGAATTTAGGGGATTATGGGTTTGAAGTCATGTTTATTATTGATGATATGAGATTGAGTGCCACATTTTTTGGAGCAACTAAAAGAGCTCATGGGAGATGAAGATTATAAGCATATTGAGGTGGTAAGCTTAAGAGGACTACACCACTATCACTAGGTATACCAATATTGGAGTTTACTAGTGGAACTACTGAAGCGATGCGATCCAGATGTAGGGAAATTTTGTATACCAATAGGGGAGATGATAAGGACACTTAAGGACATTTATAGGATACTCCAGTTGCTGGTATAAGGTGCATAGATCATCCTAGTGGATGAGAGAGGATGGGTAGATGCCTTGACATGATTGTATGGGGTTGATGTTATGAACATTGGTTTCACAATAAGAGGATTTAGTTTCAAGGATTTATATGAATGATACTAATATGGGGGATGGTGTAGGACCATGATGATGTTGGCCATCTCTTGTTATGCATTATTGGATTGGGGTGGAGGGAGGTTCTCATGGATCCTGACAAGGGTACTTATGGACATGTGGGAACATCAGATAGTATTTGAGTGGGATTCAAACCTATTAGCATAGATATATATATATAGAGATATTAGGGTGGACATAGTGTTAATATGGGATAAATGTGAACTATGTGCTAAAGTGCTAGGCATATGAACACATTCAAGTAGTACAACCACCAAGGTTGCCATGGATAAGCTGGCACCAATTTGTTTTCAATGTTAATAGTTTGTGATGGAGGCATGACTTTGCCCTTCCACATAGAGATGAGAGAGTCTAATATTTATATTATCATAGAAAGGTGATAGAGGAGTTAGAAGAGGATGAGGTTATATGGAGGCCTTATGTTAGATTCCCAACATGGCTGGGTATGGAAATAGAGGTGGTGGTAAGATAATGAGCGATATGGTTGCATCGAAGATGCTTAGAGCATATGGATATCTTTAATTTTAGGCATATATGGTGATGTATTTAGATATATTAATATTTACCTAAGGCACCTCAAGTGTATAGGAGAGATGACTCAGAAGTGGAGCTACCTGAGCCACATGATATAAGGATATATATGTTAGTAGAGAAAGAGAGATAGAACGGGGATAGATGAATTTAGAGTGACAGAGGCATATTTATTATAGTGGGTTGATTAAAATTAATGGGGAGAGGAAAGGGTAGTGTGCCATAGGTGGGAGACAAAGGATGTGGAGATAGAGGATGCAGAGGCTACAGGAAGAGATGGGGAGGGGGATATATAAGTGATTATGGCAGAGAGTGATGCATGTAGGGAAAAATATTTTGGAGTTATTTTTGAGTGAGACCAGTTACATGTAAAATTGATAGAGATATATGGGAACTATGATGAACTACAATAGATTTATGATGAGGCATGTCAAGTGCAAGATAGATATCATGACCAGTGCTAGAGGCTTCAAGAACTAGCAGGTGTAGCAAGGGGAGTAGTATCAGGGTCTACTACAGGAGGAGGGGGATAAGCCAAGAGGATGGGGCCTATAATGAGTGTGATCTTATATATATATATATATATATGTATGTATGTATATGTATATGTATATGTATATATATATATATACATATACATATATATATATATATATATACATACATATATATATACATATACATATATATGCATACATATACATATATATACATACATATATATATATATATATATATATATATATACATACATATATATATATATATGTATATATATACATACATATATATATATATACATATATATACATACATATATATATATATAATATGCTAGCCACATAGTTAGGCAGGGTCAGACTCCATAGGGGGCATAAACAACTATAGATAGTGTGGGGAATGTGTCATATGGGAGGTACATGAGGGATGGTAGAGGAGATGGAGGAGATAGCAAGGGAGGTAGGATGGATATCCTCTTGAGCTAGATCTAGTTCACTAAGTAGTCTTGTATATGGATACTATATGGATTGACCTTTATACATATTTTACATTATGACACTTTATGATGTACATTATATTCATGATTATATGTAATTCACATTTATTACATGATTATGTATTTAAATTATGTGGATTACATTTATATAGCATTTGATTTTAGTTGCATCATGTATTATATTGGTTATGCAATGTTTTCATAGAATTGATTATGTGATTTAAATTTTAGCTTAATTATGGATTCAAATGTGTATGCTTTAAATGGACTAATATTGGATTATGTATTTTCAATTATATGTAATAATTTATGATGTTTTATGGATTAATGACATATTTTGCTATGGATGTTATATTACATGGATGGTGTGTATATGGATTGTATTTTTGGTTATACTTATTAGATTATATGGATGGGATTTTATAAGAAAAGGGGATTTTAGGAATGGTAAAAACACTTAATTATATAGAAATACACATATTGTTTTATGTTCCTAAGATTTTTGACCTTAAGTTAATCTATAGACAAATGTAGACTGATCAATGTGGGAGTCTACAAATTTAAGAAACCTGATCAACACAGGAAGCTTTCATGGGATGTAATTTTGATTTCATAAATTTTTACATGATTTTATTTTAATAAGAAACTAATCAATGTGGGAAGTTTCTTAAATAATAGGCACATAGCCATACTTCAAGGTAATGGTTTACTTATATATATATATGTACCTTATCAACTATCCTTCAAGGGATCATTCTACAATTTTGCCTTTTTATTGATTTTGATAACAATTGTCATTTGAGGGATCAATATATTTTTTAACTCCTTTCTTGATTTTGATATTCCAAACCATTTTTCCATGGATTAGACCTAAGGCCTCCTAGGGTGTTTTTATAAGTCACATAATTAAGGTCATGTGTTATTCCTTTCAAAAAAAAATTAAGGTGATGGGTCATTAGGAGATAATGATTTGGGACTTCACTTTGATATAAACAAAGCCAATCCTTTAGAACATGTTATGAATAAATATAAGGTGTTCATATTTAGGGATAAAAATGGTATACTACCATAAATCCACATAACTCTCAATCATTATGGGGTCTATTTAAAGGTAGGGGATTAAGATTTTTAGGGGAAATTATGCTAACTAAAGTTTGTAATAGGATTATTAACAATAGAAAGGATACAAATGCAAAGCATTAAGAGGCTCACATTTTCGTTTTCCATTAAGGGAGGCCATATGATATGCCCCATATCCATATTTATGAGTGATAATATAGGGTTTGAGCCAATTAGGAGAAAAATCTCTGCATTTACTTATTTCCATATTTGTGACATGCTAATTTTCTTTAAGGACAAGGTCATCGATATTAAATTATCATTCTATTAAGTGTTGATTATATTCACATTTTATTTAGTCTTGATATACATGAAGGTGATAGAGGGTTGTGGCTTGATTCTCATCTAAAAGTTCTATTTATGATAATCAATCTTGATGATAATCCTTTTCATAAATGATATATTTCATAAAGATTATAAGGGAAATAATTTGGACTTTGAGGAGGAGAATTGCTTTAGTACCATAGACTAATGAAAAAGGGGTAGCAAATGTAGGTATTCAGATACTAGTTTTGATAAGTCCACAAATCAAAATATATGTGAAGATGTCAATCATTTCCATCCTCATTGACCATTTTGTTTAACATATTTACAAAGGTTTTTTTTTTATGCTTTTACTTATCCATTGGCTTGTAGATAATAAGGTGATGAGAAATTTAGCTGAATGCCAAAGGAATCACACAAATTTTGGACTTGCTTATTTTAAAAATATTTCCCATTATCTATAATGATTTTATGTGGGACACCAAAATGACATATGATGTGATGATTAATTAAATAAATAATCTTATCCACCTTTGTTGAAATTAGGGGAATGGCTTCCACACACTTAGTGAAATACTTGGTAGAAGTAATGATAAATCTATGTCACTGGGAAAATTTATGATTATTCTACCCTATAAGATCTAAAACCCATTGGGAGAAAGGATAAAAGTCCTTGGATACTTATAACTAATGACTAGATATATGGGATAATTTAACATGCTGTTGACACTTCATGCATTTACTTACATAGTCATAATAGTCTTGATTCAAAGTGGGCCAATAATATCCTAACCGTATATTTTTCTTGGAGATAGATAAACCATTGAAATGGCAACCACATATTCCATCATGAGTTTATTAGATCATGAGACTTACTTCAAAATTATAAAGATAATGAGAGAATACCATTGATTCTTTGCTTATAAATCACACCCCCTAATATTACATACTAGTAATTTTTCTATTGAAAAGGATGCTTAGAATTTTTGGATAAATCTAAAGGAATATACCTTTAGATAAATAATCAAATATCTATGTGTACCATAGATCCAAATGGTTTTCCTCTATATTATGGATAGAAGGAAGATTAGTTTTGATATAATAAGTTTTATTGACCTTGTGAATAAGGATAAACAATTTAAATTCCTGGAAATAGGATGGGATAAAGGAGGACAAGGAAGCCATGGTATTAACAAACTTATTGATTGACCAAGGAGTGGTTTGGATGACATAATGGTTAAGGGTGGCTAACAAATATTATGATTACATATTATACCTTTATAGGATGTTATTATTACACTAATATATGCCCATTATTTGATTGACTACCAATTTGGAGTCTCCAAAGATATGAAGTGACTTAACTCCTAAAGCTAAAGCTGTTTAGAGATGTATAATTAGGGATTTATATTCTAACATATAATTAGTGAAATAAAAATCAAGATTAAAATATAAGGGGATAGGAATGCCTTTATGTGGCATTATAATAATCACTACTCCCCCTACACATTCACATTTAGGTCCATCAAATAATAATGTCATTTGATAATCAAGATCTTCTTAGGATGTGGAGGCTATAGCTTCATCAGGGAATTCATAGCTAGATGGTATTATCAGCAAGGGGTGATTTATACAATTGGTTGGTAATGATATGCCCCTTAATTGAATTTTAGTTAAGGGACTCAAGATCAAACTTAGTGAGTAACATCAACCATTTGGCCATCCATTGATTTTGATAGGGTTTTGAATGTATGAACTTAAGAGGATCGGTATTTTTAATCACATAAGTCTTATGATTAAGAAAATAGTGGTGAATCTTGGAAGCTAAAAACACTAAATCCAAGCATAGTATTTCAACATGTGTGTAATGAGTTTCATACTCAACCAAATTACAACTTATATAATAAACCTCTTGCGCTTTATGTTGATCATCTCAATGGGTAAGCATGACACCTAATGCATGATCTATAGCTAAGATATATAAGTAAAAGGGCTTATCCTCTCTTGTGGAATAAGGAAAAGGGGAGATAAGAGATACTTCTTGAGAGTATAAAATTCTACTTGATAATTTGAATCCCACAAAAATTAGGTGTTTTTATTAAGGAGGTGATGGAAAGGTTGACATCAATCTTATAATTGCTAAATAAAATAGTGAATAGACTACATTTTCCATTGTAAAATATGAAGTTTATTGAGGTTAGAGGGAGGTGGTATATCAATAATTGCCTTAATATTTGTAGGAACAAATTTTATTCCTTAAAGGTAAACAATAAAACCTAAAAGATTACCTGATAAAAATCCAAAAAAACACTTTTTGGGGTTGAGACAAACTTGATATTGGATCAAACAAGTGAATATTTGTTGAATAATGGATAAGTTATCCTTATGATGCTTGGATTTACCAAGGAGATCATCCACATAATCTTTAATAATTTTTTGAATTAAATCGTGGAAAATATAGGTCATGGCATGTTGGTAAGTGGCTCCCTGCATTCTTTAAACCAAATGGCATAACCTTATATTAAAAAGTCCCACATGGAGTAATAAAAGAGGTTTTATGTTGATCTTCTAGGGTGATAAGGATCTAATTATAACCATAAAATCCATCCATGAGTGAAAAAATCTCATGTCCTATAGTGAGGTCCATAAGATGGTCAATATTAGGAAGGGGAAACTCATCTTTTAGACAAGCAAGGTTAAGGTCACAAAAGTTGGTACAAAGGCATAGTTCCCCTATGAGTTTTGTGATAGGTACTATATTATATACCCATTGAGGATAATCAATGGGTTGGATAAAGTTAATGGATAATAAGTATTGTAATTCTTCTTTGACAAGAAATGCTACATGAGGATGTATCTTAAGAAGCTTTTGTTTCACTAGTTTAAATTTTGGAATGGTAACGATGTTATGGACAACTATGGAAAGGTCAATTCTAGGTATATCACTATAAGATAAAGCAAAAGATTAGATATTATTAGCAAAGAATGCTGAAAAGTCTTGGTATTCCATAGAATCTAAGTATTGACTCAATTTGATATTTTGAGGGGATTCGAGCATCCCTATGTCAATATCAATTGTGACATTATTTGAGAGACTAGGAGACTTAGATGATATTATATTCTTCAAATATGAATCTCCTACTACTAAATAAGTTAAAATGGAGTTGTCATCTTGACACTTCATTACATGAACTGAGTGAGAATATTCATCTATTAGGTCAGGGAAAACTAAAGGAAGGGATATGGTTTTGAAGGAAAATGACACTAATTAAAAAAATAGGTTAGATGGAAATGTTGTCATCGATTTCCATATGGAAACTGAGAGGGGACAAGGGATTTTCATCATCCACCTCCATAGGGACATGGGATACTAAATCATGATTGTCATCAGTTTCAAGAGTTTTCTTGAAATCAAGTCCATGTTTCTCATATAATTTTCTAAGGTCATTTATCATAACCTCATGGGGTTCTTATTATTAATGTCCTAATCCAAAACCTTTCCAAGAACAATTTTATAGGTAGGTTTGTGTAAAATGTAGTTTATCAAGAAATGAAAATTTATATGTGGATGGTTGGGCATGCATTTGACTTTCCCTATATAAAAGAGATTGATCTATTCCTCCATAGGTTAAGTGTGTTTGAAGATGAGGAGGTCTGAAGGGGATAATGTCTCTTAGATTGGATTTATAGGTATGGTATCAACTAGGATATCCATATTCTTGGGGTTTTGATAAAGTGGAGTGTTAATAATTGATATTCCCATACATAAAGTTGTTGGAATGCTGAGTCAAAAGAGTTTACATTAGGGATATAGGATGAAGGTATAGTATAGATAGTAAATGTTTCACCCAAATATAATTGACATGAGTTATTCAAGGGGATTAAGACATCATTAGTTTGATAAGTTAGGTTGCATGTCTTGAATGGAAGTAGATTGGCAAGAACACTATATACCTTACCCTTATGTTCAAATTTAAGACATTGGTACAAAGTGGAGGGGATGAAATGCATATCACGTATCCAAAGACTTCCTAATATGATGTTATATTGAAATTACCCCTCTATGACATAAAATAAATCAAGTAAAATATGTATTCATACTTAGATGAGAAGGATAATTGTTCTTAATGTAGGGGTCATAATATCATTAAATTCTTGTAGGATAGCTAGAGATTAAGCTACAATAGTTTTAGGTAACTAGAGTTGCCTAAAATCATGTGAGGTGATAATATTTATAATTTATACATTATTAATCATAAATCATTTGATTTGGGTTTGATTAATTTTGGTAATGATAAATAACTATGGATCTTGGTCATCAGGCTATAATGGGGATATTTCAGAATCATGAAACGTGATGGATGATGACTTATACAAAGATGCGATAAAATATGATAGATGTTGGGGTTAATATAATTGTATCTTAGTATATTTCAAGGCCTATATCATAGCCTCATGATGTTACTAAGATTTTTGGACAAGTTCATATAAAGACATCCTGATGAAGAACTGATGGAGTTATTTTAGAACTAATTTTGTATCAACTCTGAAGCATTATTATTCTAAACTTTCCCTAGAATAGAAATCTCAAGTTTTGGGATGGGCATTGTAGGATTGTCTATGATAGGAGTATGAGATTTTGTAATAGTCACCTTGGATTTGTTGGGATTTTAGGTCTTATGAACCTGTGCCTGAGATCATGTAGCTATATGTATTGCATCTATTTGAAACAATGGTGGATTTGCTATGTTTTTAGGATCATCTAATTCTATAGGGTTTCATAAGGGTTGATACTAACTTTTATCATAGGTTATATCTTCCTTTGAAACTTTTTTGGATCCTCTTGATAATATATTAGTTCTTATAGTGGTGGTGAATCTAGTAATTTGATTATGGAGATAGTCCTGACCAAATTATTTCAATAAAAAATGATCTTCTTCTTATAAAATTTAGACCACAAATTTGAGTGTGTTATAACTTTTAGTATCATGCATGTTATCTAATAGAAGGAACATTTCTTCCTTTCTTGATACCATGTTAGTTTTTTAATGTGGGGGTTAACAAGTTTTATGGATGGTAGTGTGATAAGGGAATTTTGAAGGATTTGATTGAGAATATTAGAGTAAGACCCCCATAATAGATCTTGATTGGGTTTTTTGACCCTCTGAGGTATTGGCATGGAATTTGCATTCACTTTCAAGTCTTGATTATTTGCATTGATAATTTGAATATTCCTCATAGAGGTTACTTTATTTTTGGGACAAGACCTTACACCTAGATTATATGGGTAATAAGGATTTAAGGGATTATGTATTGGTATTATTACTATGGGAATATCCCTTTGTAATGATATATTATCTTTAGAAGAGGATTTCATAATAGTGGTTTTTGGTCTCGTCAAAGGATGAGGTCCCAATATGGATGCTCTAGTTCAAATTGGTGGTAGAACCTTTTTTTTTCCTTTTTGAATCTAGTTGGAAGTAGCAAGTATATCATTTTTAGGGAGTTCAATTCTTATGGGTGGATGTTGTAAGGATTTTCCTCATGATGCTCCAAGGCTTTTGTATCCACTTCTTGAAGCATCTCCCATAATTTTTTTATTCACAATATTTATCTCATCTTGAACTATAAAATAAGTTGGTTTTAGATTTGGTTGAGGTAATATAATAGTCCTCTCAAGAGGGAGTAAGCTAGAGGGGATGGGTATGCTAGGAAAAGGTGTTGTAGTGATTAAAGGAGTGGTATGCATATCTTCTAGGATATCTAAGAAGGTATCCTCCTTGATAGATTTCTCATTATTTGTTTTTAATGGGTTTAGGTAATGGTTCCTTGAGAGGATCCCAAATAATGAGATCCAGAAGACTTGAGTGAGTCTTGGGGACATATATACTTGATTTAGATGGTTCAAAAGCATATCCTATAAGTAGATCTAGGATTTAAGTTATCATGGAAGGTGATTTAGAAGCACTACCAACCTCTTTAGGTAGAAGTTGATCATGAATCTTACTTATCACATAGGTCTAATGGTCTGAGGTACATCTTGAATTAGCCTATATAGAATTAGACATAGAGGGATAATTAGGGAATGGTTACCTAAAGATATATGTATATTTATTAGGAGGAGTTTTAGGGTTATCTAAATGTAATTCTCCTTGGTCAATAAGGTTTTGAAATATATCTTTGAAGTAGTGACACCTATTAACATTGTGACCTAATACACAATGGTGGTTGTAGAAGTCATTTTCTTTAAACTAAATAGGCTTGGGTCAAGAGTCATCAAAGGTATAACAAAAGGAAGTTCAATAATATATGATTTTAAGATCTTGTCTAAAATGGAAGCATATGATTCCCCTAAGGGTGTGTAATATTGAGGAGTAAATCATGTTAATGGTTTTTATGGTTGCACTTAGGAGGTAGAGGATTTGGATTGGCTCTTTGTATATAGATGTGATGATTTTATGACTGTAGCATTAGCAGTGCCTTTAATTTTGGTATTATCATTTCCTTTGAAGGGATTAGGTTTGAAGTTCTTATTACATAACTTTACCTTTCCTTCTTATAAATCTCAAATTTCTAATTTTTAGGCCATGGAAAAGGCCTCGTAAAAAGTCTTGAAGGATTGAACCCACAATGTTGAAGAGATATGATTAATGCATGATCTTGCAAATAATTCAATTAATTCTAGTTGGGGAAGGGAAAAAATAATTTGTTTTATAAGACTTCACCATCTAGCCATGAAATTGATGATAGATTCATCATTAAATTATCTAATGGCATAGAGGTCGATTATGGTCATTTCCTTGAAATTTTAATGGAAAAGTGCTCTAAAAAGATTTGAGATAATTTCCCAAAAGAGAATAGGGAGTGTTGAGGGATATAACTATACCAATCTAAATTTGGTCCAGCTAGTGACATGGGGAAAATTTTTAGGAAGAGAGAATATTTATGAGCTTTGAGATAACAAACATGTCTAAATGCTCTAATGTGTTAATAAGGATCTTCCTTATTTTGAAATTTCATGAATTTCAGAAGTTCCCATTATGAGGGGTATGGTCTAATAGGGATGACTAGATTAATGGGTTCATTACATATTTGCCCATATGTGAGCATATTTTTCTACCTAGAGGTAGAGGCTTCTATATTTTCCATCTTATTCATAAGGATGTTCGTAAGGTCAGGCTAGGCATTATATTGATAAATATTATTTCACTAAATTTTGAATCTATCTGATGTTTAAGGAGAAATAGAGATGAAAGGTAGGGATTAGAGATTAGAGAAAATCCATATTGGTTGCACATTGTATCCAGATGATGTTGAGCACTCCTCTTTAGATGGGGAGGATTGCCTATGAATAAGAAAGCACTACCACCAAAAATATTTGTTAATAGATATATGAGTGGGCTACCAAGCTATGCGCCTATTCTTGGAAGTGTCAAACTTCCTTAGGGATGATAGTCCACTTTTTGAAACAAAATGGCATTAAATAACAAAATGAAAGAGAGACTAAGAGAGATATATTCATACCATTCTTGCAGTCTGAGTGCAATAGAGAGTGACATAGTGTAGGTAATGTGAGTTATTAGTGTTTTTGGAGGTTATTTAGGTAGGCTTAGAGAAGTTGATATAAATACATAGTCACAAAAACTAGTTAGGCTATTCATGTTGATACGGAGATATGGTTGATGTCGATTATGTGATCAATGTTTGTAGGGGTAGTAGGTTCTCAAGAGGTTGTAAGAGACATTTCTCAACTGAGAGGTAGATGTTGGTTAGGTTTTTGAGGTTGAGAAGAGTCGTAAGGGAGTGGGTAAGATTTAGGTGGGTCTAGGTAGAGGGTTGGTATGTTTTAAGTAGAGGGAAATAGGTGAAGGAATTTTATAACTCCTTCACAAGGAGAGTTAGGATGTTCATAAAATGATAAATAGTATAATGTAAAGTAATTGTAAAATGACTACTTAAACGAATTAAAAAACATAGATATATACTTCACTAGTGAATTAGATTAACCATGAGTGCCAGATAGATGGATTTGATGAGGCATGTTTAAAGTAATACATGAACAAAAAAGATAAGCATGTGATTGCGGTTCAAAAGAATCCAAGCTCTATGTAGTATATCAATTCCTAATTAAGATTGATTTGTGCAGAGTAATGGTAATCCTAGATGTAGAAAGTCAAATGTCAAAGCTTGTACATGAATGATTAAGTTTTTTTATTTATACTAACCTAAATATTAGCTTGGAATTTGGCTTAAGTAATTGATGTTAGTGATCTTGTCAACATCGATTGAGGGTTGACTAACGTCGGTGGCATGAGAATAAGTAAAAGGCTATTTTTAGCCTATTTTCTATTCCTTCTCTTTCCAAGTGTGGTATCCATTAGAGATTAGTAGAAATGAAAGGTTAAGAAGAATTTAATTAGTTATTAATTTATGTTAGGGTTGAGAACAAGTCATGAGTAGTTAGGATTAGGAGACTAAGTCTTGAGGTGACTCAGAGGGTAAGAATTAGTCTTACGATGAGGTGGCTAGGTAAGGTGGCATAAGTAATTTTTAGTTAACATAATTAAATATTTTTAAATTAATTAAATGTGTGAGGAGTGAAAACATGTGTTAGGAAGGCTAATTATTAAAAGGGGATAGAGGGGGGTTTTGACACAGGGAGTTATGCACGTGTGTGACATAATTTTGGTGTCTACAAATACCCCTAGGAGATTTTGTTGTAGGTGTTGATATGTATGGAAAAGAGTCAAAAAGGGTTTTTATAAGGGGTAACCAACAAAAGTGGTCATAATCAGTTAGGATGTAGCCAAATACTATGGGGCTTGTAAGGGGATATAAGTAGATCCAAGGGATTATGAAGGAGCTACATATTGAGTAGTTAATGGGACGTACTATTGAGGAGGTTAACTTAAGGGAACTTATTGTAAAGGTTAAGTTTGAGGATTTGAATCTATGATATTTTGGATGGGTGGGAGAGTCACAAGGATTGAAATCTCTACGTTCTAAATTGGAGTAATGGGAGGTTGAGTAAATGTAAGTTGAGGTGTAGTAAAATTTTGGGCTCAGGTGCTAGTCAGAGATGGACTAATAGATACTACCAGGGTGGTTTATTTAAAATTTGATATGTATTAGTATTGTAACCTATTAGGGGATGATTTTTGAGAGAGATAATCCCTTCATGTGCCTCTAGGGGCATGCCAAAAAACATTTCTAGAAGACTTTTTTTAAGGGGAAAGTGTAATATGTATGGCTCAAGTACTAGAATTCATGACCTCCCTATGTATAGAACTAGGGAATACCCTCCCCCATAAACTCAAGAGAGGTAATAGGTCTCAAGATGTTCTCTATGGATGAGGATGAGGTTGGGTATTTGGTTTATTTTAGTGATTGTTGTCGTTTCAAAACCATGTAGCACCAAAAAGAAATCAATAAATAAAAATGAAAAAGCACAAAATATTCTTTTAATTATCTCCTTTTAGTGGAAACAAACACACACACTACTATACTTAAAATATTTTTATTTTTTTTCAAGAAACTAACTTTAGAGTGTGGTAATGAAAATGGTCAATGAGGGTACTACGATATGGTAATCTAAAGATTATTTTACGTTTTGTTTAAGGATGGGAACCTCTATATACATGAAGGTACATTGAGGCTTGATTCCATGTTGGAATAAAATACATGGATTAATATTGGTGCCTACCCCCTTACTTCAAACACTGCATTGATAAGGTTGTTGGGTGCTTAGAATTTATACTTCTTACCAAAAAATTTATATGAATTTGGTACATCTAGTCAATTTTCCCCTTGTTGAAAGTTGTCATTGATGTCATGTATTTATCTTGTCATTGATGTTAAGAAGGATCATTAAGGTGAGAGTTGTCTTTTATTTAATATGCCTAAATTCATTGATGTCAAAGGAAGTTTGAGGTTAAGTGTTGCTTCACAAGAAGGTGGCTATGATTATTAGTGTGAGGTTGAATGTTTGAGCTTGCTAATGTGGATTTGAGTTATCTAATGGAGTGTATTGTGAAGCATATTAAGGTATGGTGAAATTAGTGGTAGATTTTTTTGAGTTAGTGTAAGTTTCATATCTTTGGTGAAGATATTCAGAGCTTCATGATTTTATAGAGAGAGAGAGAGAGAGAGAGAGAGAGAGAGAGAGAGAGAGAGAGAGAGAGAGAGAGAGAGAGAGAGAGAGAGAGAGAGAGAGAGATTGTATTCAAGTCTTGTGTATTTAATAAGCTAGTTTAGTCTTGGGTAGTGAGCTGTATGGTCTAATGAGACTTGGTCAAAGGATATTGATGGGATATGTTGTGGATCATATCTCAAATTTTTTGAGGTGAGTAGTAAGCTTTAGAAGGTGTCTTAAATATCTCAAAGTGGTATAGTGCTAAGTAGGTCTATTTGTTAGACTAGTTCTTAAGCATGGATATAGCTTGTAGAGGCATGATGACGGTGATATGGATGTATATGAGCTTGATGATATAAAATTTAGTGATATATCATGTGATAAAGGTGTTTATTCAGTCATATGACTCTCAAAGTGAGCCAAATGGGTAATTTCTTCTTTAGTGGTCTTTTCATAGGCCTAGTCTTAAGACCTTAGGTGGTAAAATGAGGTATCATGATCAAGTTTAGAGGATTTTGAGATAGTTTTAGAATTTATTTAGGTTTTAAATGATGTTTTAATTATTTTGGTGTATTTTGAGATCTTGATTTTGAGGATAAATCATGAAAATGAGTTTGAAGGTCTCTTATGTGTGCAAAATAAAGAAATGAAGACCTGAGAAGGATTTTCTCATGCTTGTTGATATGTGTGACTATTGAATGGGAATGTGACCTCTTAGGAATATATTTAAAATTATCCTATAAATTTTTTCCAAGAATTATGAGTTGGTTTTAGGGATAGATCTATATGAACAAATGTTAAGAATCAAAACTGGTCTAAAACCCTATTAGAACCCTTATAGTGACTCGATATGGAAGATCTTGATGGAAATGGATAATAATGGATTTTAAGACATGTATTTATTATATTATAATGTATATGACTGTCCTAGGTACCTCAAAGTGGAATTGGTATGTCAGATGAGTGAGTGGAAACTATAGGAAAACCCTTATTTTTCAAAAAAATTATATAGCAGGTAGGGTTGATTGAGTAAAATTTGAAAAATATATGGAGGTTTAAGCTTGTGAATTTTAATTTATGTTATTTTTGGATTATAATAAATTTATATACCTTAAATTTTCTAAACTAGTCATGAAAGTTGACCTATCACTAAAAAGGGCTAGTGAGAAAACTAGTGAAAAAACTAGGTAGAAGTTAGAATGAGTTTAGGGATGAGTTGTAATGGATTATGAAGGGATAAAATTTCATGAGTTTTTTATTAAATATCTATATGTTTTATTGATATCATTAAAAATTTTGTTCACAAGATGACTTGTCTAGTGATGACGAGATAGTGAAGGTGTAAGTTTCAGAGATTGGTCTATATACTCCATATTTACCATTACACCTATATATATTTATGTTTTAATATGTTATAAATATATATAAGGATAATATTAATTCATTATTAATTATTTTATATGTCTATATATATTTTTAAATGCATAATCACTATGACTGGTCCATAAAGCAAAATGGCAGTTCTGAGTAAGCAAGTGAGAGTGATGAGTTGGAGGCTCTCTATACTTTGATAAATCATAAAATGAATGTGATGTTTTTTTTTTTTGAATACCTATATGACCTATAAATTATATATATAATATTTTAAGTTAGTATATGAGGTTGGATTATGGAAACCAAAATGGCTTATTTGGTTGTGTAAGGACTATGAGAGAGAAGGTCAACAGACTGGTCTATAAGACCAAAGGTTGACAATAGATATTGTGATATATATGATGGAATATTTTATATATTCACATGTAAATTATTAATGTTTATAATTAATTTTTAAATATCCTTATATGATTTTAAAACAACATTCATCATGACTGTGTTGTCAAGCTTGTTGGCAGTTCTAAGTAGTCATCTAGTAGAGATGAGTTTGAGGTGATCTACCTAGAGTCAAATAATATACTGAATATTAATATATTTTTTAGGTATAAAATGTTTATTTTATTTTATTTTTATTCATAATAATTCCCTATGAAAGTGTGGAGAGTCAATTGTTCAGGACTGGGTTATTGAGCATTTAAATAGTTTTGAGTGGTCATATTGCAACAATGAGTTGAAGGCTTTAAGATATATGTTTCAGAGTATTAATAACATGAATATTAAATTAAGTTAATTTATTTTATATAAATTTTATTTATTTTTATGTTTATATGACAAATTTGGTTGTATGCTTCAATTATGTGAGACAGACTTTTTATGTATGTGAAGACCTAGCTGTGAGTAGTACTAATGATGTGGTCCAAGTAGTGAATTGGAATAAAAATTGGTATGGAAATATATGTATTTTATAATGGGTTTATTTTATGTATTTTTTAAGTTTCTCATCCATGTATGGAGGATTAATAATTTTCAAGAGGGCTAAGTGTAATGTGTTTCTTGAGAAGGCCTAATTGCATTAGGTCTCCTTTAGGCCTAATAGTGGTTTTAGTTCTCATGAGTGATGATCGACATATGTAGTGATTTTTTCATGTAATAAACATTTTATATGATCCATTTTTATGGTAATACAAGTTTTTAAATGTTTTTATCTGACCAAGGTGTATGAGATGAAAAGACTAGTATAAAAATAAGGCCTAATTGGCCTAATTGTGTGTGCAGTAGAGAAGACTCTTATGAGCAAAGAAGAGGGAAGATTTTGAAGGATAAGGAGGTATTATATACCATAATAATAATTTAGGTATAATTTTATGAACATATAACATATTTTATTCATGTAGATGTCAAGGTTAGTTGAGCTAATAAGCCTAGTAAGAGGCATATTGAGTGAAGAGGCCTGCAAAGTTGTTTGATAAAGATAGAAGAATGTTAAGATAAAAATAAGGTTATCATCATCAATTACGTTATAAAAGTGTGTAAAAATTTTATAATAGGTTCCATGTGGCTGATTTTTTCCTGAGTCAACTAGGGGGTTGGTGCCTCCTTGCAAGGTGGTGCTTGTTAAAGGACTAGTTAAGTTTGTGCTTGACTAGTGAGGGGTTGGTGCCTCACTAAATATTAATTAATTAATTATAGGACTATAATTTAATATAATTTTTAGTTTATTTTATGCCTCATGAGGGTTTTCCACATATGTCTTATGTTCATATGTTGTATGCTTATGTGAATGCTTGTTTATGCATTGGTTGATGTATGTGTTTGAATGAATGCTTCATGAATGATAAGGGGAATTGAATGAATTTTTTAAGCAAAAAAATTAACCCTACCCACTTTTAGTATCTATACTTATAAAATATGGTATCAGATAGGGTCCTTTAAGATATTCCTAATAGCCTAAAGTTGATCCTAAGAAACACAGGCTTAAAGTATGATGATGCCATTATTTATGATAACCTTAATGATGGTATACCAAATAATGATGGTAATATAACATTTGAATAATAAGAGGGAGGATGAAAATATGAGTCATGATGAACTCATAAGTGAAGGTGAGTTATGTGTAATACATAATTTAGATTTGAAAGAATGTCAAAAATGTTACTTACTAGCTTAGAAGGATTATGTTGAAGCCAAGTCTAAGGTCAAACCTAAATTGATAGTCAAATCTTGAGAATATATCTATGGTGAAAAGTAAAAGTTACTAAATATGGTTGGTCATTAAGTTTTCTTGAGATAAAGTATTATAATAGAGGTAGCTTTGTGTTCTTTCTTGTTATTTAGGGCCAAGGTTTAGATAATAGTCTGTTTGAGAAGTTGTGATTGCAAAAGATGGGTTACAAGGTATTTGTATGATGACTTGATCAAACCAAGTCAAATTCATGAATATATGATTATATCATGGATATAATGGGAGAAAATCACACTCCTAGAGTAGGTGTGTATGCCAATATCTATATTAGTTATGAAGACGGTTGTGACTCTGATCTATGTTGAAGTTTTGAATTGGTTTTAAGAGCTTGTTGAAGGTGGTTAACTATGAAAGAATTATTTACATAGAGGATTGCATGATGAGATAATTTAAATATATGTTGAAGAATTTAATATGTTTTAAAGTATTTTTGGATGACCTTAAGGTTTTCTTAAGCATGGAGTTAGCATCTAGTGGAATCAAGATATATAGAGGTGTGAGATGGTTAATTGAGAAAAACTAAGAGGTATGTAAAGTTTTTTTGTGATATTGATATAGTCATTTTTTTAGATTTATTTTATGCATATTCAAAATTGGATTTATGGGAGTATATGAATGATGATCCATGTGTGTATAATCATGGTTCTTTTGAGAATTAGTGCAAATATCTATTTGGGAGATATGAAGTCAGACAAGGCATAATGTTGATCATATGGATAATAGTGTATTCATCATGAAGGCATATAGCAGAGGTAAAACATGGAGTTAGGGGTAGATAACTCAGGTCTCTTAAATGTAATGTGAGATATGGGCATGACTCTTGTAAGTAAAGAGTTAAGGATAAGTTCTTCATTAATTATGTGGTCATGATTTGAGGTTTGATTGGTCTATAAGACTAATGAAATTTTTGGTAGAGGTATTATGTATGAGATTCAAGGACTGGAGATGATATAAAGAGTAAGTTGACATATTTTAAGTACCTTGAAGAAGTTCATTGATCTAATAATGAAAAATGTTCTAATTTTTCATAAATAAGGTCTTGACTATGTATACTGAGTTGATTCATTGAGTCAATATGAAGAATATATTAAAGAGTTTAATTATCCAAGAGTTTAATTATCTAAGAGTTATAATATGACCTTAGGGTCATTTTGTATAGGTTTACTTATTTTGGTAACCTATATTGATTTTCTTGAAGGAAATAAAGTATATCAAAAGTCTGATAGAGACTAGCTTGTTCTCATAGACCTATTTGACCATGTATTTCCATGAAGATGCCATGAAGTGATATGAGTCATCATGGCTTGAGAAAATTGAAGAGAAGTATGTATGGATAAAGGGGGATCTTGTTGGCTCTATGAGTGGTTAGGTCCAAAGATCATTTAACTATGTTTGGATGACCTTATGAGAGTGAGTATGACCCTTTGTCATTAATGTCAAAGGGGGAGAAAGTTCTTGATGGTTAAAGTTCTTATGGGAGAAAGTTATTGATGAAATTGTTAAATTTGAAAGAGAAGTAGCCTATTAAGATAAGTTTTAGAATAAGTTTATTTGTGGTTTTCCATCAATGTAATTTGCCATCAATGGCAAAGGGGAGATTGTTGAAACTTGTCATTAATGTCATGTGTTTGTCCTATCATTGATGTCAATAAGGATCAATAAGGTGAAAGGTGTCTTTGATATCATATGTCTAAGGTCATTGATGTCAAAATAAGTTTGAGGTTAATTTTTGGTTCACAAGAAGGAGGCTATGTGTTTCTACTCATTTTCACTTTTTACATTCAGAGGAAATAAGAAACTAAAGATTAATGGTCAGGGGTTTGTATGTACTCAGATTAAGTTGCGCACCGTATCCAGACGATTGAAGGAGATCCTCTTTGGATGTGGAGGATGACACCTGTAGATAAGAAAGAAAACTAAAACAAAGAGGATGTTAGATAGATATATGGTGGACTGCCAAACACATGCTAGGTCTCGGAAGCGTGAAGACTTCCTGGAGGGATGACAGTCCACTAGTTGATAAAAAAGAATGTCATAATGGAAAGAAATAATGAAAGACTTAAAGAAGGAGAAATAGATAATGCGTACCTAAATCCTATAATCTACCTCTCACAGTCACCGATGCCGGTTAGTCTGTCATTGTCAGTTGGTAAATGTTGCCGATGTCGGTTAGCTATTGACATCAGTAGGGGCAATGGGCCTTGATGCCAATGTCGGTAGGGGCAATGGGCCTTGGATGAGTTTTAGGGTATGTCTGTGGTCAATAGAATGGTCTGGGAGATTCAAAAGGGTTGTGCAGGGATACAGGACAGTAGACAGAGTCTTTAGGAAGGACAAAGGTAGGGGACAGGTTGTCAAAATGGGTTAGGATAAAAGAAAGGCTTTTCAGCCTCCTAGGAAGAAAGTCGGATTTGGTCTCAATAGTACTTAGAAATAGCCAATGGACTAATTACCAATGCACTCTAAGAATACTAAAATATAAACCAGAAGAATATTTAGCTCTTGGTGGAGAACCAAAAGTGTAGAAGACTTGTTTCCATTATGGCTGATGTAGGAGACTTCGTGCAACATTTCAATCCATTGTGGAGTGAATTTTGTAGAGTTTCTTAGCCTGGAGAGTGATGATAGAATGCTGATGCCTCATCCTAAAGCCTACCTTTGATATGCAAGGAGTCGAGGAGCAAGAGAAGTCATATTCAAGGAGCCATAGAATTTGCCTTTCGAGAGCCCGAGAGAATTTGCATTCGGGGTGCAGCTGAGGTTAGAATTTAGTTTTAATCAACTAACATCATCAATACCGCTGGCATCAGTCGATTGTTGACCGACGTCGATGGATAGAGAATGGGAAAAAAGGCTATTTTTAGCCTTTTGCCCATTCTTCCATCTGCCAAGTTTAGTTGTCATTGCTAAATGGTCTAAAGGTAGGTTAAATAGGTGTGAGAATTAGTGGGGGAGTTGAAATAGGTCTTAGGTAATTATGATTAGTCATAGGGTGATAAATGGTCTAAGAGCTAGGAATCCAAGGTGAGGTGTCTAGTGGGGATGATTAATTTAAAATAAGTATTTTAAATTAATAAAGTGTAGGTTAGGCATGTTGAAGTTAGAAAGGGGCCAAGGGGGGTTGACACTATTTTGGTGTCTAAATTTGCCCCTTTTTGTCTTGTTGGTTGTTCTTGACGAACTGCAAGACAAAAATAGGAGTAATTTGCCCCAGGTATGGGATAAGGTCATTTTTGTCCTGTTGGTTGTTCTGATGAACTGCAAGACAAAAATAGGAGTAAGTTGCTTTGGGTAAGGGATGAGGTATTCCCCCTTAAAGCGGGAGTCAAAGGAAGGTAACCTGATATCAGGTGCTGATTTGATAGATAGTGGATGGATATGGTGAAGTTAGAGTGTGAATGCTACAATAGTTGGGATTGCACGTATACCACTTCACGTGATAGATAGGTCAAATTATCATAGTCAAAGGTTGAGGAGTGCTAAAATCAAAATAACTAGTCCCCATCATTTAGTCATAGCTGATTGGGTTAAACGATCAAAGCTGTAGCTTTAATGGTCGTCGTGTTCCAAGTATCTCGGGCTTAGGAAGTGCTCCTGGTAAACATGAAAATGTCACAAATATTGAGGATCAACTAGAGTGTGATCTGACAATATGTGTGAGGGGCATAATGTGGGTTGCATATAATTTGCTAAATATTCATGAGGTAGCATATATGCAATCAAAACAACCATGGAAAAGTTGTCTCAGAAGTGGTTGTGGTCTGAGGGGATAGTCACGATCTCCAAGGCCATTGGTCGAGTCGGGTTGAGTCATGGTATAATTTCAAGTGGCGTGTGTTGTGGTCAAGGAGATGTATGTGATCTCTAATGTGCCCCATGAGAAGTTTAGGTAACTCATTCAATGTCAGGGCTGATTATTTGGTCATGATTTTGGGCTGGTATAGATAGTTGGTCCATTAGATGAATGGACGAAGGAATGGCCGAGCTAACCTTAGAAGACCCCATGTCAACTGAGTGCTACCTACATAGCCCCTATTTGAAGGGACTCAGGCCAATGTAGTTCTCCCCAGAAGGGAAGAAGAGAGTCGATTATGGATTAGGTTTGACTAGGTTAAGTCATGGTTAAAGGTGAAATGGTTTGTCCATCAGGTAGATGAACAAATGAATGGCCAACATCATTAGGGTGATGAATGGGAAAATGGCCGAGCTAACCCTAGAAGATTCCATGTCAACTGAGTGCTGCCTACATAGCCCTTATTTGAAGGGCCTCAGGCCAATGTAGTTCTCCCATAAGGGAGAAAGGGTCAAAGATGTTGATAGGCTATTTTGGTCAGGTTAGTGTCTGTTAGCATGTCCCATATGTGTGATGGGACATGCTTGAAATGATGAGGATGATGATGATGATGTTACAGCCTTTTCCATATTATGTGATGGTGTATTCTGTAACATTAGTTATATGGTTTTTCATCCTTAGCAGTTTCCATATTGGTGATGGTGTATGCTAAAAAATGAAATGAGTATATTTATGCTTTAGCAAGTTTCCATATTTGTGATGGTATATGCTTGACATAAATTGTGTGGTCGATAGTTTCCATGTGTATTGTTTTCCATAGAAACTAGTGTGAATGGGCTATGATAATTTATATAACACAAATTGATATTTGCATTAAATAAATCATGAGGTTATGTTAATGGTTAGAAAATGTTTTGGTTTGGTTTGGATTGGTTTGGTTGGGTTTAGAAAATGATTTGGTTGTATGTGACAAAGGTATGTAAGAAGTGAAAGGTGTCTTGCTCTTTCATTGAAAAGGACCATAATGGTAGTATAGATAGGGGTGTTGCAAACAAAAGCTCTGTTTATGCATTATGTCATTGACCATTGTTTGTGTTAGAGAAGTATTCAAATCACTTGATGTTAAGTGAGCTCAAAATCCCTTGGGTATGTTGGGGTAATAGGTGTGATTATGTGAGGTGTGAGGATAGCGTAACCCTTTTTAGCAAGGATATCTTTGCCCCTTTTATAGGTGACCCTGAGAATGACTAAAGGCAAGTCCATGACTTAATAGTTTGTTAGCAATTTTTTTTTGGTAGACTGATCAATGCGGGAAGTCTACGTGGGGATGTTGTTTTGTTTTGTGGTCATATGTGAAGCTGATCGATGCGGGAAGCTTCTGAGAGAGTGCTATTTTTAACAAAATTTGGGTATAACCATCCTTCGAGGGAGTGGTCTATATTCTTCTTTGTATGGTTGAATGTCTTTGAATAGTTGTCCTTCAAGGGAGCAGTCTAGTAATTATAGCAATGATGCAGCTATCCTTCAAGGGAGCAGTCTACATTTATAGTTTATGAACTTTGAATAGGCATCCCAGTTTTATATGTTATTTTTTGACTGGAATTTTAGTCATGGACTAGTCTATAGAGGTTTAAGAGTTTTCCCTTTTATTAGGACAAAGCATTTACGCTTGACAAAAGGGTTGACTAATGTCTATAAGAAAAAGGGTTGAAAGGAATAGGGAGGAGGATGATGGGGGTTTCTCAAGGGATGAGCTCAAGTTAAATGTCAAGTGAATGATTACTTGATTAACAATAAAATGGTCAAAGATATAAGGCATTAAGGGGCTTAGGTTCTGGTCGACCTTCAAGAGAAGACAAATAATACGTCCCTGATCCATACTTATGCATTATGATGTAAGGCCCGAGTCAATTAGGAGAAAACTTGGCCCATTTGCTTCTTTCCATATTGGTCACATGTTGGTCGATGCTTGGTTGGTTGATGTTTAGTCGATGTTGTGATAGTCAGTATAAAGTTGAATTCCCCCAGTTGATTTTGTGACAGGGACAATGTTTGACACCCATTGCAGATAATCAATGGGTTGGGTAAATGAGATGGAGAGAAGACATTAAAGCTCCTCTTTGACAAGAAGTGTGATGCGATGATGCATCCTATGAAGCTTTTGCCTAATAGGATTAGTTTGAAAGGATGAGATCCTAATCTTCCAGGTTGGACGCAGGAATCTTAGAATCACTGAAGGTGATTGAGGCAACGATGGGTAATGATTTAATTAAAGAAGCCAATGGTTGGGGGTCTTTGGGTTGGACCTCCACTTCCTGTAAAGCTTTGATTAAAGTTTGGTGATGTTGTGGAGAGTTTTGAATGAGGTCATACAAGGACATCTTCATAGGGGTTTGGTGAAGTTGTTTCACCATGGAGTCATGAAGTGGCTTCAAAGATTTTGGATGGGATGTGCCCAAGATAGAAATCTTGGGTTTTGGTGGTGGAGAAGGCTTGACAAATGGATAAGTCCAAGGAATAGAGACCTTCTCTTTTCCTTTATCCCTCATGGTTTGTGACCTGGTGGCCACATTGATAGTGTTGATTTGGAATAAAGGGGGAGAAGGTGGTAGAGGGACCATTGTCTTGTGTTGAGATCCCGATTTAGGTGAGGATGTTTGGGAGGCATGAGATGGTGTCGGTGGTTTGTTGAAAGGGTTGTCAAGAGGATCCTTAATGAAAAGGGTGTCATTTTTCAAGTGTTGATGAATGACAACTTTAAGATCGCAACAATGCTTAGTGTCATGTACAAGTGTGCGATGATATGCACAAAATTTAGTGTCATTGAACCCAGATGGTTTTGATCTAAGAGTTGATGAGTGTGAAGGTGAAGAGGTTTGGGAGGCATGGGATGGTGTCGATAGTTTGTCAAATGGGTCCTTAATGAGAAGGGTGTCCTTTTTTAGGTGTTGGTGAATGATGACTTTAAGAGCACAACAACACTCAGTATCATGTCTAGGTGTGTGATGATACACATAAATTTTAGTGTCGTCAAACCAAGATGGTTTTGGTCTGAGAGGTTGATATGGTTTCAGAGGTGGGAGACTGATACAAGAAGACTGTAACAATTGTCGTAACACAAAAGCATAAGAACCCGCTAGTGGGTCTGCACATTTTGTTGTAATAGGAGTTGACAACCTCTGTTTAGAAGCTGTTGGAGGAGTGTTTCATACCATCCTTTTGTTTGGTGGTGTGGCCACACATGTAGATGGCACTTTCATGGTGAGAGGTGTTAGATGTTTTGGAGGAAATATATGTTTGACGAGTGGAGGGAGTAATGGACGTGATTTGTTTTTGTTAGGTGTTGGAGTTGGAAGAACTCCTATTAAGGTGGAAGGGTATGGGCCCAAAATAGAGGGTGATGATGATGGTGGGGGAGGAGTTCTCCAATGTGGTTTAGTAGCCTTCTTTGGTTTAGTGTGAGGACTACTATTGTGTGGGGTAAGGTTCAAATCTACCTTCACTTGTGGGTGAGGGAGATTCGGTGATGGTTCTTTCTCACTTTTGGCCTGTGATTGCTGAGTCTGACACATTTTCTAGCTCATAATCGCCCAAACCCTTGCAAGGATCCACCAGAGGGCAAGTTCTTCTCTCGATGGAGAAGGAATTGGAGAATGTGGCTCTTTGAGAGGGCAAAGCATAGGGATGGTCATGGTTTCGATGTGTGGTCTAGGAGTAGGGAAAGTGTGATCTCCCATTGATGATAAGAAGGATGAGGGTGGGGCTACCGGTGTTGGTGCTACCAAAGCGTCCTCCAATATGGTAGAGTTTGAAGTAGACTCTCCTATGTGTGAAAGGGGAGTGGATGGAAGACTATCTTCCATCTGTGGAGGACAAATAGGAGAAGAAGACTCTTCTACCTGTAGTGGACAAATAGGAGAAGAAGGCTCTTCTACTTGTGGTGGACAAATAGGAGAAGAAGGCTCTTCTACCTGTGGTGGATAAATAAGAGAAGAAGGCTCTTCTACCTATGGTGGAGAAATAGGTTGATTAACCTCTTCAGACTGTGGGAGAGGTTGGTTAGAAACCATGTTGACCGTGCATATATTACGCTCTTGAAGGTCATCAACTATGGTCTGAATGTTGTTTTGACTAGGTGGATGATTAGGGAATGGTTGCCTAAAGATGTATATGTTTTGGTTAGCCAGCGCATTTGGGATATCCAAAACAAGATCCCCCTTGTCTAGCATGTCTTGGATAATCTTTTTGAAAGTTTTGCAGTTGTCGATGTCATGACCTTTGACATGATGATAATGACAAAAGTCATTTTCCCTATACCATGTAGGGATGGCTTTTGCGGGGTCAAATTGTGGTGGTTGGATTTGAGGGAGATTGAGGACCCCCTACTTGAGTAGTTTATCCAACATGGAATCATATGATTCTCCTATTGGAGTGTATTGACGATGTACGTATCATTGTTCGAATTGTTTTATGATGTATTGTGATGTAGAGGGGTCATATTGGTTAGTTGTTGTAGAGGATGATGATCTAACGACCACAGAATTTGCTGACCCCTTGGTTTGGGAGTTGGAAGAAGAAGGTATAGAAGAAGGTCATTGGATTTTGTGTTAGTATTTTTACTACGCAATTTGACTCTATCTTCTTCGACAGTGTAGAGTTCAAGCTTCTTGGCCATGGTGAAAGCTTCATCAAATGTGCAAAATGTTTGAACCCGCAAAGTAGATGAGATGTGCTTGGCACATGCTCGTGAAAAGAGCTTAATGAGCTCAGGTTGAGGCAAAGAAAAGGAGAGTTGGTTGATCAAACCTCTCCAACGTGCAATGAAGTCAGCTATTGACTCATCATCAAATTGTTTAATAGATTATAGGTCTGTAATGGAGACTTTTTTGGTGATGTTGATTGAAAAGTGGTCAAGGAATAATTAGGTGAGTTGATTGAAGGAAAAGAGAGAGTGACTGGTAATAGAATTATACCAATCAAGGGCGGTGCTAGAAAGTGACATGGGAAACGTGTGAAGTAATAACACATTGTCTTGTGCTATAAGGTAGAAAGCATGTCTAAACGCTCATAAATGTTGTTGTGGGTCCTCTCTACTCTGAAAATGAGTAAATTTTGGGAGTTCCCATTGGTTAGGATGTGGTCTAATAGGCACCGAAGGGTGAATGGGTTCATTGGATATTTGTTCGTATGAAAGAACATTACTTGAACCAGAAATGGATGTCTCAAGGTTAGACATCTTATCCATCAACATCTTGATTAGATCGACTAGTGGATTGATAGGTGGGGCACCCCCTAGGTTGTAAGGTACTTGGAAGGCATTAGGAGGAGCGTATGACATACTTGGTTACATTTGTATAGGCACAACATATTGGTAGTTCATTATAGGGACTGATGTTGAGGTCAAGGGGGCTTATGCCATGAAGCTAGAAGGCACAACTTGACTAGGTGCCACCAAAGGTGGTTGGATGGTGGCAACATTGGTTGAAGGATAGGTAGTCACTCTTGTATTTATGGGCACAAGAGTGGGTGGGGTAGAGACAATCAAGTTCTGAAAATGTGTAGAACTTGGTTGAATTGTTTGTGGTTGAGGGGGTATAGAAACCCCAATGGAGGTAGGTCTAGAAACAGAAGGAGAGGCCACACTTTAAAGATTGGTCATGGTCGGGTTGTTAGTTGAGGCAATGGCCTGGGTGACCATGGGTTGGGTTACGGAGGCTATTGATATGATTGTCATTTTAACTAAGGAAGTCAGCATCCCATAAACTGGGTTGCCTGAAGGATCTCATGTTTGAATTCTCACAAGATAGTGCTGAAGAGCCTTGACATTGAGGTCAAGGAACCTTTCAAAGTCTTGGTCCCCTTCAGGAATAATAGGGGTTTGAGTTGGGGTTGGTTGGATAGGAGTACATTTAGTTTCTAAATTATAATCCATTTGGGGACTTGATATAGAAGGCGAAGGTGGGAGTGCTTGTTACCTTGCGTGGTCAACAAGAGTTTTAGTTTGACTACGTGTCAAAAATATCCAAGGTAAAATAGATTTAGGTTCTAAAAACTATATGTTTTAGCCTCAGAAAACCAAAATTTGTTTTTGACAGCAAAAAAGGTCAGGTTTTTAGGTTGTTATTTTGAAAATAAAATTGTTGACAGTGACCGACGTCAGTAGTATAACCGATGTCAGTGATGATATGTTGCTGATGTTGGTGGTATAACTGATGTTAGTGAGGATAAGTTTCTGACATCAGTGGAAAAACTGATGTCGATGTCTATGTATTTCTAGAAACTCAAAAAATTGAAAGTTTTTGGAATAAAGGAGAAATTTTGAGTTGTTTTTAGACCTCAGAACAATGCAAACTCACCAGCTCAAAAAACTAGATAAGAACAACAAAATAGATGAAGGCAAGAAACCTATAAACATTAAATTACTAAGAATAAATTTTAGAGTCGTGGTGGCTTATGCCTTAGAAGAATATGTTTGAAGTTGGGCTTTTAGAACGGGTCATAAAGAGGAAGTCTAAAGCTGGTTTCAGGTTATGTTTTGGTGCTCAAAATTTGTATTAGGTTCTATGCGTGGCCTAATGCTAGGAGCTTGCTCCCCTCACTTCACAATCCCAGAGCCAAGCTGGGTCGCTTAGCCAATATATACTTCCCCTATAGTTTATACTCTGCCAGAGAGCAGAGTGGGTTCTCCCCTTTGTAGTGAAGTCACGTAGGATTGCCAAGAAGGGTAAGGTATCCGCTAGGTGATGAAATCCTAATCGAGCCTTGTCTCAGGTATGTTTAGATGTTTGATTTTGTGAATGTGGTCAATTTGTGTAACATATGTGCACTACGATTTATTCATAATGCATTTTTAATTACTAGATGAGAAGGCTAAATATGCATTCAAGCAGGAATGAAATGCAATAGATTTTAGCCCAAATTGAAATGTTTTTGTTCAAATGCAAACAATTAGGAAAAGGTTAAGAGCATGAACTTTCACTACTCTAAGATGCAGGCAAGAAATGACAAGAAGAAAAAGAAAGACGTTCTTTTTAACTTGTGTTAATGGTTTCTTTTTGAAATAAAGAGATAGAAGAAGGATGCAAGAAGAGAATTTTCCTAATGCATCTATATGAAAGTTTGCTTTTATAATAAATGAACGCAAGGAAAACTCTAGGGTCCCACCAGGTGTGCTAGAATGTTTCTACTCATTTTCACTTTTTACATTCAGAGGAAATAAGAAACTAAAGATTAATGGTCAGGGGTTTGTACGTACCCGGATTAAGTTGCACACTGTATCCAAACAATTGAAGGAGCTCCTCTTTGGCTGTGGAGGATGACACCTGTAGATAAGAAAGAAAACTAAAACAAAGAGGATGTTAGATAGATATATGGTGGACTGCCAAACACATGCTTGGTCTTGGAAGCGTGAAGACTTCCTGGAGGGATGACAGTCCACTAGTTGATAAAAAGAATGTCATAATGGAAAAAAATAATGAAAGAGTTAAAGAAGGAGAAATAGATAATGCATACCTAAATCCTATAATCTGCCTCTCATAGTCACCAATGCTGGTTAGTCTGCCATCATCGATTGGTAAATGTTGCTGACGTTGGTTAGCTACCAATGTCGGTAGGGGCAATGGGCCTTGATGTTGATGTTGATAGGGGAAATGGGCCTTGGATGAGTTTTAGGGTATGTCTGTGGTCAATAGAATGGTCTAGGAGATTCAAAAGGGTTGTGCAGGGATGTAGGATAGTGGACAGAGTCTTTAGGAAGGACAAAGGTAGGGGATAGGTTGTCAAAATGGGTCAAGATAAAAGAAAGGCTTTTCAACCTCCCAGGAAGAAAGCCAGATTTGGTCTCAATAATACTCAGAAATAGCCAATGGAATAATTACCAATGCACTCTAAGAATACTGAAATATAAACCAGAAGAATACTTAGCTCTTGGTAGAGAACCAGAAGTGTAGAAGACTTGTTTCCGTTATGGCTGATGTAGGAGACTTCATGCAACATTTCAATCTGGTGTGGAGTGAATTTTGTAGAGTTTCTTAGTCTAGAGAGTGATGATAGAATGCTGATGCCTCATCCTAAAGCCTACCTTTGATATGTAAGGAGTTGAGGAGCAAGAGAAGTCAGATTCAGGGAGCCAGAGAATTCACCTTTCGAGAGCTTGAGAGAATTTGCATTCAGGGTGCAGTCGAGGTTAGAATTTAGTTTTAATCAACCGATGTCGGTGATACCGCCGGTGTCGATCGAATGTTGACCGACGTCGGTGGCTAGAGAATGGGAAAAAGGCTATTTTTAGCCTTTTTCCCATTCTTCCATCTACCAAGTTCGGTTTTCATTGCTAAATAGTCCAAAGGCGGGTTAAATAGGTGTGAGAATTAGTGGGGGAGTTGAAATAGGTCTTAGGTAATTATGATTAGTCATAGGGTGATAAATGGTCTAAGAGCTAGGAATCCAAGGTGAGGTGTCTAGGGCGGATGATTAATCTAAAATAAGTATTTTAAATTAATAAAGTGTAGGTTAGGCATGTTGAAGTTACAAAGGGACCAAGGGGGGTTGACACTATTTTGGTGTCTACACTATGATTATTGGTATGAGGTTGATTTTTTGAGCCTGCTAGTGTGGCTTTGAGTGATCCAATAGAGTGTTTTTTGAAGCATAGTAATGTATGGTGAAATGAGTGGTGGAGTTTTTTGAGGTAGTGAAAGTTTCATATCTTTGGTTAAGATCTTTAGAGTTTCATGAGTTCAGAGAGAGATTATATTCATGTCTTGTGTGTTCAAGAAGGATAGTTTAATATTAGGTAGTGACCTATATGATCTAAGGAGACTTGGTCAAAGTATATTTATGTGAGATGTTGTGAATCCTATCTCATATGTTTGGAGGTGAGTAGTAAGCTTAAAAAAGTGTCTTGAAGATCTCAAAGTGGTATAGTGCCTAGTAGATCTGTTTGTTAGACTAGTTTTTAAGCATGGATATAGCTTGTAGAGGCATGATGATGGTGATATGGATGTATATGAGCTTTAATTTGTATAATGTATTGATAAATCATATGATAAAGGTTTTGAGTCAGTCACATGACTGTTAATGTGAGCCAAAAGGGTAAGTTCTTCTTTATTGGCCTTCTCATGGACTTAGTCTTAAGACCCTAAGTGGCCAAATGAGGTATCATGATTAGGTTTAGAGGATTTTGAGATCATGTGAGCATGGATTGAGTTTTTAAATGATGTTTCAAGTATTTTTGTGTAGTTCTAGGTCTTGAATTGAAGGAGAAAGCATGAAAATGAGTTTGAAGGTATCTTGTGTGTGTAGAATGAAGAAATGAAGACTTGAGAAGGATTTTCTCATGCTTGTTGACATGTGTGACTATTGAATGGGAATATGAGATGTTAGGTAGAGATGGAAAAGGGTCATAGAAATGTTTTTCCAAGTATTAGGATTTTTTTCAAGGACAGAGCTGTATGAACAAATGTTAAGGATGGAAACTGGTATAAAACCCTACTAAAACCCTTATAGTGACCTGATATGGAAGATATTGATGGAAATGGATTAGAATGTATTATATGACCTATTTTTATGATATGATAATGTTAATGACTTTCCCAAGTACCTCCAAGTAGTATTTATCTATTTGAAGAGTGAGTGGAAGCTACAACAAAACCCTTGTCTCTCAAAAATTGTGTAAAGCAGGCAATGTTAACTATGTCAAAGATTCAAAATAGATGGAGGTTAAAGATTGTGACTTTTAATTAATGTTTTTGATTAATTAAGGTATAAAAAACAAGGGGCATAACCCTTAAAAAGTAATAAAAATAAACCCTAGAGGCATCAACATAAAAGAGCCTTGAAATAGTTACAACATATCTTGCTTAACTAGCATAAACAACAAAGATAGTGTAACTAACCTAAAGACAGTATGTATGAAGAAGAAGAGAATAAAAAACATAAAAGGAAACATAACTAAGGAGAAATATTCTTCCATATTTTAGCTAGAGATTTAGTAAATTCATCCAACTTTTTTAAATTATCATCTTTTTCCTCTACAGTTATAGTCTCAAGATCCTGCAACACAGTAAGTAACATAGTACACCTGAGCATAGTGAAAATTGAGTGTTCCAATTTATTTACATGACCCCTCAGGGTAGTAATGTCATTCCTATGATCAAAACCTTCCTCAGTCTCATTAGCATCTTCCTCTATAAACATCCTTCCCCCTTTGTCATCATTATCCTCAAAATCACCAATAGTACCACCAAAAACATTGGTCTGTTTGTTCCCATTCTTACCCTCTACATATTCAAAAAATCTCCTAGACTTCAATAACCTTGGCCTCATCCCCCTGGGTGGATTCTTTAGAATCACTCTCTGAATAATAAATAATTTTAGCTTTCAATGCAAGTTTTCCAATAATCCTCCCTGACCTCCTAACCCCAGAGGATAATCCCTCCTTATCCTTGGTGGATAGATTAGTTTTACTTCCAGGTCCCATAAGAGACTACTAATATTTTTAGGGGTCCCCATAACATCCTACATAGTTTCCTCTTCCACCTCCCCAATTTTCCTCTTTTTGATTTTCACATTACTTTTAGAGACTAAAGTGTGGGTAACGGTCACCATGTTAGTCTCCTCATTAGATAGAGAAAAGGAAACCCCTTTCATCTTATGAGAAGTAGGGGAAGGGCAAGTCTCTTTAGATATGTAATTATCATCATGGTTGGCATAAATTTCACCACTATAAGACTAGATAGGTTTAGACAGCTCCAAAGCAAGATGAAATTATATAAGTAGAGAATAAGACCCTGGTGAAGGGGAATGGGTTTCTTGGAGGGATTCTTAGCTGACTTAGCTTTAACCCTAAAAACTGAATGCTCAAGGGAAGATAGCAGATAAAATGAGAAGCTAATATGAGCATTACATCTAAAATGATTCAGTAAAGGATTTTGATAATTATATAACCTAGTAAACCACCCCTCTAGAGTGAAGTATTTCATGAGGAGGAAACACATATCATCTCATAGCTCTAGTAGCTTGGCCCAGTTAAATCCTCCCTAGTAAGGAACCATTTCTTCACCTTCCCCAAGGAATAACTTCTGGTTAGAATGGTCCACCACTTTCACTTTCCTTTGTATCTTGGTCCCCTTAGTCAATAGGCTAGTTTCCATAGAAATAAATTTCTTGAAAACCTCAAACCCAATTCTCCCAATAGTGACTCTATGGTTATGCCAAGACCAAGTAAATTGGTCAGATAGATTTTCATCATAGCCATTAAGTTATTCCAAAAAAATTCTAATACGACCTTCCTTACAGTAATGCTAGACCACAACATTGTCCTTAAACTTGTAACAAGAAATTGGCTCCATTTGAATCCTATATCCTACCCTTATAGCCTTCTAAACAAAGACATAGAATCCCCAAAACTAGATATTCATAGAGTTATTGTGAAAGGAGAGATTAATAGTTTGACAAGGAATTATGATAAGGAGTCTATACGTATCATCATTAATGAGAGCCACCTTTCAAATGACTAATTAAATCCTACACTTCCCATGCTTGAACATGATTATAAGGAATTATCTATAATTATTAGATAAGTAACTCACCTTAACACAAGGGAGTAATAAATTAGAGATGACATCATGCAATCAAAGTACAAAAAACATGTACTTCAAGATACATGTCAACATCTTCCAGCAAAACTGATGGAATAAACTATCTTTCCTAAGATAATGAGTCATCATGGCCTAAGATAATGAGTCATCATGGACATGTCATCTTTTTTTGAATTAGGTCCCTTATGTTTAAAGGGATGTTATTAATTTGGTGCCAACAACGCTAATTTTAAAATTGTTTACCAAGGTCCATAAGAGCGTCTACAACCCCATTTCCCTCTCTATATATATGAGAGATATCAACTTTAGGGATCCACTATAGAAGGATTTGTATATCCACTATAATGTCTTTCAATTTATAGTCATAAGTCAACATGTTAGTAATAGCATCAATAACAAGTTTGGAATCCCCCTAAATGTGTAATTGTCTAATATCAAGTGAAATAGTCAATTTCACCCCCATAAAAGAGTAGAGGCTTCAGCATAATTATTGCTTTAGAAGCATATCCCACTAGCATAGACAAAAACCATCCATCCCTTATCATCCTTGATAATCCCACCACCACTAGCCTTACCATCTGCCTTAGATGCCCCATCAAAATTTAGTTTGATCCAATTAGGCTTCGGGGGAACCCATCTGGTATTTAATATCTGCAACTATTTGGAATTATTATGAGCCAAGATTTGGTTTAGAATTATCAAATTAGTTTAAATGTGTTCCTCTTCTTGAGAAAGAGGTTTTTAAATGGTGGTTTATTATCAATTTATATACCTTAAATTTTCTAAACTAGTCATGAAATTTGACATATCACTAAAAAGGCCCAGTGAGAAAAATAGTGAGAAAACTAGGCAGAAGTGAGAATGAGTTTAGGGATGATTTTTCATGGATTATGAATGGATAAAATTTCATGATGGTTTTATTAAATACCTATAACACATGTCCATATTGGTTATATGTTTTTTAGATCATTAAAAATGGTATTCACAAGATGATTTATCTAGTGAAGATGAGATAGTGAAGGTGTAAGTTTCAGAGATTGGTCTATATATTCCATATTTTCCATTAAAACTCTATATATTTGTGTTTTAATATGTTTTAAATATATTTAAGGATCATATTAATTCATTATTAATTATTTATTATGTCTACACATATGTTGGAATGCATAATCACCATGACTGGTCCACAAGGTAGAATGGCAATTTTGAGCAAGCAAGTTAGAGTGATGAGTTGGAGTCTCTCTACAAATTTATGAAGAATAAAAAGAATTTAATGTTTTTTTTTATGATATATGTGACCTATAAATTCTCTATATAATCTTATAAGTCAATATATGAGGTTTGATTATGGAAACCAAAATGGCTTAACTAGCTATGTAAGGACTATGAGAGAGAAGGTCAACATATTGGTTTGTAATACCAATGGTTGACACTATATCTTGTTATATATCCAATGTAATATGTTATTTAGGTCACATAGGAACTATTAATTATCATAATTAGTTTTTAATTATCCTTATAGGTTTTGAAAACAACATTCATCATGACTATTTTGTCAGTTCTGAGTAGTCATTTGGTAGAGATGAGTTTGAAGTTTTTTGCCCAGATTTGAATAATATATTACATATTAACATGTTATTTAGGTATAAAATTTTAATTTTAAGGTTTTTTATTAATAATCATTCCCTATGCAAGTGTGGAGTGTTAATTTTTCATGATTGGATTTTTGAGCATTCAGATAGTTCTAAGTGGTCATGTTGGAAGAATGAGTTGAAGGATTTAAGATCTATTTTTTAGTGTATCCATAACATGGTGATTACCATAATTTCATTTATGTTATATACATATGATTTTTTTTATGGTTATATGGAAAAAAAATTGTATGCTTTAGTTGTGTGAGCAGATTTTATGGGTATGAGAAGACTTAGTTGTGAGTAGTACTAATGATGTGGTCCAAGTAGTGAATTGGAATAAAAAGTGGTATATACCTATATGGATGTTATAATGGGTCTATTTTATGTATTTTTTAAGTGTATCATCCATGTATTGAGGCTCACTAATTTTAAATAGGGCTAAGTGTAATGAGTTTCTTGAGAAGTCCTAATTGCATTAGGTCTCCTTTAGGGCTAATAGTGGTTTTAGTTATCATGAGTGGTGACCAACTTATGTAGTGGTTGTTTCATGTATGAAACATTTTATACGATAAATTTTAATGGTAATAAAATTGTGGAAATGTTTTTATCCTTACAAGGTGTATGAGATCAAAAGACTAGTATAAGAACAAGGCCTAATTGGCCTAATTGTGGGTGCAGTAGAGAAGACTCCTATGAGTGAAGAAGAGGGAAGATTGTGAAGTATAAGGAGGTATTATATACCATAATAATAATGAAGGTAAAATATTATTAACATATAATAGAGTTTTAACATGTGGATGTTAAGGTTAGTTGAGATAATAATCCTAGTAAGAGGCATATTGAGTGAAGAGGCCGAGAAGGTTGTTTGAGAAAGATAAAAGAATGTTAAGAGAAAAAGAAGGTGATCATCATCATTTGAGTGAGAAACAAGTATCAAAAGGTGATCATAGGTTTTAAGTGGCTGATTTGGTGCTGATTCACCTAAGGGGATGGTGCCTCCTTGTAAGTTGGTACTTGTTAAAGGACTAGTTGAGTTGGTACTTGACTAATGAGGGGTTGGTGCTCCTTGTGGGATTGGTACCTCACTAAATCTTGATTAATTAATTATATAAATATAGTCTATGCTATATTTTATTGGGTTTTATCCCCCATGATGGTTTACCACATATATCTTATGTTCATATATTAAATGCTTATGTGAATGCTTGCTTATGCATTGAGTGTTGTATGTGTTTGAATGAATGCTTCATGAATGATAAATGGAATTGAATGAATGTTTTAAGGGAATAGATTCACCCTCCCCACCTCTTAGTAGATATAATTATAACACCCCTTGGTGATTAAATCCAAGTGGGTATACCTTAGGTAGGGAAATGTTTCAATGCTTATTTTAAGATTATGTGTCTGAGGAAGTTTGATTATTACAATATATTGATTTTCCTAGATTACACTAATGTCAATTATCTAAGGAAAAAAAAGGATGAATGCAATTATTTTTAATCCTTTAAAATAAAATTAATAATTTTAGGATTTTTTTCTTTTTGAATAAAGTCAAACAATCAAGAAAATGCAACTAGTGACCAATTTCACAATGAAAACAATAAGAACAATATGACCTTAGTGATCCCATCAGGCATGACAAAATGTTTTTAGTATTTTTCATTTTATTTTATTAATAAAATTAACTTAATAAAAATATAAATGGTATAGGATTTAAATAGGAATACCTATGATGGGGGATATACAATGTTGATCCAACGAGGTGGGAGTTCCTTTTTGGATAGGAAGGACTACTTGCACAACAAATATAACTTGGACAAAATTGGATTACTAAGATATATGGGTGGACTACCTAATATAGGATAGTTACAAGAAGTGGATAATATAATGAGATTAATTACAATAAATCATGTGATAAGGTTATGAAATTTAAATGAAATAAATCAATCTACTACATAGATATTATCAAAATGTTCATTCCAATATGTTATGGTTAAGTCCTCTTTTTCTTGAATTATTTCTAGTTACTCAGTGATGGGATCTAAAGTTAGGGCAAAAACAACTGTATAAAGTTCTAACTCAAAAAAGATGTCACTTTGATCAGTGAATAAGGAGTGAGGAACTATGGGTAAGTCATGAATTGAAATCACATCATGTATAACACTAATCAAGGTCACTACAAATAGTAATGAATGATTTTAGGAATTAGAAATAGTAAACTAGAAACACTTAGGATTGATAATCTAGTCTCAGGTTGTAGATAAAAATGAAATCATAGGGATTGATGCTGATTGTCTCAAAATCAGTATCAATTAGGTAATTGATGTAGATCTAGAAAGAATCATACTTGATCTTTACTGTGGGTACTAAAAAACTCAAGATGAGGCCTAAAGAGGGATTTAACAAATTATAAAAGGCTTTAGAACTAGTAACTAGTTTAAATAAATAGACTTATGACAATAAACATAAAAAATTGCTCATGCAATAATAAAAAATCATTCAAATACACAACATACTTACCTTTGCAAAAGCTTCCTATGTTGTAGAGAAATATCTCATTAATAGGGACGTATTTGGCCTTGGATAGATTATGGATATATTGAAATAAATATGTCATTCTTTTATAGCACTCTAGGTGAATTTCATTAGCATTCTTATGTGCAAAACTTAAGATCACTGACCTCGAGGCTAGTCTGGCTATAAATCAACGTCAATCCTAATAGGATCGATGAAGATTGTGGGAATATTATTGATTTGGTCTAATTTTAAGCTATTGGTTCTAAGAACTTAATATCACAAATTAAACTTAGTTTAAAATGTTTTTTAATGGGGAATGAGTATGGAGAGGTTATTAAAGAAGTTAAAACAACTTACCCTTAATAATATTGGGGATATTTTACTAGGATTTAGGGATGGTTAACTAATTATATAGGTAAAATGGTAATTAACTAGATTACTTACACAATGTTAGATGGTAAATGGTAAAACTATATGTTGGAAATATTGTCATTAATGTCAAAGGTTTATTATTATTGGTGATAAAGTCCCCATTGCATTTAATGTTGTTTGTAATAAATATATCTTGGCTAATATGAGTTAATATTTATTTAATATTAACGAATATATTTTTGGTTGCATATGAGACAAAAGAAGGGCCCATGGAGAAGTCGAAGAGCCACGGGGTAAATACAAAAGAAGGATGGGAAGCATTTTCCCATGAAGAGTCATTTTGGGGAATACCAAGAGTCACCAAGTGAAGACAAAAGTGGAAGGGCAAATTTCTCATGAAGGGACACTTTAAGGAATATGAAAAGTCACCAAAGATAAGGACAAAAGTGGGAAGGACGTTTTTGGTCATGAAGGGTCACCACATGACTTTTCAAAGGCTTGAATATGAAGGGTCATCCAAGATTGGTGCCATTTTCCATGAGGATTGAAAGCTCACAAAGGGGGAAGGCCAAAGGTTATTTAGAAAGCTATAAATAAAGGCTTGAGTAGCCATTTTTTATATGGAAGTGAGAGGTTGATTTGATATTATAATATCTAGCTTAGAAGAGTAATTGTGAGAGATGAATATGATTTGTATTTGTTATATCTAGCTTAGAAGAGTAAAGGTGAGAGAAAGAGGAAGGAGATATTGTATTGATCTATCATTTGTTGAGATAGCAACATTGAGAGATAGGTGTGTGGTATACAGAAAGGGGTTAGTGCTCTTGTGGGTTGGTGCTCAAGAATTGTTGCTGGGTTGGTGCTCGGTAAAGGGGTTGGTGTTGTTGTGGGTTGGTGCTCACGAATAGGTGCTGGTTTGGTGCTCGGTAAAGGGGTTTGAAGCTCTTATGGGTTGGTGCTCACGAATTGTAGCTAAGGTTTGTACTTGGAAAAGGGGCATGGTGCTCATGTGGGGTTGTTCTCATGAATATATTTGAGATTGATTCTCCATGGTTTTTCCCACATTGGGTTTCCATGTTATATTTGGTGTCTCTCTCTTGTGTGATGTTTATTGTTTGAATTTTATTTACATATCTTGAATGTTTGATTAAGTGGAATTTGATAAAGGGAAAATTTTATAAGATATATAATATATTGATTCACCCACCCTCTCAGTATATTCCATGCTTAAGAATTGGTATCAGAGCAGGTTCCTTCAAAAAGGGTTTAACAGCTTGAAGGTAGATCAAAGAAAAGCATAAGATGGCTAAGCAGATAAAGAAGGAGAATCAAGAGTTGAAATATGTGGTTGAGGCTCTTAAGGAAAAGGTGTGTATCTTGGATTCTAAGTTGGATATAGAAGTAAAAGAAAATAAGATATTTATTCAGGATCTTAAGAATCAGTTAGAGGTTGAAAATTCAATTTTAACATCAAAAGAAGAAAAATGTAATCAGTTGAAGGTTGAGTTAGGATCTTTAAAGGATAATCATGAGAAGCTTATAATCAAAGTTGAAAAATATCATGAAATATCAGTCCAAAGAAAGAAGGATGCAGGTTTTGAAGGCAAATCAAAGAAGTCGATCAGGCAGCCCAATGCTTTTAAGTTTTCAAATTATTTTCATGGATGTTGTTTTATTTGTCATCATGTTGGTCATAGGGCAAGATATTGTATGAGGAGAAGTAATCAGTCAAAGGGAGATCTCAGTCACATTCAAGAAAAAGGTATGAGAAAAATTGTTTGCTTTTGTTGTCATGAGGTTGGACATATTGCTAAATTTTGTCAAAATAAAGTAAAGAGATATTCAAAGTATGTCAAAGGTTATAGAGCCCCTAAAAGATATGAAAAGAGTAAAATTAAGGTTTGGAGACCTAAAATAGTAAAGGTTGATCAGGTTGAGTTCAAGAATGAAAATGAATTACTTACTATAGTAGATAAAGAATCGGATAAGAAGGATTGTAAAGAATCTCTTGTTACATTTGAGCATGAGCTTTGTCAAGATAAGAAAGTTGCAAAAGTTGAGAAGATGAAAAACATCATAAATGATAAGGTTAGTAGGGAAAAAAGGTTAGACATGCTTAAATGGATTCTAAAATAAAAACACAAGAAGATCAAGGAAGAAATAGAGGAGATGTGGGAATCTCCTGAGATTTGTTTCTAGGACCCTTTTGTGTGGGTGTCTCTTCTAGGCTTCAAGGAGACACTTTTAAGAAAATTGAAGCATGGTGGATGCTTTTGGGTCTTGGTTATGTTGCATGACAAGAAGGTGAGTGGGCAGATTAATTTGTATATCTTTTGAGGGAATATATTTTTGAAGAAATTTTTTGCATCAGTATTAATGTTTGAGGCTATTAGAATGATTCTTGCATATGTAGTGTTTTAAAGTGTTTCAAATGATTATGGTCATGAGAAATTAGAATGTTGATAAAGAGATAATAGTTTTAGAAAGAAGGAAAAGGATACTCATGCAGATTTCATCAGGAAGAAGGTTCAGACATGTTCATGGCAGAAGAAACAACTTGAAGATTCTATGTTGGTTAAAACAACTTTGCATGTAAGAAATAAAGATCAGCCATGGTTCATTGATAGCGGATGTTTAAGGAATATGATAGGAGATAAGAGTAAAAGAAGATCAATGGTGGCATAGTGAAAATTGAAGGTAAAACGACTGACAGGATAGTCAGAAAAGGTATTTTAAGTTTGGATATTAGTAGAACCAAAGATATGAATGTTTTGTAAGCATAATCTATTGAGTGTAAGTCATATATGTGATCAAGGATACACCTTAAAGTTTCATGCGAAAGGTTTGAGAATAGAAGGAAATATTCAAATGAGTTGATTGCGAATTCTCAAAGGACAAGCAATATTTTAATCAGATATCTTCTCAAAGACATGTGAGAGGAGTTGGGAGTAATTTCTATTACTTCCTGCCATTGACGTTTAGCATCAAGTGAGGGGGAGTTAAGTGTTAGCTCTAGGTAGGCCCTTTGCCATTGATGTCAAAGGGGGAGAATAATAGGTATAGGTATAGGTGCAAAAAATAGGTACAGGGAATAGGTACAAGTTGCTACAATAAGGGGGAGTTACTGTATGTTTTCAGATGATAGGATGTGTAGGTGACAGGATGTAGTAATTTCAGGATTGAGGTTGCCATCAATGACAAAGGGGGAGATTGTTTGAAATATTGTCATTGATGTCAAAGGTTTAGTATGATTGGCGATAAAGGCCCCATTGCATTTAATGTTGTTTGTAATAAATATATCTTGGCTAATATGAGTTAATATTTATTTGATATTAATGAATATATTTTTGGTTGCATATGAGACAAAAAAAGGGCCCATGGAGAAGTTGAAGAGCCACGGGGTAAAGACAAAAGAAGGATGGGAAGCATTTTCCCATGAAGAGTCATTTTGGGGAATACCAAGAGTCACCAAGTGAAGACAAAAGAGGAAGGGTGAATTTCTCATGAAGGGACACTTTAAGGAATACGAAAAGTCACCAAAGATAAGGACAAAAGTGGGAAGGATGTTTTTGGTCATGAAGGGTCACCACATGACTTTTCAAAGGCTTGAATATTAAGGGTCATCCAAGATTGGTGCCATTTTCCATGAGGATTGAAAGGTCACAAAGGGGGAAGGCCAGAGGTCATTTAGAAAGCTATAAATAAAGGCTTGAGTAGCCATTTGTTATATGGAAGTGAGAGGTTGATTTGAAATTGTAATATCTAGCTTAGAAGAGTAATAGTGAGAGATGAATATGATTTTTATTTTTTATATCTAGCTTAGAAGAGCAAAGGTGAGAGAGAGAGAGAGAGAGAGAGAGAGAGAGAGAGAGAGAGAGAGAGAGAGAGAGAGAGAGAGAGAGAGAGAGAGAGAGAGAGAGAGAGAGAGGAGATGTTGTATTGATCTATCATTTGTTGAGATAACAACATTGAGAGATAGGTGTGTGGTATACAGAAAGGGGTTGGTGCTCATGTGGGTTGGTGCTCACAAATTGTTTCAGGGTTGGTGCTCAAAAAAGGGGTTTGAAGCTCCTGTGGGTTGGTGCTCATGAATTTTAGCTAAGGTTTGTACTTGGAAAAGGGGTATGGTGCTCCTGTGGGGTTGTTCTCATGAATATATTTGAGATTGATTCTTCATGATTTTTCCACATTGGGTTTCCACATTATATCTGGTGTCTCTCTCTTGTGTGATGTTTATTGTTTGAATTTTATTTACATATCTTGAATGTTTGATTAAGTGGAATTTGATAAAGGGAAAGTTTTATAAGATATATAATATACTGATTCACCCCCCTCTCAGTATATTATGTGCTTAACACTATATTAATTAGTTTATGTAGACATCTAATTCCTAACACCATTGTGTTGAAATTATCAATCTTACTCAAAATTTGTGAAAATGCACAATTGGGATTAAAATCACTTAAATGCGCTAAATGGTTTGATATTTTCATATACAAGTGTTAGTTTAGGCTAATGTATCCCTAAATGGGGTAATGCATTTTATGTGATTACTAAATTTTCTCAAATAATTTCAATTCAAAATTCCAAAAACATATTTTGGTACTCTAGATCATGTTGGACATAGTCATTGAGGTCTGAAGAATTGTCATTAATGTCAAAGATAACATGTGATATCATATTCATTAATTTCAAAGATGTTGAGTGGAACAGACTTGTGTATGTAATTTAAATACCTTTGCTCACATGGTTATCTTGACAAGATCTAGTTACATACATAGGATGAAGTTATCAACATTTACGTATATGGTAGCATCTGAAGGAAATGATCACTCTATGATAATTAAGTTTGTGTCTTTCTTTGTCTAAGTTCTATGTCATAAGGATGAATAGAGAAAATATTACAAATGCATAAGGTAGTTTACATAGTTAATTTTGTACCTTTGTATTTTTTGAGGGAATTCTTTCAAAAATATTGGTAAAGACAATTCTCTCAAACAAAAAGCCCACAATGAATAAGGGAATTCTTTTGAAGAAAGTGTCTTAGAGAATTCTTTCAAAAAAATTGTCTTGAACAAAAATTATTAAGGGCACTTTGCAAAAAATCTAAAGGGCAAGTGGACCATTCAAAAATTATGAAGGGATCCTTTCAAAAAAATTGAAGGGATCTTTTCAGAAAGTCTGAAGGGTAAGTCGACTGTTCAAATGTTCTAAAGGAATCATTTCAAAAAACCCAAAGTGTATGTGGACCATTTCAAAAGTTATAAAGGGTATATGTCCTACACAGATGTTTTGAAAGACATGAGTGAATATATTTTATCAGGGAAATTGTCCCAAAAGGCACATTGACAAAAATCCCATGGAAATTATCCTAAAGGGCACCTTGACAAAAATCCTACAAAAATTATCCTAAAGAGCACCTTGATAAAAAACCCACAAAAATTATCTCAAAGGGAACTAAGACAAAATACCATGAAAATTATCTTGAAGAGCCCTTGATAAAAATCCCACAACAATTTGTCTAAAGGATAGTTTGAATGAAGAAAGGACACTTTTGGGAGAAGGACATTGATGAATTTTCTCAAAGAATTTGTCTAAGGCAAGTGAACACTTAAAAATTTCCCAAAGGGTACTTTGTCAAATTTTTGAAGGGCATGTGATCCAACCAAAGTTTATGAATAGGTCACTTGCAATATTGTCAAAGGATAAGTGTGGAGTCTTGTAGGACATTTTCAAAATGTCGAAGGGTTAAAGCATGTTAAAGTCTGAGAAAGTTTAACAAGATCTACCAGAGGAAAATCTCTCATGAATGTCATGGTAAATGATATGAAGTCAACATGTCTAATTTTAATGACCAAGCCAATATAAATATCATGCATCTCCATAGAATGAATGACATGCAAAAATCTAGATGAGAAAAATCTAATGGAGTGAAAGGACACAATAGAACAAAGTGATCAATGGTTACCAATTCAATGAGAGATTATGGTCAAGAATATTTGAATAAATTAAGAGTGAAAGTGAGCCTACTATATAGGAAATAGTGAGATGCAAAAATTAGCTCAATGGTTAGAGATGGTGTGAAGAAATAAATCAAAAGATTGAATTTAATTTGTTATAACGGTCACATAGAGAAACAAACAAGATCTAGTGATAAACTCGATATGTTTACACAAATTTTAATATTGATTAATCTAATTAGTTGATGATTAAGGAGGATGGGAATTTATTATTTGAATTTATTAATTTTCATAGATAGTAAAGAGACCTAAACATTACAGTGAAGAGCATGAATTGATACATGGGAAATCGATAGGTCGAGTCATTATTGAGAAGTGTCTAAAATAAGTGCAGTTAAAGCGTGAATGTAATTGGTGACATGAAACCCTAAGATTCATTATATATACATGACATCTAAAACAATGTGTAAGTTTTTATAGTATTGTAAATTTGAGAGTGACTCAAAGGTTGTCTTTGAAAATGTATGCAGATAGGGAAAAAAAGGGGAATGAAGTGTGTCTAAACAAAATATCTAGACATATGTAGTCATAGAGTGAAACTCAGAAGGATAAAGATTGAGTAGAGAAAAAGAAATAACACATAAATAATGTGCACAGATTGAGTAGAGAGGAAGCAATAGTATACAGAGAATGAATAAAGAGTAAGTAGTTACAGAATAGACATGTAACAAAGAAACTAAACTGGATTCATTTGTGAATCTATCTTATATGCTAGATTTGTAGCTTCGTAAGTTTTGATTGGTTGGTACCATCAAAAAAATTGAGTTGGTGCTCAGTTAGAGGATTGGTATCTCCTTAGGATGGGTGTCCTTAAATGTAACCTGTGAGGTTTTACCAGTGAGGTATTTAATTGTGAAGCTAGATTAAAACAATAAATTCTAGTAGCTATTCTCATCATGGTTTTTCCCTTTGGGTTTTCCACATATAAGTCTAGTGTAATGTGTTGTTGTGTGTGTGTGTGTGTGTATGTGTGATATTGTCATCTTTTATTTGAATTGCATATGAATTTATATTTCCTCTCAAAGTTTAAATCAACTAGTTTTAGCTCATATACTGATTTACCCCCCTCTCAGTAGATAGTTGTGTTCAATAATTGGTATTATAGCCTAGGGTTCCTTAGGAAGAAGCTTAATTAGCTTAGGTGGATCTTGGTTAGTGAACAAAATGAATAGTCAAGAAGGATCCTTCTCAAACAAAGTACCTATCTTTGATGGGTCTAATTATGATTTTTGGAGCATAAGGATGGAAGCATATTTATCCTCATTAGGATTTGTTGTATGGATTTTTGTATTAAATGGATTTACAACTCCTGTTATAGCTCCTATTGATTAGGCTACCAAGAAGGCATATGAAAATAATGCCAAGGAAAAGAATGCTACTCTTTGTGGACTATCAAACTGAAAGTTTGTCAAAGTTATGCACTATTAGAGTGAAAAAGGCATCTGGAACAAGTTAAAAATAATCTATGAAGGAAATGACAAGGTGAATCAAGATAAGCTACAAACATACAAATGGTTATTTAAGATTCTTAAGAAAAATGAAGAGGAAAAGATTATCAACTACCTCCTCAGGGTAGATGAGATAGTGAATGCTAGAAGAGGACTTGGAGAAACAATAGAAGAGTCAACTATTGTCAAGAAGGTTTTGAGATCCCTACCATCAATATATGAATCCAAAATCATTGCAATTAAAGAATTAAGATATTTGGAAAATCTCATAGTGGATGAGCTACATGGAACATTCACAACCTATGAGATGAGAATGAGAGAGACTGACATATTTAAAAGAGAAGATGCATTCAAAGTAGCAAATTATGCAAAAGAATAAATATCCATGCCTAAATTTGAGGAGATTTATGGAGAAGAAGCTAATTTTGTCAAAAAATTAAAGGGAGGATTAGGAAAATACAAAGGTAAGCTACCATTAAAATGCTTTAACTATGGAAAGGTAAGAAACTTTATTTCCAAATGTCCTTATAATAAAAAGGACAATTCTAAGAAAGTAGAGAGCAGTAAAAAGGTGAAACCTCACTATGCAAAAAGGAAGAACTTATTCGAGAGAAAGAAAGGTTTATATACAAAATAAGATAGTGACTCAGTGAAGAGTAGTTATAGTGATAGTTCGGATGATGATCATGATATTGCTTTTGTAGCAAAGGGAAAAGAATTCATGTTCATGGTAGAAGAATCCAATCTCATAAATCAAGAACAGGATGAAGATGAATATTGGGATGAAAAAGAGGAAGGTGAAGTTGATATAGAAGGTGAGCTAGTTTGTGCTCTAGAAGTGATTGAGAAACCAAGAAAAGAGAACTCAAAATAGAAGAAACTTGGGCAAAAGGAACTTAAAAAATTTAATCAAATGATAGTGACTCTAAAAAATCAACTTGAGGAGGCTAAAAGAATAGAATAAGTAGTTAAGATGGAACTATAGACAAAATCGAAAGAGTGCATGAAGCTTGAGGTAGACATAGTAGCTTTGAGGAAAGAACTTGAGAAGGAGAAAAGTCAAATAGACAAAAGTCTAAAGTTGACAAAAGGATCAGACATTCTTCATGAATTAATTAGTGGTAAGAGGCCTTCAAATGAAAAATTTGGTCTTGGTTATGAGAAAGGAAATGGCTCATTAACGTACGTCGACCAACCTATATGATAATTTCAAAATAGGAGGAGTATAAGCAAAGAAAGATAAGTTCAGCAAGGACACTATGAATGATCCAAACAAAGATAAAGTGAAGAGAATAAATTTTGGGAAAGGTCTAAAATCAAAGATGCATAAGGATATACTCAATTCATAGACTTGAAGAAACAAAGGAGTATGAAAGTTAATTATATTACACCAAAGAACTTTATGACCAGGGATTATTCATCCTTTTACAGTTATTGTTATAGATGTAATTAGTTTGATCATAGGGCCATTGAATGTAGATTTGTTCCTACTAGAAGAATTAATTTTGTAAGTAGAAAATAATTTGCTCCTCTACCAAATTCAAGTTTAATGTGCTATAATTACAATAATTTTGGTCACTTAGCTAAGCATTGTAGGACCAAATTTACAACATCAAAAGGATACAATGTAAATAAAGGCAAGTATCTTAATAAGAACAAATTTTCATAAGTCACTAATAAAGAAAAGAAAAGGATATATAAGAGACCCAAAAAAATGTGGAAAGTGAAAAATCAATTCTTGATTTCTCAAATGACACTCCACGCCAAAGAACAAAATTTGTGGGTGATAGACAACAAGTGCTCAAATCACATGACTAGTTCTAAGAGCAATTCCACCAAGTTGAGAAAGTGCAAGGAAGGAATTATCATCTTGGGAGACAACACAAAAATAAAAATCAAAGGCAAAGGAACCTTGCACATTGATGGTAAGCTTCCTACACATGATGTTCTTTATGTCAAAGGACTGAAGCATAATCTACTAAGTGTCATCCAAATGTGTGACAATGGATATAAGGTCATATTTGATACCAAAGGCTGAAAGCTAAAGAGATCTATACAAATAGTTATAGAAGGTAAAAGGATCAATAACAATATTTATAATCTTTTTGAGGTAAACAATAATAGTTGCCTCATAGGAAAGGTTGATGAAAGCTAGTTATGGCATATGAGAATGGGACATGTCAATTTTGATAATATAGTTAAAGTAAATTTGAATAAGTGTGTAATACATATGCCCATATAACCAAACCCATAGATATTACATGTAGATAATGTAAATTAGGCAAGCAAACAAGGGTCAAGTTTTAAACAAAATAATATGTGACTACAAAGCCTCTGTACTTAGTCCATATTGATCTTTGTGGTTCTACCAAGACAAAAGGATCAAAAAGAGTTCATTACTTCATGTTATTTGTATATGATTACTCAAGAATGACATGGGTAACATTTTTTAAGGACAAATCTTAAGCATTTGAGAGATTTAAGATCTTTAGAGCCATGGTTGAAAATGAAATGGGAAGAAAGATCAAATGTTTGAGATCTGATAAGGTTAGAGAATTCACCTCAAATGAGTTCATAGAATATTGAGAGAAACATGGGATTAAAAATCACTACTCTACTACAAGAACTCCACAACAAAATGGATTTGTTGAGAGAAAGAATAGGACTATTAAGGAGATGGATATAACAATGTTGAAAGAGGCCAAACTATTTAATAGATATTGGAGAGAAGTAGTCTAAATAATAGTATACATCCTAAACAGAGTTCAACTAAGGGTGAAAAGTGATAAGATTCTATATGAAATATGGTATAGAAATATTGCATTAGTTAATTACTTCAAAGTGTTTTTAAGAAAATGCTACATCAGAAGAAAGGAGGATAAACTAGGCAGCTTTGAGTCAAGATGTGATGAGAGAATTTTTCTTGGTTACTCTACTTAGAGTAAAGCCTATGTATGTTACAATAAGAGGATACATAAAATAGTTGAAGGCATAAATTTCAAGGTCAAATAATGATTTAAACAAGTTGAGCCTAATGAGGAGATCAGAATTGAAGAATTAAAAGAAGTAGAAAATAAAGAAGAAGATAGTGAAGAGGAGGAAGAAAAGACTATAAAGGCACCTCAAAAGTTTTTTCAAAAGGATCATCCCAAGGAGTAGATAATTTTCAACAAAAATGAAGGAGTTTAGACTAGGATAAGAGTTATAATGAATAAGGATAAATAAAAATTTTCTTTATTTTCAAAAATTGAGCCTAAGACCTTCATTGAAGCCAATAAGGATGAAAATTGGTTCAAATTCATGGAAGAAGAACTGAGTCAAATAGAAAAGAAAAAACATGGGAATTAGTTCTTAGACCCTCAAAAAAGAATGTGATAGGAACAAAATGGGTTTACATAAACAAACTCAATGAAGATGGAGCCGTCATAAGAAACAAAGCAAGATTGGTGTGCAAGGGATATGCACAAGTAAAAGGCATAGAATTTGAAGAGACATTTGATCCAGTGGCAAGACTAGAATCCATAAGAAAGTTTTTGGAATTATATATTAATAATAAGTTTAAAGTATATCAAATGGATGTAAAGTCAACCTTCTTGAATGGAAACTTAGAAGAGGAAGTCTACATTGAACAACCAAAAGGTTTTTAGCTAGTGGATGAAGAAGATTATGTGTACAAATTGAAGAAGGCATTGTATGGTCTGAAACAGGCACCTAGAACATGGTATTCAAGGTTAGATCAATACCTAAAACAACAAGTTTTTGGCAAAGGATGTGTATATAACAATTTGTACTTTAAATCATAAAGTGAGCATATGATAATTATTGTTGTCTATGTAGATGATATCGTCTTTGAAGGTGGAAATACTAATATGTGCAAAGAATTTGCCACATAAATGCAAAGGGAGTTTGAAATGTTTATACTATGAGAACTTTCTTTCTTTTTTGGTATACAAATTTTACAAACCAATGAAGGTATATTCATATCTCAAACCAAGTATGGAAAGGAGATGCTCAACAAATTCATAATGGAAGAAAACAAACCAGTTAGTACTCTCATGATAACTGGATGCAAGTTGAGCAAAGAAGATGAGTCCCCTAATGTGAACAATACTATGTATAAATCAATGATAGGCAACCTATTGTACCTAAATACATCAAGATTAGACATCATGCAAGTTGTATGCATGGTTTCAAGATTACAAGTAACTCCTCAGGAATCACATGTCAATGCTATGAAAAGAATCTTTACATACATCAAAAGAGCAATTGAATATGGTCTATGGTACCCTATAAGTCAAGATCCCACTTTGATTGCATATGCAAATGTGGATTGGGTAGGGAGTGTGGATGATAGGAGAAACACTAGTGGTGGTGCATTCTTCCTTGGAAATAGACTTATTTCATGGCTGAGTAAAAAGCAAGAGTCAATTATGCTTTCTACAGCAAAATCAGAGTATGTAGTGTAGCAACATGTTGTACCCAAGTCTTGTGGATGAAGCAAACTCTCAGAGACATCAAGGTAGAATGCCAATAACCTATTTCTATCTTTTATGATAACTCAAGTGCCACAAATATATCTAATAATATAGTGATGCATTCTAGAACCAAGCATATATCTATCAAATATCATTTTATAAAAGAAAATGTTGTATATCAAGAGGTCAAAATTGAGTATGTGCTAACAAAGGACCAAATTATAGATATATTTATGAAGACTCTTCCCAAGGAGCAATTTGAGTATCTAAGAAAGAATATGGGAGTAGTGGCTCCCACACCACATAAATAGATTTTAGTGATAGGGCATGAATTCATGGGGAGTATTGAAAGAACTTTATTAAGTCCTGGATTAAGTGAAAAGGCAATTTGGTGAGAAAGTTGCAGTCCCTTGGCTATGTGATAAAAAAGGAGGTGATAAAGGTGTGTTAGCTCTAGATCTATATGCCTAACTACATAGAGATATGTTGATCATTTATTAGTCTTTTATACCAATGCTATATATAAATTATTATTTGGAGAATCATGGAGCTAATAGAGATAATGTATCATTGCCTAAGGTAGAGTTCCTTACAAAATGTTCTATCCTAATAGGTCCAAGGATCAAAACAACCAACATGTCAAGAAAGGAGCAGATTTTTGACATATTATGGTAGATACTCTTTGTCATTAATGTCAAAGGGGGAGAAATTAGAATGAAGATAAAGGAGTTAAGTCATTTTGATGATAAGTTGTCATCAATGATAAATGTAGAGATTGTTGGACATAGTCATTGAGGTCTGAAGAATTGTCATTGATCTCAAAGGTATCATGTGCTATCATATGCATTAATGTCAAAGATTTTGAGTGGAATAGACTTTTGTATGTACTTTAAATACCTTTTCTCACATGGTTATCTTGACAATATCTGACTATGCACATAGGATGAAGTTATCAACATTTACATGTATGGTAGCATCTAAAGGAAATGATCACTCTATAATAATCAGGTTTTTGTCTTTCTTTGTCTAAGTTCTATGTCATAAGGATGAATATATAAAATTTTATAAATGCATAATGTATTTTTCATACTTAGTTGATTTTTCACCTTTGTATTTGTTGAGGGAATTATTTCAAAAATATTGGTAAAGACAATTCTCTCAAACAAAAAGCCTATAGCAATTAAGGGAATTCATTCAGATAAAATGTCTTTGATAATTCTTTAATAAAAATTATCCTAAACAAAAATTCTAAAGGACACTTTATAAAAAGTCTGAAGGGAAAGTGGACTGTTCAAAAATTCTAAAGGGATCTTTTCATAAAGTTTGAAGGGTAAGTGGACCTTTCAAATGTTCTTAAGGGATCATTTCAAAAAGCCTAAAGGGTATGTGGACCATTGTAAAAGTTTTGAAGGGTATGTGTCCTACCTAGAAGTTCTAAAATACATGAGCAAAGACATTTTATCAGGGAAATTATCTTGAAAGGCATGTTGGCAAAAAGCCCACAAAAATTATCGTGAATGGAACCTTGATAAAAAGCCTATAGAAATTGTCTCGAAGAGCACCATGACAAAAATCCTATAGAAATTGTCTTGAAAGGCACTTAAATAAAAATCTCATAAAAATTATCCTAAAGAGCCCTTAACAAAAATCCCACAAAAATTTGTCTGACATATAGTTTGAATGAAGAAAGGACACTTTCAAGAGAAGGACATTAATGAATTCTCTCAGAGAATTTATCTAGGGCAAGTGGACACTTACAAAGTTATTTAAGGGTACTTTGTCAAAGCTCCAAATGGAATGTGATCCAACCAAAAGTTTTGAATAGGTCACTTGAAACATTAATAAAGGATAAGTGTGGAGTATTTTAGGGCATTTTCAAAATGTTGAAGGGTTAAGGCATGTTAAAGTCTGAGCAAGTTTGGCAAGATCTAACAAAGTGAAAGCTCTCATGAATGTTGTGGTAAGCGAGATGAAGTCAACATGCCAAAGTATTATGACCAAGCCAATATAAAGATCATGCATCTCCATAGATTGAATGGCATGTGAAAATATAGATGAGAAAAATCTAATGGAGAAAAAGGACATAGTGGGACAAGGTGATAGATGGTTACCAATTCAATGAGAGATTATGGATTGAGCATATTCAAATAAATCAAAAGGAGTGATAGCAATCCTACTATATAGGAAATAGAGAGATTCAAAAAGTATCTTGATGGTTAGAGATGGAATGAAGAAATAAATCAAAGGCCTACATTTAATTTATTCTAACGATCAAGTGGAGAAATAGACAAGATCTAGTAATGAACTCAATATGGCTACACAAAGTTCAAGATTGATTGATATAATCAATCGATGATTAAAGAGGATGGGAATTTATGAGTTGAATCCAGTATTTTCCATAGATAGTAAAGAGACCTAAACATTATGGTGAAGAGCATGAATTCAGACACAAGAAATTGATAGGTCAAGTCATTATTGAGAAGAGTCCAAAATAAGTGCAGTTGAAGTGTGAATGCAACTTGTGACATGAAACCCCAGGATTCATTACATATACACAACATATAAAACATTGTGGAAGTGTTACTGATATTTTAAATTTAAGAGTGACTCAAAAATTTTATATTGAAGACATATGTAGACAGAGTAAAAGGTAGAGAAAAAATAAAAGGGAATGAAGTGTGTCTGAACAAAATATCCAATTGTATTCAGTCATAGAGTGAAATTCAGAAGGATAGAGACTGAGTAGAGATGAAGAAGGGACACACAAATAATGTGCAGATATTGAGCAAAGAGGAAGAAAGATCACACAAAGAATGAGCAAAGAGTAAGTAGTTAAAAAACTAGACTTGTAACAAAGAAATTGAACTAGATTCATTTATGAATCTATCTTGTATGTTGGAGTTGTAGCTTCATAAGTTATAAATGGTTGGTGCCATCAAAAAACTAAGTTGATGCTCAGTTAGGGGATTGGTGTCTCCTTAGGATGGGTGTCTTTGAATGTAACCTATGAGGTTTTACGAGTGAGGTGTTTAACTATGAAATTGGATTAGAATAGTATATCTAGCATTTATTCTCGATATGGTTTTTCCCTTTGGGTTTTCCATGTATAAATTTGGTGTAATGTATTTCTATGTGTGTGTGTGATCTTGGAATCTATTATTTAATTTGCATATGAATTTATATTTCTTCTAAAATTTTAAAATCAACTAGTTGTATCTCATCTACTGATTTACCCCCCTCTCAGTAGATAGTTGTGTTCAATAGATCATTCTTTTCTTCTAATTCAAAAGGACATGACATATACATGTGTTATCTTGTATAAATAACATCCTAAATGGGGTATTGGTTCGTATGCAATTAACATCACATTATAATTCCTCTCCATTCAAATTATGACCTAGTAATATGACATTATGACCAATTTGATTAATTATGTGCAACCAATTTTCAAAGAATTGCATAAAATTTATTAAATCTCACTTAAGCTAATTAAATTAAATCAAGTGTTTAAGTATAAAATCCATGGAATTTATTGAATATATTTTAGTTGGGAATTGATTCTTAATATATACATCATCAAATGACATATTTTGTGGGGTGGCATCCATAAGCCATAAATGCAACAAATATCAGGTTTAAGGCCTCCCATGCCTCTTTAATGCCCCTTCCTTACAAATATTTATGAGGGTATTTATGGATTAATTATACAAAATTGGATTAATTAATAGCCACATATCTTGATCTCAATATGGATAATCATGGTTGATCCTGATCAATTTGGAAAATCTATATATACGAGGGCCAAGATTACCATTTTTAAGCATCATTTTTGTAAACTCATTATGCAAAATTATCTTCACAAGCCATTTATGTGTGGTGTTTATTATGCTTAATTTGTAATAGGATAGATTCATTGATAGGCATACATTTGATTTCATATCATGAGCCTAGTTTCATTAGTGCACAAGAGATGATGGAAGATCTTTGCCTTGCATCATTGATAAAGACTTGAGTACCAAATCAAAGGGAAAATCATGTTTTGAGTTGCATTTAGGTGATGGTATGATCTTGGGAAGGTATTATGTATGATTTTTTTCATTAGATATTAATTATGATTTTCCAAATCCCATCAAAAGAGTTGGCTTAGCTTGTTATGTTCTTATGCATTTTTCTTGAGTTTTCATGACTAATGATTGATAGAACCATCTTTTTAATCCATCTCTACAGTGTAAAAAAAGATAAGGAATGGGTAAGACACATTTATTCATAATAAAATGGTGTAAATTTATAGTGTCTATAATATCATTATACCAATGGATTGGTTCTCAACCCTTAATGGACTGAATGATGAAATATTTTCAAAAGAAATAAATCAAAAAGGAAATTGCAAAAAATGCAAAATCCAAATTCCTTCCTTGAAAATGTGATTCAAGAAATCTCCATCACAAGTTTTTTAGCCTACTCATTAATGAAGAAATGACTGACTGGGAGTAGATGTAATTTGTCAGGGTTATATAGACAGGATTGGTATCAGAGCAATACCCATGCCATCCCTCCCCAAGCTAAATATCTAATATGATCCTTCTCATAGATTATAATGGTTTAATAAAATTTTAAATTTATTTACATGAATGCAAGGGACATAAAATAATCAATCAATTTTAACACACATTGATGGTAGTAGGAATATGTGAAACTTAGTATGTCACATATTGAGGTAGAATTTAGTGCTTTCATCTTTTTGGTTTTGTATAAAGGATTAGTTTATGGTTTGGTGTTTCTTACTTAAGTTTTATGATTTGTAATCTAGGTTCTAAATACTGAGCAACATTCTCTCCATGGAAGTCATCATTTATTGGGTCTAACATGCCCCATACTCGAATACTTTCATATGGGGACCCTCTCACTTTAGAATAGTTATTTTCTTGTCATTTTATTGAATATTGGTAAGATTTAATTTAGGAATGCCATTTAAATGATAGAGATTTGGTTCTATTTATAGTCTCTAACTTATGATCCTGACGTATTTATCATATTTTGGTTTCTTTGTGCATCATCAGTCTATATTATTCATATAATTTAAAATGACAAGTAAAATGTGGATTCAAGTATGATCAAATTATTCCTCATTTTTCATAGTTAGAAGCATTATCCTTATGAAATTATTTTGATATTTTTAGATTTATTATAGTCATGTTTCATGTTTATTCATTTTAAATTCTAATCTCGATGATCATGTTATCTATTCAAAACACTTATTTATATGTTCATAAATTTTATTACATTTATAATAATTTTTGGATGCTCTAAGTGTCTATTAAAAATTAGGGACTATTTATGCTTTGGGTGTTACTGTTAGTAGATTTCATTTTGAGTTCTGGTTTTGTGCTTCTCATGTTAAGTCTATATTGTTAGATTATTTTCTCAAGCATTATTCATGCATTGATAAATTTTGATTTTGACTAATCTACTAATTATTTATTGAGTCTACCTTTATTTTGTCTTTGTTCATAGAAATGGAAAAGTTTTGTAATTTAATCTATTCAAATGGATAATTCCTTTAATGCCATGAGTTATGGGATCATGACATGTAGCATGATCTTGATAACCTAACCTGGTGGAGACTCCATAGGATATGTAAATCCCCATGCCCTTGGGATTGTATCCCATCATACCATCATACCAACATGAAGGTGATGTCAAAATAATTATTTTCATATTTATTATCAATCAAGTGGAATAGTGGGATTACCCAAGTGTCATCATCCCACTAACCTAAATATGACATATGTCGAGTATTGTTCCTCTTGTTGAGGTTCAGAATTGATGTTGTCATTAATGTCAAAGGTTATTGAGAATGTTACTATAATTATTGTTATCATTGATTGTATTTGTTGTCCTAGAGATGCTTATGAAGGTTGATTCCATGTAATTATCACTTTTATTGTCATTGATTTCTTAATGTTGATTTAGTGAGTATTGTGTTTTAACAAGCTAAAGTGTTGAAGGTTAGTTGGAATGGTCATGAGGTCATAGGTCTTCATGAGGTCATTTAAGAGTGTAGCTATGAAGAGAGAATATTGATCAGTGTTATAGTGATTCTAAGAGTGTAAGATATGTTTGTTATATATTCTTATATCTTCATGAATGATGTGAAGGTCGGTATGGAAAGTCCTTATTGTCAAAGTTGTCAAGTTCTTGAGCCTAGTAATGTCTTGAGAAGGTATGTGCATAGGATGTATAGTCTTTTGAATTAAAAGGCATGATGTAATGATGAGATAAATTTGTATAAGGATGTTTGACATTGTGTGAGCATGTGAGTGAAGTATTAAGAGCTTGAAAATAGGTTTGAAGGTTAGTTAAATGCCTAATGAGGTGTGAAGACTCATGTGTATAAATAACGGTGGTGAGAGCATGACCTATAGGCCTAAAAAATGGAGGAATAATTATTACAAAATGTATTCAATATCAAAAAACTTCACTTTATTTTTTGTACATAGTAAGCTTAAAAAGCTTGTGGAAAGAAGAGTTTGTTACAAAACCAACCAATGGATGAAACCAACCCATAAAAAATAAAAATATAATAAACTATTAATAACTTACTTTGGATCATCAATGATCCCAAAAAACTCCCCCTTGATCCAAAGGGGTATATAAAGACTGAAGTAATGAACTATGAGTCATCCAAGTAGACTTTACTGCAAATGTAACTAGTACACTATGCATCCTAGACTGATCAATGCCTTGATCATCCCTAAACTAAAGTAGAAAATGATTACACCCTATCAAAATAAATCAACCCTCATACATAATCCATCCAATAAAGGATTACCCTAGTACTATGTATGGCACATCTCAAACTGATGCCTAATAATTACCAACATCTCCCTCAGGCCTTTACTCAACACTAACAATGTTATCAACTCAATATTGACTTGTAATGAAACTATCAATGACTAATAAAAATATTATTATCACTTGGATTTTCACCCTTTGAAGATATGACTTATCTCTCCTCATCCAAGTGGCATAATTGAAACACCTCTAGGCTGTGGGTAGCCTAAGAATGAGGTGAATCTCTAGATAGGACTAGCTCCTTTGATGTACCACTTGTAGATGACTACTACACCTAAATTTTATTAAGCAAAAGGGAGAGAAAACTAAAATTAAACTATCCTAAAAGAGGTGATACACAAAATCATTTGATGACTACTAACCAACTGCATGCTACACATGAGAACAAGGGACTAACCAAACATACACTTCTCCAATATATATCTTCTCACATCAATATTTCATTATGAGGTTGTGATGAATGTTTAGGCTAGGAAGAATTAAAAAAAGGCCTAAAATGGCACTATTTTAATATACTAACTCACTCAACCTTGACACATCATAAAACACTTCACATGACCTACAAGAAGAAGATTCTAACTATAAATAGGTGAGAGAATGAGATAATAATGCTAAAGAAATAATAGTCATCACATAAGAAAGATCAATCATTCAAGTGAACATACTATGAAAAGTCAAGAAACAGGTAAAAATTAGTAGTCTTCATTGATCCATGGTATGCAAATGATCAGGGCTTCACCATACTCATATGGAGCATAATTTACAAAGGCCAAAATGGCTAGTTCTTATAGAATTTGAGAGAGAGGAGAAAAAAGAAGTCCAAAGGTCACAAGGACACTTTTCATGTAAGGATAATGAGTTACATGTGTATGGGAGAAGAGTGTGAAATTTATCATGCAAGGTCATAAGAGACAAGTGGCATCCCAAATCATGAGATTCATATAATATGGTGCAGGAATTCTTACTTTGTAGAAGAAAACTGACTTCATTATTCCACCCTATTAAAACATCCAAAAACTAGTGAGGGATAGGTATAATGATTGGAATGAGAGGGAAGTATTTTAAACATTCTTCTTTATGTATTCATTTCAATCCTAGTCATCTATAATATTCTATAAGTGAGCCATCACTACCTACAGTCAAAGAAACTCCTCTTTCCCACACCTTGCACACTTGGCTTCCAAAAAGGCATTAGTTTTCCATGCAAATTTTTTAAATGGAGTGGATGAAACTTGGAAAGACCATCCATTGCGTTAGAGGCATCATACACACCTTAAAATCACTTCCACTTGAAGTTCTCACACTTCTCACCATTATGTTCACTATGTCAGTTCTGAATGGCTGAGATGAGAGCTTTTATTGGAACACTTAAGATTTTTTTTGAGGAATTAAATAGACATGGATAGTTATCACAAGTACTAGTACTTATTCTAAAGTTATTTTCATCTCTTGAAACATCTTAGACCCTGCATAATACACAAAACAGTTAAAAATACCCTATTTTGTACTCCATGCATATAGTCCAAAAGTATGGGGAGGATCCTAAGAGAGTATTATACAATGTTCAAGAAATTTCATGGACATGTCACCCAACTTGGATATCCATCTAACCTTGTTTTCCCCATCGGGTCTAGAACCAAGGTTTGTAAGGGTTTTTAGTCACTTCTACTCTTAAGGTTCATTTATGAAGATGCAATGTTAGAATCATAGACTAATTACATAATAATATAGATCAAGACCCTTATAAACATATCAAAGATTCTTATATCTCCATGCATAGTGTCTAAGGAGATGTGAGCAACTAAATTTGCTATATCGAGCTCCTCTCTCCATTTCCTATAGGCATGAGTTGTCTTAAAGCTCTAAATAACTTTTTTATGGACTCCCCTACATCCCAATAGATTATATACCTCTATTATTACCCCATATACATGATATAATTTATTATAATTTTCACCCCATACTAGAAGTGAAAGTGGTTCTTCATTTGGCTTTAGGCCTAAACTATGCTTGACAGGCCTGCTTGCATACTTGAGGGTTTAGAACACCCTATTGAGTTTCATACTCCTCAAAAAATTTACTTATGTTTGTTTTGGTGTATCCCATCTCCCTAAATCTCTATATAATGTAAAAATCACTCCTAGCTCATCCTTTATCTCTCATATTAAGGACTATAAGATTTATGCTCAAGGGGAATACCCTTTGTTTAAGATAAAATAGAGGGAGTTTCCCTTATTTTCACATACAAAATAAGTATTTAAGGGGATCCTAAAATTCATTAATATTCCTTATACAAGTTCTAATCTCTTTTTCAATCCATCTAACCCCCAAACTCCTTAGATCTCTAAGGAAAACTATTTGAAGGCATACTGTGTGTAGTGTTTGGACATGTGGATAGTGCTTTGCTTGATAGAGTTCTCTCTTTGTTCCTTAATCACCATGAGATATCCATGGGACATTATTATATATATTAGGGTCACTTTTTAATCATGTAACCATTATGACTTTTCCAAACTATGCTTTTCTCATGCTTACCTTGACTGGCCTAGGCTAGGGTCATAGACTGTGACTATATTCTTCTTTCCTATAGGTGGTCACACATAATTCAACCTTAGAGTTTATTATTAGATGTCTATTTATAATCTCCCAATATCATTTATCATTTATTTTAACCTTTTTTTCTTGTCTATATACACTTCCCACACCCACAATCCCCAAATTTGATCTCTATCTATCATAGTTATAGTTGACTATGTTTTTTCATTTGGAGGGGGGTCACCTGTAGGAAACTTTGCATGGATTGGGATTTAAAATGTTGTATGAGCCTCTTTTACACCTTCCAAGACCATTTAGTAGTGATTTGAACTTATACTCACCCTACTTGGGCTAGACCATAACCAAGATAATGTGTTTTAGCTCACTGTATGCCTACTCAATTGTAGGTGAGCATTTTGAATAGTAAGATACCTATAGGTGCTAATGGGAGAAAAAACATAGTATATCATCCTCTTTAGGTGAATCTTATATTCCTTGAAATGAATTTTCAATTGTTAAGGTCATTTCATCATGATGTTATATCGCACCTACAATCTTGGTTGTAAGGGCCTTCCTTAAAGCTCAAAATTTTATGTGACTATTACCTAAATTTAGTGACCAAAGGGAAACTTTGAGCCTTTCAAAAACTATCCTCCACTAGTCATCTGCCCTTAAAAATTTTCATATCTCTTATACTATGTAGAGGATATAAGTAATTATCATTTATATGCTTCAAAAAAAATTTAAACCCTATTATAAAGATTTAGAAAAATGATTAGGTGCTTTGTTTTCCCATTTTAGGGATTTAATCCCTAAACCTACAGTCATTACCTTTGAAAGTGATTTTTAACTCCATTTGCCAACCTATCCCTTCAAGTGGGTCTACCATAATATCCTCAATGTATTATAACTTAAATAATGGTTTTTCCACCTATTTTTACATCTCCATATGACATCTCAGATCCCTATTGTACCACCTATAGGTGGATTATGTAGAATAACACAGACAATGAAAGTATGTTTCAAACAATGCATGATGCATGGTCATTTGATCACTCTAGCCCCTTATATTATTTTTAAATAATTTTTTTCATTATATTAACCTTGAAACATGTCTCAAAACCTTTATTCTCAACATGAATTCCTCCATGAGAGCATTTGTAGGTGCACATTCTAATGGTGGACTGTATAAAGGTGTTGTGTGTGACTATAACAGTCCCCTTTTACATTATTTAGAAGGTATAACTTATTTTTTCCTAATTAAAATCATGATTGAAACCTTGAAACCATGATTAATCATCCATGAATGTTATGCATACCTTCATTATACATGACTCACCATGGTTTATTATGTATGACAGTCATAGAGTAGACTAACTATAAGATGTCTTATGACTGCACCCTTGGGACATTGCTTTGGAGGATGAGATTGAAAGGTCATGGGTTAAGATTAAATTTATAAAATTTAAATGAAACTATCACAACCCTTTATAACCATTATCAAAGCATGAAAATTTAAAAATGTGAAAATAGGCCTATCATCCCAAATAAGACCAGTCTACAAACCTAAGATGATTTACCAATAAAAACACCTTTTAATATTAATCCAAGAATTTAAAACATGATAATATTGATTTAACATCATATAGAATCAAACTCAACAACTATATTATACAGAATCATCTAAATAAGAGCAAAACCTATAGGGTGCATAGATTAGCAAGCGAAACAAAAAAGCTAACTTATTAAGAATGATTCATGAAGCACATGTCACCATTATTATGAAAAAAAACATAAAATGGAATCATAATAAATTTAATTTCACCTCCCAAAGTTTTTTGTTCTAGAATTTCTCCAATTGTCTGTACTAAGCATAAACCTGTTGACCAATTCTATGTGTCTAGAAGGGCAAAGGAGCATAAAATTTTTACATTTAATTTGGCACTTCCAAATAATTTTAAGCATGTAAATGATTATAATTAATATGATGATTCATTAAATGACATTCTTCCACATGTCACCTTCCCTCATAGGCCATACAAGTGCCAAACTCTCCCTTTTTCAATTGATTACTTGATCTTCAGTTAAATAACCTACAAGATTCATATGGTACTGACATTATTGATAGGTAATATAACATATTTTACATTTTAAAGGATATTATGACACTTGGATACCTTGAAAACCATGCCACTTACATCTATGACCCCTAAAATCCTTCTAAATGACTCAAAGTAACATATAGATTAATTAGACCAAGACCAAGGATAATATAGCACTAAATGACACCAAAATACATATAATACATTGTATGACATAATAATAGACCCCTAAAACATCTAAAAATCAAATTTTTACCTATAATGGTCCCAATTTGACCTGCAAGGTCCAATTTGGTCAACAATTGGTGACTCATAGGGGTAGCATGCCTGTTATGCTAACTAGACTAGTAGCCTTATCAATCCATTGGGATTAGGGATTCATCTAAAGTATAAAACATATCAAGATGACTTTGACAATTGGAAACAAGATTTGATCAAGATAATACTAATTGACTACCTCAACCACATAAAATAAAGGATACACAAAAAATAAAGAAAATAAGCTAACAATACACACACACACAAACACATGCTCAAGGAACTTAGGGAAATCAAAAAATCAAACCACTATGTAAAAAAATTTATAAGCACCTCCCTCTTGGGTCGAAGGGGAAGTTTGAAACCTTCCTTTATTCATGACATGAAGGATTTAGTGAGACATGTAGACTTTTGACCTTTAACATTGATGCCTCCATCTTCTTCATGGTGTTTTCCAAATTCATTAGCATGATGTTCAATGAGAACCAAGTAGTTCCATATAGGTTGTCTATGTAAATTAACTCTTCTTGCATCCAAATAGTCTCAAACTTATCACGTACTTGACCTTTGATGTGCAAGTTTTAAAATATGATATTCCTATCAGCCTTGCTCTCTTCCTTAACATAATGTGCTTGATGTTTGGAAGAACCAAGATTTCATTCACCATGTTTTCACATCCTTGAATGTGGTTTTACCTCAGATGGATCTCTTAACTATCTCTTAGGTATAACAAGATCTACCTTGACATCATTATCCATATCTACAACTTCTTGTACACTAGCATCATCAAATGGCTTCATGATAGTAGGTTCTTGAATAGAAAAATGAATTTCATCTTTATGTTTAATTGAGCAGTCAAGATCATGTTTATTAGACTCATCAACAAACTTGTCATCAGATATGAAATATTTTGTAGAATAAAAAGCTTTAACCAACTTATCATATTTCTTTCATATGGCATTGAACTTCTACCATAAATTTTCTTCCTCATGAATGTCATCTTAAATATTTATTTCCTCTACCTTGGTCTCATGAGACTCTCTTAGGAATGCCACTTCTTGAGGAGTAAATTGACCTTCATCCTTGATATTACACTCCACTTGATGCTTGAGATGGTTCTCCACAACTTAATGATCAGATATGGAGTCTTCTTCAAATACCTCTCTCTTCAAGTCTTGGCCACATTCCTCATGGACAGTTGCAAAAGAGTCTTCAATATGTTTATCCTCACTCAAAAAGGTAGAATTTCCCTTTTTTTCACCAAGGGGAGTCCCTATAGAAATTTCTTCCTCGTAGTCACTCATGAGATCTTCTTGATCAACTATTAATTGAGTTTTCTCTTCTTCACTTACTTCTCTCAAGATGGGATCTTCCTCAAAAAGGGGTGAGGTGGGAGGTTGATGGATGGGCTCATGTGAAGGAGTTATAATATGAGGTGTAGTGGAAGGTTCATGAGTTGGAGATGGAGTGTAAGGTGAAGGAGAAGGTCTATGAATGGATTTAGGAAAAAGAAAAGCACTAGTAACCTCATAGGGAATTGAATTTTTTGATTGATTGAAAATACTAGCATCTACATAAGTAGGATCTACACATTACCAATAAAATATTTGTGTATAATCCATATAATTATATAATTCCATATGATAAGACTCATAGGAGTACTCTTGAGGATGATATGCATCATGGTATGAATGATAGGGCTCATATTGGGATTGATAGAGAGGTGCTTCTTGATAAGTTTCTTTATAGCCTTCCTCATAGGTTTGTCCAACAACATGGTGTCCATATGGAGAGGGAAATGAAGGGCTATAGGGCTTCCATGTCTCATATGATTGATATCCATTTTGATAGGACTATTGAGGAGTAAAATGTGGTTCATAGTAAGGATGATAGGGAGGTTCATGATAGGGGTATTGGCCATATCTATTCATATCAATTTCATATGTTAGATGAGAGATAAAAACTGATCAAAAACTCAATGAGATATACTTGGGTTGCTTATAACTAGAAGTTATCATTTGAAGTCACCATTGGTGCTAACTTACTTTCTTCTAAAATATGATTAGAGGAAAGACACACCAATAATATTCCCACTCTCTTAGACCTTTGTCCCATTAAGCATGAAAAAACTATTGTCACTTAGATTTTCACCATTTGAGGATATGTATCAACTCTCCTCATCTAAGTGGCATAATTGAAACACCTATAGGTTGTGGGTAGCCTAAGAATGAGGTGAATCTCTAGATAGGGCTATATCATTTGTTGTAACACTTATAGATCACTATTAGACCTAAAATTTGTGAGGGAAAAGTGAGAGAAAATGGAAAGTAAAATATCCTAAAGGAGTTGATACACCAAATTATTTTATGACTACCAACCACCTACATGTTACACACAATAATAAGGGACTAACCAAACATACACTTCTCTAATTTTCATCTTCTCACATCAATATTTCATCATGAGGTTGTGATGAATTTTTAGGCTATGAGGAATAGATAAAAGTCCTAGAATTTCACTATTTGAATAGACTAACTCACTTAACCTTAACACATCATAAAACAATACACATGACTTGTAAGAAGAATATTTCAAACTACAAATAGGTGATAGAATAAGACAACAATGTTAAGGAAACAATAGTCATCACATAATCAATATCAATCACTCAAGTGAACACACTATAAACAGTCATGGAAGAGTTAAAAATCAGTAGTCTTTTATTGATCCATGTTATGTAAATGAGTATGGCTTCACCACCATACTCAAGTGGAACATAATTTACAAAGGCCAAAATTGTTATTTCTTATAGAACTTGAGAGAGAGAGAGAGGATAAAAGAGAAGTCCAAAGGTCACAAGGAAACTTGTCATGCTGAGATAATGAGTTATATGTCTATGGGAGAAGAGTGTGAAACTAATCATGCAAGGTCATAAGAGACAAATGACATCCCAAGTCATGAGATTTATTAAATATGGTTCAGGAGTTCTTACTTTGCATAAGAAAATTGCCTTCATCATTCCCCCATGTTATAACTTACAAAAAATAGTGATGGATAGGTATAATGATTGGAATTATAGGGAAGGATTTTAATCATGCTTCTCTATGCATTGGTTGTAATCCTTGTCATCTAAAATCTTCTATAAGTGAGCCATCACTTGCTTGCAGTCAAAGAAATTCCTTTTTCCCACACCTTACACACTTGGATTACAAAAAGGAATTAGTTTTACATGTAAATTTATAAAATGGAGTGGATGAAACTTGGAAAGACCCTCCATGGCCGTATAGGCATCATGCACACCTTAAAATCACTTCCACTTGAAGTTCTCATACTTCTCACCATCATGTTCATTATGTTAGTTCTGACTGGCTAAGATGAGATATTTTGTTAGAATACTTAGGAGTTTATATAATACATTAAATGGATATGGGTATTTATCCCAAGTCCTAATCCTTTTCTTAAAGTTTATTTCATTTCTTGGAACCTCCTAGAACTTTCACAATACACAAAATAACCAAAAATACCCCATTTTATACTCCATCCATATAATTTTATATATTAAAAAATTATGGAGAGGATACTAGGAGAGTATTCTACAAGTTTCAATAACTTTCATGTTTATTTCACCCCACTTGGATAGCCCTCCAACCTTGCTTTCTCCATTAAGTCTAGAACTAGGGTTTGTAAGGGGTTTTAGTCACTTCTGATCCTAAGGTTTGTTCATGAAGATGTAATGTTAGAATCACAAACCAATTATACAATAATGTATCTTAGTAACCTTATTAACATCTCAAATATTCTTAGATATCCATGCATAGTTTCTAATGAGATGTGAGCAACTAAAGTTGTTATATCAAACTCCTTTCTCCATTTCCTATAGGCTTGAGTTGTCTTAAAGCTCAAAATGAATTTTTGATGGATTCCCCTAAATCCCAATAACTTATATACCTATTTTTTCCCCTAATATACATTTTAAAATCCATTATAATGTTCACTCCATAGTATAATTGAAAGTGGTTCTCTATTTGGCTTTAGGCCTAAAATATGTTTGACAAGCCTACTTACATACTTGAGGGTTTGGAACACCCTATTGAGTTTCATAATTCTAAAAAAGGTTCCTTATGTTTTTTTAAGTGTATCCCATCTTCCTAAATCTATCTAAATTTCCAAAGCCACTCTTGGATCATCCTTTATCTCCCATCTTAAGGACTGCAGGATTTATGCTCAAGGGGAGTGTCCTCTATCTAAGAAAAAATAAAGGACACTTTCCCTATTTAACTAGGAAAACCAAGTATTGGAGTGGCTCTTCCAAGTCATTGATATTCCTTGTATAATTTATAATATCTTATTCAATCCATTTGACCCCCAAAATCCTTAGATATCCAAGGCAAAATATTTGAAGGCAGACTGTGTGCAGTGTTTGAACATGTGGATAGTGTCTTACTTGATAGAGTTTTTTCTTTGTTCCTTCTTCAACATGAGAGATCCATGAGACATTATTACCTATCTTTGGGTCAATTTTTTATCATGTAAATAATTAGGCCTTTTCCAAACTATGATTTTTTCATGCTCACCTTGACTAGCCTAGATTGGGGTCATAGACTGTGATTGTATTCTTCTTTCCTATAGGTGGTCACACATGATTCAAGCTTAGATTTGATTGCTATAGGTCTATTTAGAATATCCCAATATAATTTAGAATTTATTTAAACCTATTTGTCTCATATATATACACTTCCCATGCTTACAATCCCCAAATTTGATCAATGTATGCCATAGTTACAATTAATTATGTTTTTTGCTTTGGAGGGGGGTCACTTGTAGGAAAATTTACATGGATTAAGATTTGGAAATGTTTCATGATCCTATTTGACACCTTCCATGACCATTTATCATTTATTTTAATTTATACTCACCCTAATTTGGTTATACCATCACCTAAATAATGTGTTTTAGCTCATTATATGCCTACTCAACTATAGGTGAGCATTTTAAATAGTAAGATACCCATAGGTGCTAATGGAAGACAAAACATAATATATCATCCTCTTTAGGTGAATATTTTACTCCTTAAAATTCATTTTCAATTTTTAAGGTCATTTAATCTTTAGGACATATCTCACCTGCAATCTTGGGTGTAAGGGCCTTCCTTAAAGCTCAAAATCCTATAGGTGACTATTACCTAAATTTAGTGGCAAAAGGGAAACTTTGAGCCTTTCAACAACTATCCTCCACTGGTCATATTCCATTAAAATTTTTCATATCTATTATCTTATGTAGAGGATACAAGGAATTATCATTTATATTTTTCAAAACACTTTGAAACCCTATTATAAAGATTTGTCAAAATGCTTAGGTGTTATGTTTTCCCATTTTAGGGATTTGATCCCTAAACCTACAGTCATTGCCTTTAAAAGTGATTTTTAACTCCATTTGCCAAAATATCCATTTAAGTGGGTCTACCATAATATCCTCAATGAATTATAAATTCAATGAGGGTTTCACCACTTATTTTGACACCTGCATATAACATCTCAGATTCCTGTGGTACCACATGTAGGTGGATTCTATAGGATAACATAGGTTGTGAAAGTATGTTTCAAAAAATGCATGATGTGTGGTCATTTGATCACTCTATCCCATTTTATTATTTTAAAATAAATGTTTTTCATTATAAGAACCTTGAAATAGGTCTCAAAACCTTTATTTTCAACATGACTTCCTCCATGAGAGCATTTATAGGTGCACATTCCAATGGTGGATTATATGAAGGTGTTGTGTGTGATTGCAATAGTCCCATTTTACATTATTTGGAAAGTATAACTTGTTTATTACTTATTAAAATCATTATTAAAACCTTTAAACCATGCTTAATTCTCAATAAATGTTATATATACCTTGATTATACATGATTCACCATGGTTGACTGTGTATGAGAGTCATAAAGTAGGCTGACTGTATGATGTATTATGATTTCACCCATGGAACATTGATTTGGAAGATGAGATTGAAATTTGAGGGGTTAATAGGACATTTATAACATTTAAATGAAACTATCACACCCCTTTGGAACCATTATCAAAGCATGAAGATCTCAAAATGGTGAAAATAGGCCTCTCATCCCAAATAAGACCAATCTGTAAACTTAAGATAATTTTCCCATTAAAACACCTTGAAATATGAAAAAAGGAATGTAAAAAATTATATAAGGGATTCAACATCCTAAAGAATCAAACTTAGTAACTAGATTGTACAAAATCATCCAAACAAGAGAAAAACTTGTAGAGTGTATAGATTAGGAAGCAAAATAGATAGGCAAACTTCTTAAGAATGGTTCATGAATAAAAATTCACAATTATTATGACACAAAACATAAAATGGAATCATACTAAGTTTAATTTCACCTCCTAAAGGCATTGGACTGAGAAGTTATCCAATTATCTATAACAATCATAAACCTATTGACCCATTTTGTGTGTCTAGAAGGGCAAAGGATTAGAATAGTTTTAGCTCAAATTTTTCATCTCCAAATATTTTTAATAATGTAAATGAGTATAAATAAGATGAATATTCTTTCTAGTACCTTCTCCCATTTGTCACTTTCCTTTATAGGCTATACAAGTGCCAAAATCTCCCTTTTTCAATTGATTACTTGATCTTCAGTTAGAGAACCTGTAAGTTTTAGATGGGACTAAAATTATTGATATGTAATCTAAACTATTGAAAAATTTAAAGGATATTAGGATACTATGACACCTTTTAAACTATGCCACTTGCATTTATGACCCCTAAAATCCTTCTAAATGACTCAAAGTGACACATAGATTAATTAGACCAAGACCAAGGATAATATAACATTAAATTCCACCAAAAGACATATAATACACCTATGACATAATAATATACCCATAAAACATCTAAAAATCATTTTTTTACCTATAGGGGTCCTATTTTAACCTGTAAGGTCAAATTTGGTCAACAAAACCATTATGCAATATCTTCTCCCCTATCAGAAGAGAGGTGAGAAGCTGTGCATAAAATAAACTAAGCACAAACCATTGAAATGATCCACATCAAAGATCATATCAACACTATACTTATAAAATAAAAGTACACAATCCAGAAAATACTACTACATCAAATCTCAATCTTGAGTCTAGTAGCTCGCACAAGATGGGTGTGTTACCATCTTAGAATATACAATAAACATCTGCAGAGAAAGAAAATTTGCATTAATCCCATCTATTAGAATAATATGTAGAATAATAGCTATAAGAGGAACCAAAAGAGTGACCAAAATGACTCGTGTGACCAAGAAATTTTACTTCTACCTTTTATTGATTGCAAGAGGACCTCCTTTTGGAGGGGCACTTTGTAAAGAGGTGTACTATGCCACCACAATTATAGCATGTTCTCTCACATATAATAGAACTAGAGGAATAATAGTCATAGTAATAATAATGCATGTGTTTGTGCTTGTGTCCGTGTGAATTTTTGTGGTGATGCTCATGCTTTTGAGAACTAGAGTGATGTCTATGTTTGGAAGTGTGTCATAGAAAGTGTTTATGTCTCTAAAAGTGCTTCAAAGAATGTTTTATGTTGTGCTAATATAAATGATTACCTATTTTGGTATATTAGGCCTCCTCATTAGGTTTGTATTTCTTCTTTGTAAATTATCACTCTTCTTAAGTGAGAAACTCACAAATGAAATCAAAAGTAGATTTGTTAAACTTATCACTAAGCTCTAACATTTCAAGAAAGTTTTTGTAGCTAGGGATAAGATAATTCAAAATAATAAAAATGAGCATTTCATCATCAATTTTCCTACTATTAGTACCATATTCTTGTTTCAAATTCTTAATTTGTGACACATTCTGAAACATCTTCATCATCTATTAGTTTAGTGTTGAGCAACTACATAAAAAGGTAAATTTTCTTGTAGGAAAATTATTTATCATATAAGTATTTTAGATCTTTCCATGCTTTCCAAGCTTTAAACTTAATGGCCTCTATGTGAATTATAACTTGTGCACTGCAAGTTGATTTCATTAAAGTAAGGGTACGTTTGTCACATTTATGAAATTATGCAAGATTTGTGGCATTGGTGGGTAATATTGGTTGATTTTCAACTACTTCTCAAAATTAATTGAATATTAATGTATTTTCCATGTTTGTTGACCATTCCTTATTATTTTTAGGAGTTAAGAATCTATTTTCAAAAATTAAGCTCACAATTTTATCCATGGTGTTTATCAAAATAATGTTGAAGAATGGGGAATGCTATCAAGATTTTGTCTTTACCTTTCAAATAGATTCCAAATAGAATAAAATCTTGGTAATTTTTTAAAAATACACCTTTTAACTCCTATTACACCCTTATTTCTCTAATAATGTAATTTTTATAATACTAAATAAGGTCAAAATGAAAATTTAACAAAAAATAGTTTGAATGGGTTTTGAACCCTTGACCTTCCTATTATAAGTGACTTACAAAAGGCTATATATCCAAATTTAATTTAATGAATTTGTGTGAAAAAAGGTAGAATATTATAGATAATCATAACTTTTGAAAAAAAAGAAAAATTACATTCATGGTAATTTGCTATCGAATGATTTTACTTTGCACGTAAAAATTTATGCTTTAGGCTTGCTTGGTGGAGCCCACGGGTGAAAAACTTCATATGAAATTATATTTTCCAAATACTTCATGCCATCCATACTAAAAACATATTTGAAGCAAAAATATCAGATTTTTGGAAGATAATCTTCTTTTGGGATGCCATACGAATTTGCCATTTTTCTTCATATGAATTTTGAACTATTTTATCATTGAAGCAAGAAGAAATTATTTCCTTGTTGTTCCATATCTAGATTGATAAATTTTACAATAGTAAATTTTTACGCTTTCAATAATTTTAAGGAAGAGCTCACTGTATAGATCTGCACTATGGAGACTTTGTGGATGTATCTCTATAATATTTTGTTTTATTTTGTTTGGTACTATCCCAATCCCTTAAACTATTCTTACTATTATAATTTAATATCATTCAACATTTATATCTACCAAACAAAAAAAAATTCCCTTCTGCACTGTTTAAATTAATTTCTTTTCATAGAAAAAATAGAATAAAGGTAACCATCATACCAGAATTTGGTTATGAGTTGGATAGAATGGTGTGCTTAGTTATTTTCCTTGTAGACTTGTGCAAATTATTTATCTTTCTTGATTAATTCAATCCTCCTTTTATCAAGTGTCATACCTTTCAAAAATTTATGTTCAATACCCAGATGCCACCATTTCTATTTAAAAAATTACCATGGTAGCCTCTCCTTATGTGTGTGCATTCATGGCTTCCTCCCTCAAAACATAAGTGGCTCTGATACCACTATAGGCTCAAAAAATGGAAGAACAATTATTAAAAAATGTATTCAATTTAAAAAAACCTTAAATTTATTTTTTTTACATAGTAAGATTAAAAATATTATAGAATGAAGAGTTAGTTACAAAACCAACCAATGGGTGAAACCAACCTGTAATAAATAAAAAAATGTAATAAACTAATTAATAAGTTAATTTGGATCATAAATGATCCCAACATGGCCTAATGAGGCATGAGGTTTATTTTCCAAGGAAATTATGCATATGTGAGATTTTTTAGATGTATGATAAGTTGTCCCAGGTGTATTCATGAAGTTTCAGATCAAAGTTTGAAGGTTAAGGCAAGAAAAAGTGCTTTTAGGTCTCTTGAGTGCACAAAATGAAGGGTTCTCAATCAAAGAAGGATTTTTTTGTGCTCATTATCTCATCAAAAATTTTCATGGGAACCTAAGATATCATGTTAGATGTAGAAGGGTCCTATCTCAAAATTCTATACATTTGTTTTTGGATTTAGGGGTTATGCTTTATGAATGATTATTAAGAATGAAAATAGGTTTAAACCCTCTTAGAACCCTAAAAAGGACCCAATGTTGAATATATTGATTAAAAGTACCTATTATGTATTGGTATGCTTAGTTAAACTATTTAATGTTGTATTTAACTCTCCCAAGCACCTCCAAGTGTGATTGAGTTTTCAAGTGTGTCAGTAGATCCTATAGGAATGCACTAATTTCTTAAAGATTTACTATAGAAATTAGATGTGACCAAGTCAAAGTATGAAAATTAATGGAATATGAATATTTAGACTCATTTTTCATGTCCATGAAGTTTTATGAATAGGTTATATCCCTCAAGTGTGATAAATCGATAATCTAAGTTAGCCATTCGCTAATAAGCCTAATGATGGAAATAGTGAAAAACCTAGGCAACAGTGAGAAGATGATTAGGAATGTGTTATCATTATATAGTGATGAAAACAAGTACATAAATATGTTTTATAGGACTTTTAATACTTTTTCATGTTTGGTATAATTTTTTTAGGCTAGTGAATATAGTGAAAATTTTGCTCATAATTTGACCAATCTGGTTCAGATGAGAAAGTGAGATATAACGTCATGAGATTGTTCTAAAAGACCAATATTTTCAATTTGAATATATTATATTACTATATAATAGTGATATAATTATATCATAATATAATCTACATGCATCAAAAGTCATTTAATATGTCTATATAGGTGTTGGAAGTCTAAGTCACCATGATTGGTCTTTGAGGAACACTAACAGTTCTTAGTGAGTGAGTTGCAGAGGTGTTTTTGAGGATTTATGTCCTATGTGATGAATTATAATTCACTTGATTTATATTTTTAGGTATTATATGTTATTTTTATATTATTTATTGTCATGGTTATATGGATAAATATTATGTTATCTTCAGTTATTCAAGATAGACATTTTGTGTGTGTGAAGACCTAATGTAAACAATACTAATGGTGTGTTTCAAGTGGTGGTTGGAGATAAAAAGTTTCATGGACATAATATTAACCTATTATTGGTATATTTTATTCATATATGAAGTTTTAATTTTGTTTATGTATTTTAAAAGTGTTCCAAGGAGATCAAAGGGTAATGTGCACTAATGAAGGCCTAATTGAATTAGGTCTCCTTAAGGCCTAAAAGAGGTTTTGTTATTTTATGATACAAAAAACATATTTTAATTATTTATCCATGTATGAAACATATTAAAATACCTATTTTAAGGTTAATCCATGTGTTCAAGTCTTTTTGGCCAACCAAGAGGTGTGTGATCTAGAGGATTGTATAAGAATAAGGCCTAATAGGCCTAATTGGTGGGTCAAAAAAGAGAGAGACTAAGAGAAGGAAATATTAAATTAAAGAGATTAATGAGGTATTAAATACCATAATATAATTGTATAAGATTAGTCATGAATATCTGATAGGGTATTGTAGATGAATATCAAGGTCATATGGCCTAATCTATCTTGAAGAGACCTAGTTAAGTAAAGAAGCCTAAAAGATAGTTTGATAGGGATATAAGATTGAGAAGAGATAAATAAGGTGATAAAAATATATTGTGTGATAAAAAAGGTTTTTTTAAGGTGACAAAATGTTTTATATGGCTCAATTGGTGCTGAGTCATCTAGGGGGTTGGTGCCTTCTTTCAAGTTGGTGCTTGTTAAAGCCTAGTTGAGTGGGTGTTTTACTAGTTGGGGTTGGTGTTCCATGTAGAGTTGGTTCTTCACTAAATATTTGTGTTTGTCTTATAATAATATATTCCATTTTTATGTATTAGTGGTTTTTATTCCCCTTGAGGGTTTCCCATATATTTAATGTGTTTCTTGATTTTGTATGGTTGCATATGATTTGCTAGATGTTCATGTTTGTATGAATGTTTCATTTATGATTAAGTGGAATTAAATGAATGTTTTTGAAGAAAATAATTCACCCCCACTATCAGTGATTGTGCTTCCAAAAATTGGTATTAGAGCCTAGTATTTTAAAGTAAGTCTAACAGCTTGAAGGTCATCTTAAGAAGCACATGATGTCTAGTGATAAAAAATAAGAAGACAACATGCATGATGAAGAAGTCTACTATGATAGTGAAGAAGGAGAAGCTAGAGTAGAACTTAAAGATAATATTAAGAATCAATTATAATGTGTCAACACAAGGTTTAGGTCAAAGGAAGTTGATTATGATTATTTTAAGGTTGAGCATGAGAAGCTCATAAACAATATGAGCAAGCTTGAGAAAGAGTGTGAGAAGTCAAAAAAAATCCAAGAGTAATAAAATGAAAATACTAATTAGGTAGCCTAATGTAATAAAGGATAAGTTGTCATGTAACCATGGGAAAAGGAGTGATCATTCAAGAGTTAAGTATATAAATGTTTGCTACAATTGTAATAATATGGGACACATTACAAGATTATGTCCTAATATAATTAGAAGTCCCTCAAGAATTAATAAGATATATGAAGCTCCTAGAATGCATGAGAAGGGTCAAAAATTGGTATGAAAGCCAAAGAAAGTTATGACTAATCATATTGAGAAATCAAGAGTCAAGATGGACTATTTGATAAGGAGGAACAAAAGACTAAAGTGGATTTTATGATAGCTCAAACTTCCTTTCACATTCAATATGAAGGCATGAAATGGTATATATATAGTGTTTTCTCAAGCCACATGAAAGGAGAAAAATAATTTTATCTCATTAAAGAATAATGTTGCTAGAATAGTAAGGTTTGGAGATAACACAACTACCAATATAGTTGGTAAGGGTATCTTAAGTTTGGACAATAAAAGACCAAGAAATGAAATGTGTTGTATGTGTAAGGTTTGAAACATAACTATCTTAGTGTAAGTAAAATGTGAAATCAAGGACACACATTAAACTTTAATGACATAGGATGTGAGATAAGGAGAGCCAAATAAAGAAGGCTAATTTCCAATGCTAAGAGGATTGAAAATAATCTATATGTCTTGAATGACATAAAGAAGGAGAGATGTAAGGCATGATAACATAGTAAGTAGAGTAGAAGAAGGTTCAAGTCTAAGGAGTACTCTAATACAAGACCCTTGGAGTTAATACACATTGATATTTATGGGCCTACAATAATTTAAAGCATTCAAGGAGATAACTACTTCATGTTGTTCATAGATGACTACACAAGAATGATTTGGGTAGTATTCTTGAAAGAAAAGTCAAAAGATCTTGAAATTTTCAAGGCATTCAAGGCTCTTGTTGTGAGTGACAAGAATGGGAAGAACAAGTGTCTAAAATATGATATTAGAGGATAGTTTTAGTCCAATGAGTTTGATGATTTTTGTGAGGTTCATGGAATAAGGAGATAATTCTCATCAATTAGGACACCTCAGTAGAATGGGTTTATGGAAAGAAAGAATAGGATAGTTCCAGAGATGGATAGAACTATGGTAAATGAGTCTATATTATCTAATAGATATTGGAGAGAGTTAGTAAGGACTAAAATATACATTTTGAATAGAAGATAGATAAGGACTAATGGAAATAATATTCCTTATGAACTTTGGAAAGGTAGACCTGCTAATGTGGAACACTTTAGAGTGTTTACGAGCAAATGTTTCATAAAAAGAGATGTGAAGAATTAGGAAAGTTTGATTCCAAATATGATGAAGGTATATTCTTAGGATACTCATCAATGAGCTCAAAGTATACATGTTATAACAAGAGGTTACAAAAGATAGTGGAAAACACCAATGTGAAGATTATTGATACAAGGAAATCACCCTCATAGTCAAAGGATACTTTAGATAATATGGAATTCAAGAATGAAGAGGAAACTATAGAGGTTGATGAAGAAGAATAATAATTTGAGGAGAGACGAGACTCAAAAGGCCCCTCAAGACAAATTCAAATAGATCATCATAAATCTTAAATCATTAATAACAAGAATACATGTATGTAAATAAGGAAGAGACTAGTAAGTAATCTAAATCAAGATAATGTTACTCTATTATCTAAGATTGAACTAAAGAATATTATAAAAATAATCAAAGGCAAATTTTGGATAGGTTTTATGAATGAGGAGTTAGACCAAATAAAGAAGAATGAGACTTGGGAACTAGTTCTTAGGCCTAAACACAAGAATGTCATTGAGACAAAATGGGTGTTTAGAAAAAAGTTGAATGAATATAGATAAGTCACTTGGAACAAGGCAAGATTGGTATGTAAAGGATATGCACAAGTTGAAGGGATAGATTTTGAGGAGAGATTTGTATCGGTAGAAAGATTAGAGGCCATTAGATTATTTATAGCAAATTCAAGATTCAAAGGTTTTAAGGTATCCCAAATGGATGTCAAATCTACCTCTTTCAATGAGAATTTAGAAAAGGAGGTGTATATAGAGCAACTTGAAGGGTTATCACTATCATGTGATAAGGACTATGTTTATAGGTTGAAAAAGGCTCTATTGTATAAATTAATCTCCTAGATCTTGGTATGATAGGTTGGATAGGTATCTATTGGATCAAGGATTCAAAAGAGGAGTTGTTGATAGTAATATATACATAAATCCAGAAGATGACCATTAGTTGATAGTAGTTGTCTATGTAGATGACATCATATTTTTTGGAAACATTGAGAACATGACCAAGGGATTTTTGGAGGTGATGAAGAAAGAGTTTGAGATGTCCATGCTGGGATAACTATCATTCTTTCTTGGGTTGAAGATCACCCAATCTAAAAAAGGTATATTCATTTCAAAAGCCAAGTACATAAGAGAGATGTTGAATAAGTTTGAGATAGAATATTTCAAGGTAATTAGTAAACCTATGATCACAAGGTATAAGTTGAGCAAGAACGATGAGTCTCCAAAGGTCAATCAAATGTCATATAGGTAAATTATTGGAAGTTTGATATACACCACTACCTCTAGACCTACTATCATGCAAGCAGTAGGTCTTGTGGGAAGGTTTCAAGTATATCCAAAGGAAAATCACATAAAAGCATTCAAAAGGATACTCAGGTATCTAAAGGGGATTATGAAGTATGATTTGTGTCATCTAAGAAGTAAATATTTTAAATTGATAGCCTATATAGATGCAAACTATGAAATAATTCTAGATGATATAAATAGTTCCAGTGGAGGAGGTTTATTCTTAGGTGGGTGAATATTTTCATGGATAAGCAAGAAGAAACCATTAGTAGAATTTTCCACTTATGAGCTTAAGTAAATTATAGTATCTTTATGTTGCACTTAGGTCATATGGATGATATGGACCCTAAAAGACTATAAGGTGTAGTATGATGGTCCTAGCCCTATCTATTATGGTAATATAAGTGTTATAAGCATCTCAAAGAACCATGTCATTTACTCAAGGACTAAGGACATTCCAATCAAGTATCATTTTCTAAGAGAGTACGTAAGTGAATAAAGTGTCAAACTTGAATATGTTTCCACATAGGATCAAATTGTAGACATTTTGGCCAAACCACTTCCAAAGGTAACATTTGAACACCTAAAATAAGAATTAGGTATAATTCCTTCCCCTAACAAACATTTAAGAAGCTAAGTACTTAGGGGGATCTAATCAGATGGTTTATTATCTCTAAGAGCAGGTGATTTATTCCAAGAAAGTATGTATGGAGATAGGGAGAACATTTTTTTATTATGACTCGTAAACTCAGTCCTATGTGTTGAGTATTTTGGTTGCAAGGACTATGATCTAAGGAGTTGTATACATTAATTTGTCATTTATGGAAAAGGGGGAGAAGAACCAGAATGGGGGAGATGAGAATGATCAATTTTTAGTATGTTTTTCCATCAACGACAAAGGGGGAGATTGTTGATAACTTTTCTTGTTGTTAAGGTTTGGAATTGATGTTATAATTAATGTCAAAAGTTCTTTAAAAGGTTGATATCATTGTTATTATTTTTTATTTTCATTGTTTTTTTAGAGGAGTTTATGAAGGTTGATGTCATGTAACTATCATTGTTATTATCATCGATGTCTTAGTAGTGCTCTAATGAGTGTTGTGTTGAAACAAACTTAAGTGTTGAAGGTTAGTTTACATGGTCATGAGGTCATAGGTCTTCATGAGGTCATTGAAGAGTGTAGCTATGAAGAGAGAATATTGATTAGTGTTGTAGTTATTATTAGAGTGTAATATATTATTGGTATATGTTCTTATTTCTATATGAATGATGTGAAGGTTAGCATGGAAGGTCCTTATTGTCAAATTTGTCAAGTGTTTGAGCCTAGTAGTGTCTTGAGAAGGTATGTACGTAGGATTCCTAGTCTTGTGAATGAAGAGGCATGATGGCATGATGAAATAAGGTTATATCTATATTTTTGAAATTGTGTGAGCATGTGATTGAAGTATTGAGATATTGAAAACAGGTTTGAAGGTTAGTTCAAGGCCTGATGAGGTGTGAAGATTGAGGTGTATAAAGCAAGGTGATGAGAGCATGGAATAATGAGGCATGAGGTTTAATTTACTAGAAAATAATGCACATGTGATATTTATCATATGTATGATATGTTTTTTTTACGTGTATTTTTGAAGTTTTAGATCAAATTTTGAAGGTTAAGGTAAGAAAAAGTGTTTTTATGTCTCTCAAGTGCATAAATTGAAGGGTTCTCAAGCTGAAAAGAATTATCTTGTGATCATTATCTCATCAAAACTTTTCATGGTCACGTAAGATATTCATGGTAGATGGGAAAGGTTACTAGCTCAAAATTATAGGCATTTTTTTGGTATTGAGGGGTTATGCTTTATGAATGATTGTTAAGTTTAGGACAGTTTTAAACCCTCTAAGAACCCTAATAAGGACCCAATGTTGAATATTTTGATCAAAAGCACATAGAATGGATTGGTATACTCAATTAAACTATTATAGGTTTTATTCAACCCTCATAGTCACCTATAGGTGTGATTTAGTTGTTAGGTGTGTGAGTAGAATCTACAAGAAAGTGTTAATTTCTCAAATATTTATTGTAGCAATTAGAGTTACCAAGTCAAAGTATGAAAATGGATTGATGATGAATCTTGAGACTCATGTTTAATTTAAATTAAGGTTTCCAAATAGGTTATATCCCTCAAGTGTGTTAAATTGGTCATCTACGTTAGCTAGTCATTAATAGGCCTAATGATAGAAATAGTGAAAAACCTAGGCATCAATGAGAAGATGATTAAGAATGTGTTTTCATGATATAATGATGAAAAAAAGTACATAATGATGTATTTTAGGAATTTTAATAATTTTTAATGTTTTTTATAAGTTTGGAGGTCAGTGAATATAGTGAAAAAGTTGCTCACAAGTTGAGTTGTCTAGTTTAGATGATATAGTGAGATATAAAGTCATGAGATTGGTCTGAAAGACTAATATTTTCCATTTAAATATATTATATTACTATATAATAATGATATAATGATATCATAATATCATATACATGCATCATAAGTCATTTAAGATGTCCATATAGGTGTTGGAAGTCTGAGTCACCATGACTGGTCTTTGAGGAAAACTAATAGTTTTGAGTGAGTGAGTTGTAAAGTTTTTTTAAGGCTCTATACCTTGTGTGATGAAGTATAATGTATTTTATTAAATTTTTTAAGTCTTTTAGGTTATTTTTATGTGATTTATTTCATGGTTTTATGGCTAAATATTGTGTTTATTTTAGTTTTTCAAGACAAACATTTTTGTGTGTGTGAAGGCCTAATGTAAATAGTACTAATGGTGTGATTCAAGTGGTAGTTGGAGATAAAAAAGTGTTTTGGACCTAATATGAGATTATTAGGTGTATATTTTAGTATAATATTAAGTTTTCCTACCATGTATGGAGTTTGAAAGTGTTCCAAGGAGATCAAAGGGTAACATGCACTAATAAAGGCCTAATTAAATCAGGTCTCCTTAAGGCCTAAAAGAGGTTTTGGTATTTTATGATATGACCAAAATATTATAATGATTTATTAATTTATTAAACATATTAATACATATGTGAAAGTGGGTACTGCTTATCAATAGGTGTGTGAGCTAGAGGATTGTATAAGAACATGACCTAATAGGCCTAATTAGTAAGCCAAAAGAGAGAGAGAGAGAGAGAGAGAGAGAGAGAGAGAGAGAGAGAGAGAGAGAGAGAGAGAGAGAGAGAGAGAGAGAGAGAGAGAGAGAGAGAGAGAGAGAGTAATCAAAGGAAATAATATATTAAAGAGATTAAGGAGGTCTTGAAAACCATAAAATGAGTGTATAGGATTATTCATGAATATATGATAGGGGTAATATATATGAATATCAAGGTCATATGGCCTACTTTGTCTTGAAGAGACCTAGTTGAGTGAAGAAGCATAGAAGGTAGTTTGAGAGGGATAGAAGAGTGGGATGAGATAAAGAAGTGATAATCATTTGTTGTGTGAGCAACAAAGTTTTATGAAGGTGATAAAATGTTTTAGTAAGATGATTTGGTGTTTATTCATCTAGGGGGTTGGTGCCTCCTTACAAGTTGGTGCATGCTAAAGCCTATTTAAGTGGGTGCTTGACTAGTTGGAGTTGGTGTTCCATGTGGAGTTGGTGATTCACTAAAGATTGGTTTTTTATCTTATATTACTATAGTATATTTTTATATATCAATGTTTTTCTTCCCCTTAAGGGTTTCCCACATATGTAATGTGTTTCTTGATCTTGCATGATTGCATATGCTTTGCTAGATGTTTATATTTTTAAGAATGGTTCATGTATGTTTAAGTGGAAATGATTGAATGTTTTTGAATACATTGATTCACCACCCCCATCACCTCTCTTAGTGATTATGCTTATAAAAAAATATATAGACTTATTTTTATAGTCATTTTTAGGTAATAAGACTAGAGAGATTGTGCCAAGTCGCATCATCTCACTAACTCAAAGGTGACATCAACATACTTATTTGTACAATAATTATCAAGTAAGAAAATCGATGATATTTTGCCAAGTGTCATCATCCTAAAATTTTTAAGGTGATGTAAATATAATTATTTGTATATTTGATGCTATGAAATCAAAGTAGTGAGATCCATCCACATGTTAAAATATCACTAACCTGAAAGCTTAGATCCCTAAAGTGATGGAAGTATTGAACTTGGGACCATGTGGCCTCAAGAAAAAAATTAAGATAGTGAAGGATAATCATAGCAACTTATAAGCATATCTAGATAATCAATAAAAGAGTGAAAATTTGATATCCAAGGTAGATACAAAGTGACAGGATAATGATTTGTTTCAAATATCCAAGAAAAGACAACAAGTAGAGGAGAGAGGGAGACTATAGTTCATAGAATTGAACATAGTGAACCCATAGTCTATCAAAAATAACCTGCACCAAAGATATAGTGAGATGGTTACAAGAATAAATTAAATGTAGAGGTAGAAATGGTAGATAGGTATTCATAGTAGCAATGAACCAAGATATCATTATACATCAACATTAGTGATATTGAGAAAATTTAGATTAGTAGAAAATGAAATTAAGAGAAATGTTTTTTATTTAAACTAAATGCATATATTTATAGTTTTAGAACAATCTATTATTCTAATATTACCTGGGCATCAACATTTAATAAGATATGCTATTTATTTAGGGGGATTTATTGTCTTGGGAATAAGCATAAACATGTGGCATGGACAAGACTAAAATAAATATCAAATGGCTTTATTTTTGGGATTGGTTAAAAATGAGTTGTCTCTACCTATTTGGATCGATGATCAGTTAATAGAAGAAATTGAATACTAGAGAGTGCCTATTATTTCTTTGATATTGGAGTGGGTGGGATATTGAATTCATTTCTATCTTGTAAATTGTATCTAAAATTATGCCATGACTAGATAGATCTTACCTTCTTCCTTCTTGATGTGTTATCATAGAAGACTGATTTCTAATCAATTATTCCCTTTAATTTTTTCATCAAGAACATTTAATTTATGATAGTGCATCATGGCCATGATGAACTAGCATTATCTATATAAGTCATATTGTAAAGGGTTGACAAATTTAATCCAAAAACACTATAAGAATCATGTCAAGATTATACATATTATTGCCTCATACTTTTTTGGATTTTGATTGTTTACCAAGCTTGATACATTTGAGTATTGAAACTTTGTTGAGATTGAGCCAAAATTTCACTTGCCCTTCTTACTAGTTTTATATTTATGGTTTACCAAAATCCCTTATTTGATAATTAATCTATGCAACATTTGAATATTGAAACTTTATTAAGATTGAGCCAGAATTTCACTTTCCCTTCTTACTAGTTTTATATTTATGGTTTACCAAAATCCCTTATTTGATAATTAATCTATGCAACATTTGAATATTGAAACTTTATTAAGATTGAGCCAGAATTTCACTTTCCCTTCTTACTAGTTTTGTCTTGATGGTTTACCAAAATCCTTGATTTGAGAAGTAATCTATGCAAGTATTTTTTATGATATTTTCAATGTGCAACTCAATATATAATTAAATTATTCATCATCTAGTTGAATTTTATTGGAGAGATCATTCTAGTTATTTTTAAACTTACATTGGTCATAGTGTGCAAAAGATACAAGATGGTGCAATTGATTTCTTTGATATATTTCTATATTTCTTGTTCCTCTATTAATCCTTGGATTTTTACTCATTATGGTGTTTTAATTTATGCAATAGCTATATTTGATGCCCAATGATTAACTAAAAACCATAATAATCTAATTTATGAGTATTGGAAGACATGTATCAATCAAAAATTCATCTCTTTTCTTCCCTACTCTTCCCTCTCATTTATATTTTTTTAATGAGAAATGACCTACCCAATACATTGTAAATAACCCATTTGTAGAGGAATCATCAATAAGATATTGAATATCAAGAGGAAAACATTTGAGCCTTTCATGTAAATAATTATAGCCTACCCATGATATAATATTATGGAAATATCTTGGTATTGGATCACCATCACATCCTAAAAATAATTGGAATTTTTTCCCATGAGTTGTTGACTACTTTTGTTCATTTAAATTAGCTAGTTCCTAACTGTGTTTGAATGAGTCATAATTTTATCCTAAAAATAGTCACATGATAAATTCATATGAGATCATAAAAAAATTTAGATACCAAACTCCATGGAAATTTTTTTACCATGATCCTCTCATCATTTCAAGAATGACATCATGCTTTATCATAAGCTTTCCAAAGGATCCATAATTCAACATAGGTTGTGTAATGAAGATCTAACTCCTCCATGAAAGCTAATCCAATTTTTTAGTTTTGAAATGAAAAATAAATTCTAATGAATTCCTAATGTTTAAAATAAATCACACATCTAAATAAAGATACCATAAATATCCACATAACTGCATTGAGTTAATCAACTAACACTCCTCTTTTGCATAACATCACAATTATATTTAGACAAAGGGACCCATACAAATGGGTGAAAAAATGTGTATATCATTATAGGCACAAGTATACTCATATAAAAATATAATTTTACTAAACACTTGTACTAAAGGTGACACAAAACAACATAAATACAATTTTCATGATAAATAATACTTTCACAAACTTACTACCAGACACATGTCTAGTCAAAAAACTTGTGCAACAAAAAACTTAGATAAATTAATAAACTATCAAACTTTTATTTGATGTAATATTATTCATTAATCTCTATGATCCTACATTAGTAACCCAATAATTATATGATCATTTACATGAATTCCTATTTTTCACTTTTCTTTTGGGCTCATGAAGATTAGTTTCAAGATCACACTCTTTTCTAAGGTGCAAGTAAATGATTATTTATGTGTCTTGGTCTTTATGTACTCTCCTCTATTAGGTAGATGTAATATCCCTTATTATATTAATCTTTATCACCTATTTTTTTATGAATCCATATGGAGGAAAATATAAAAATCTAAAAGAGTTAAAATCCATGTCATAAGAAAAGGAAAATTCAAAAATAAAATTATATCTTAAAAGTCAAAAATCACACTGAAAGATGTGATATTTTTAGCATATATCCTATTCTATTCAAATCTCAAAGTCCACAATTGGCTTCATGATAGATCTAAGGTCCATTAGAGTGCATTAGACTAATAGACTAGGGTAGGAGGTCTCATTATATCATTATCTATCTATATCTTACTACATTATAGTGCCACCTATTTTCTCACACAAGTACCTAATCTTCACAATAGACTAACTATTTTTTAAGGGGCCTTGAGGAGAGGGGAACACATTATGGGAAGGTAAGATCCTTTTTATTTTCCTGAATCCTATATTTTAAGGGATGATATGTATATTTCACTAGTTAACCCAAGATTATTTTTCTAGGGCCATAAATGTTGAAAAATATTAGTCTTTCCAAATTGATTTGAGTGTATTATCTATAGTAAAGACAATGTTTTCACATTGGTGGTGATATCTTTCCCTAAATTCATTTTTCCACCTTGACATGCAGGATTATTTCCAAATCTCCCCAATCTTTCTTATCTCATATTCTCCAGTTTTTTCAAAACATTGTAGCAATATGGAAATTTTAGATTTTACATATTTAGAATAGAATAATTACATCTTTAAATTATTGTGAGATTGATTTCTTGTTCATTCCATTATCTCTCTACAATTTTTCTTAGCTATTTTTGGGACCTTGAGTTTTATATTTTATTTTTCATTTATACATTTATACATTTTTCACATTTGTGTTTGAGTTTGGTTTGTTACTCCTATTACATTAATATTTTTACTATCATGTATAATTATTTTTGTATTTTGTTGGATTTATATTGTTACTTATCTTCCTTTGGATTATTTTTTAGTTTTAGGTTATAAGTAGCTTTGGTGTTTTGGCTTACCAATTTTACCTTGTCTTTTTTATGCTTCCTTGGATCTTTTGGTTGTAACCTAGCCTTATCGATATTAAATTTCCATTTTTACAAGTTTTTTCATCATTTATAAGATTTCTTTCCTTTTACTTATATTTATTGATTATATTGTGTGCACATACTTTTATTTTATCCATTTTTATCCTTATATCCTAAGGTTTTCTCAAATGTAGTTATCATTCCCTCCATAATAAATACTATGAGATTGGTGTATACCATGTAAATATTAGTGGTTAGTATAAATCCAAATCCAATGAAATTCTTACCTAATCAAAATAACGTGCCTTAGATTGAGCTTGAAAAGGGTAACAAGAAGATAATTACCTTCACTTACCAAAGTGATAGCTCCACTTTTGGGTCATAAGGATGTGCTCTAATTTTAAGGATGTATTTGTAATATTTTATGGAAACTATGTGAGTGTTTTAATGGCATAACCCTTTGAAAATTAAAAGTTGACTTAGCCAAATGGAAGGATGATATCAAGATTTATGAATTTATTTGACATCACTTTGTTATAGTTTAAAATCTTGTTGAGAATGGAGGGGTAATCTCCAATTATAGGATTTATGAATGAATGAAAATTGCTAATATATATTCAAAATAAATGGTGGAGAATGATTCCTCCCCCTCATTTATTTAGGGGAGTTAAGGAGTAAATATGGGAGGTTGGGATATAATTAAATGGAGTAATGAAGAGTGGGATTGATTGCATTATAATTTGGTGGGTAGATGACTTGTATTTTTTTATTGGATTTTATTTGTATTCTTGTCCCTTACATAGAACATTGGTAAGATTATCTTGGAATTTTTAGATTTGACTTAAGATTTGGAATTGACAAGTTGATTTTTTATTTTTGATAAATATGGAATTTGCACATTCCATCGATTTTTCATTAGAGATAAATTAACTAGCTTTGCATGATTTATTAGTTAATTAACCTTGATTTGATGTTTTTAGTATTTTTTAAGGTTTAAGAGTAAATAATATTACCTAATTAATTGATCAAGGATGATGTTCACAAAGTTTTAAATTGATTCAAGATGTGATCGACAAAATTATGATCATGATACATCAAAATAATATGTTTAGGGATGTGATGAACTATTTTGGGATAGAAATGGTAACTAATTCATTGATTTGGGATGATATAATAAATTAGGGTCTAATCATGCAATGGTACTAAATTATGGTCTATGACACTAAGGTGGTGGAAATGAGGTATCTACATTTTCCCCCTCTTTGAAAGGGTGTTATGAGACATTGGTGGAGTAACATAGTTCAAAAAAATGAATAATCCAAAAATAAAGGGCATGTGAGGATACCCAAAGTGATATGATGACGGTAAAAAGTATTAGGAGTAATGGTTTTAAAGAAAAATTTAAAAAAATGAGCTCATTAAGATGCCTTAAATGAGTGATGATGATGATATGATACCCCCTCAAGGGGTTAGATGAAGAAGAAATGATGTAGATAGACCCTAAAAATGAAAGATAATAAGGAAAATGTATGGAAAAGAAGGGGACATGATTAAGAATGGTGAAAATGGGAAGAAAATGGTGAAATGGGTTAAATTAGAGCTTAGTAGGTGAAAATTGAGTGCAGATGGTGAAAATGGGAGGAAAATGTTTGAAAATGGGGTGAATAGATAGAGGATAAGGGATGAAAACTATTCATTTTCACCCTAGACTTTAGAAAATTTTGCTCTAATTTTTCTTCATAGCCTCTTGTGACGATGTCTTTTATCCCATCTAAGAGGCATCGAATTAGGCATATGAGAGATCACTAGAGAGCAACAGATAGAGGGGCACTAGTAAGAGATTTTTAATTTTGAAAAATTTACTTTTTTAGGTCACAAATAGGAGGAAGAAGGTTAGGCATAGTGAAATAGACATTGTGAAAATGATAGTTCACCCACCTAAATGGTGGGTTAGCCACTTAAAATGGTGGGTTTTCACAAAAAACAAAAATTTAAATGTTTAGAAAGATTTCAATAATCATACTAAGATTTTTGAGAGAATTTGATAGCATTTGAAAATTCATGGAAGGTTTGCCATAACTAGAAATATCATCAAAGGAGTGGAAGGATCGATGAAAATAATGGTGGGATCACCAAAAATGGATATTTCACTAGGAAGAACAATGGGATCATTGAATAATCATGATTTTAGATGAAAATATGAATGAAAAGGATAAGGAATAAATACAAAGATATGATGATAAATATTAAAATGACTAAGTGTGCTAACATGTGTGACTATAAGAGTGATTATCTATTCTTACTACATGGGAGTGATAGTTGAAATTATTAGCAAGGACTGATAAAACAAGGAGGAGGTTATAATTATTGAGATAATGAGGTTGTATTACATGGCCTGTATGTTAAGGATTTTATCTAACCAGGCCCTGTTGAATACTTTGGCTGAGTGGTGGCACTCAAACATGGGCACTTTCCACTTGACACATAGAAAGATGAATGTGTTATTAAAGGATGTGTGGTAGATTTTGTGGATTTTGATCCACGAGTGATGACTCTAATAGTGAGTTTTAAGATGTATAGCCTTACTATAGTGATTATATGGACATATAGATATCAATTTATATGGTTTCATGATTGACTTGGATGAGTATTTGGAAGATGAGAGTATTAATTAGTTACCTATGATTTTGGTAACCATTGTCAATAACATCTTGTTTCCTAACAAGAGTAGTTGATTATTTTATAGTGGATTAATATGATTGATATTAGATATATGGGTGGATACAATAGTTTTTGTTTAGGGTCTGATTGCTAGAGATATTATATATAGAGCATACTGAAAGAGGAGTATTGGGGCATCCACCTTGCTACATATCTAGTCATGGGAGCATATAATGATTGAGATACTAGTAGATATGTGGCAAGATAGGCATGGTGATGATCCTAGGGTGTATGGATGGGTGATTTTATCAAGTGGTCAATGGGGTCACTTAGGCAACTTGGAATTCTATAAATAAGTGATCAATAATGTGTCACCTCATGCCATTTATTAGAGGACATATAGATGTGAGTAGTTTTAGTGGCATGATGAAAAATTATATATGGGTTAAATGATTATAGACTATTACATTAATATGTGATATGCTTATAATGTTAATAGATACATACTTGATATTTTGAAATTATAGTTTTATTTATATAAGAAAATACCATAGGGCCCTCATATTTTTTTCATGTATATAGAGAGGTGTCATAGTGGGGCCCATAGCTAAGGATTGCAATAGTTATGATAGATTAGTCACTTGTTTATCCAGTGCACTAGGATTATAGGGGGATTAATTGATGCAAGTATAGTGGATAGGTTTCATGCTTGGTGGGCAAAGGTGAGGCCTATATGATTGATTAGGATATTATCTCCACCAAGGATATCATTTTAGGAAAGGATACAAGAAGTACTATAGGCATATCCATGATAGTGGAGGCAAAAAGAGAGGTGATGAAGACTTAAGATAAGGATAGAATACTATCAATACTTGATAGATAGGGACATGTGGGAAATGGAGATAGACATGGAGATAGAGAGGGTGGTAGGGATGGTGATGGATAAGGATCTCCCAAGATTATTATAGATTACCCTAAATAGACATCATAGGTACTAGTTACCCACATAGTTATAGCTTCATAGGTGCAATCAATAATAGATACACATGTGACCATAGTATTGGCCTTAGATTTAAGTGGTTGAGATGGGGATAGACCACCCCATTATATGAGTTTAGTGGAATATGACATGTCTATTTATAGTTTACAAGAGTAGATAATGACTAGGGAAGCTAAGATAGTAGGGCTATCATGCAGTGTAATTAGTTGGGATGTAGATATTATAAAAAGATAGGAATATTATTATACTTATTGCAGATATATATTGAATACATATAATATTGTCCATGAGGGATGAAGAAGTTGAGAGCCTATAGGCTAAGAGGGATATTATATAGGGGTTGGTGACTATAAAGGGATTGTGGTAAGTGGGATCATAGTTAATGACAGCTAATAGAGAGGCTCAATATTATTTCACCCTATGTGATTAGGTTATAACTATATATTAAAAAAATGCCTTCATATGTAAAAATTTAATGAAGTGGTGCATCACCATCATAGAATAGGACCTCATCTAGATCAGTGTTGGCTCCACCTAGGTTAGATTCACCTCTAGATGGACAGAGTGAGGTACAAGATTTATATGTGGTTATGAACTTATAGATATTAGGATATTATACATTTAAGGAATATTCTTGTGATGTATATGGACATTCAATGTAAAAAAAGTATGACATATATGATGATTATTTTTTGATATTGCCTCATGTCTTACATTATGGATATATTCATTATAGATGTAATGGTGATGGATATTATGGTTTTGATGCACATGTCTTATTTTTATTACTAATTTTATGATGTGATGTACTTGGATGTGTTGTTTTTATCTAATGTTTAATATTATAACAAGATGGATAGGGAGATGGATAGGCTGGAGGGGTTAATGATGGATAGGAAGATGGATAAGGATATTCCATGATTATTATATATTATCTTAATCATGAAGCATAGGTACCATTTTCTCACATGGTTATAGATACATAGGTATAATCTATGATATACACATATATGACTATGGTAGTACCCTAAAATTCAAGTGGTTGTGATGATGTTGGACCATCCCATCCATTGAGGTTGGTGGAGGATGACAGGTTGATTTCTATTATAGGAGGAGATAACAGCTAGGGTGACTAATATAGTAAGGATAACGTGTAGTGTATTCATACAAGATGTAGATATTTCAAAGAGATAGGTAGATTAATACACTTAATATAGAGATAGCCCAATTTACTAGCATATTGGCCATGAGGAATAGAGAGGTGTATAGCCTATGGGCCAAGAGGGATATTGCATAAGGGTTGGTGAATTCAAATGAAATGTGTTAGGTGGGATCATAATTGATGAGAGATTATAGAGATGATAAATATTTCCACACCCTATATAAGTAGGATATAGTTATAGATCAAAGATCACCTTCATACATAGATATTTAATGGATTGGTGCATCATCATCATAGACTATGACCTTAACTAGATCAAACTAGGATATAAGTGAGGGATTGGTTGATTATTTTGAAAAGAAAGAACAAATAATGGAAAAAAGTGGGATGATGGGAATGGATGAGCTATCCTCAAAAAGGCCCTGTGGCTAAGCATTGTATACATAGTCTAAATGGACCTCAAGCCAATGTAGTTCTCCCTTTAAGGAAATATGTATCAATGGAGATGAAGATTTTGACAGATGGGAAATGATTCCTTATGAAGCAACATTAATTTTTTTATAATAGAGTAAGGATTGAAAACCACATGTGAAGAAGGCTACTAACTATGATAGTTTTACATTATTTTCAATATTTTATGGCTTTCTAACTCTTTTTGGGTTTTTTAGGATTTTTGGGGGTTTTTTTATTTTTAAGGATTTTTGGATTTTTGTTTTTTAGGGATTTTAAGCTTTTTTGAATTTTTAGGATTTATATTTTCTATGGATTTTCTAATTTTAGGGATGTTTGGTTTTTTTGAATTTTTATGGATTTTTGGAATATGTGTGTACAAGGGATACTAACAATAGGAAAACTGACTCTAGTAGTAGGAAAGGATAGCAATGTTCAATGGAGGACGAGTGGGTGGGTGGAGATAATGAAAACTCTTCAAAGAATCCAAAACTAGGAGAGCCATATATTACTATTCTACTCTAATGTAATGCTACAAATATACTTGTTTGATGTAGATTATATAAACCATTATGTGCCCTATAGTGCTTGTAGTTTGTCACCAAGGTCAAAACGTAAGAGGTAAATGGATATGAGTATGAAGGATATGAATATGGATGGAGGATTTTATACATGGATCTTCCCCTAAGCACATGGGTACTCATAAACAATGCTTGATTTTCAAGCATAAAAACACTTGAGGTGCACGATGTTCATGGGATCATCAAGTTCTTAGATGCGTTATATTAACAACTTGTAGGTGCATGCACCATACTTAGTATTAATGATATAGGGTCCCAACTAATTAGGCTCAAATTTCCCTTTATTTTCATGATCAACATTCATTTTCCTTTGGTTTTCTTTTAAAACTAGGTCTCTAACTTAAAATTCTTGATATTTGATGTGTTTCTCATAGTTATGACCTAATTGGTTATGATAGACCTTGAAGTGATTAAGGGAGGCTAGACATTTCTCATATAAAAGTTCTAATTCTGATAGCCATGAAACTCAATACTCCTCATCATCAATGATATCTATAAATTAGATACATAGGTATGGTAATTCAATCAAAATAGGGAGTACGGATTCAAATCCATAGACCTAGGAATATGGAGTTACACCTGTGGGTGTGTGAATGTTGGTATGATAAGCCCACGAGGTAGGATAAAGTTAAAAATACTAATCATGGATATTGTCATTGGCTGTCTTCTTGATAATTTTGATGATAGTTTTGTTAGACACATTAGCTTCATCATTGCCTTAGAGATGGTAAGGATTGGACCATCTATTTATAATATGGAACTAATTAAATAGGGATTTCACGTCATTATTCTTTAAGGACTTACCATTATCGATAATGATAGAAAATGAGATGTCATATCAACAGATAAGATTATTTAAAATTAATTTTGATAACTCTTTCCTAGTTAGATAGGTGAGAGGAATAGATTTTTACCACTTAGTAAAGTATTCAATAGTAGTGAGGATATGTTTATGGCCATCAAAGGATGTGGGATTCACATTCCCTATGAGATCAAGCCCCCACATGAAGAAGGGCCATGATGTTGTTATCAATTACAAATATTGGGATGGAGTGTGAATAAGATCACCATGCTTCTAACATGGAACACATCTCTTGGTGTATTTTTAGGAATATGACTCCATGGTTGGCCAATAATACCCTGTGTGAATAAGTTTCTTGGAAAGGACCATTTCACTAGAGTGTGCCCCATAAATCCCATCATGAACATATTTAATATCTAAATTAACCACTTCTAAATTTAAAACATGAAGTAAATTTATGTCATAATCTCTATAATTAATCATACAACTAAGAAGGGTACAATAAGAGGCATTTTAGATAAATTATTTTTGTTGGAATTATGATAGGTGAGTAGGAAATGTGTGATCATGATGGTAGGTGTCGATATTATGATACCATGGTGAAATGGGATCAATAATATGATGCACCATTTCATATTATAGATGATCATATGATGGGATGATAAAGCTAGTTGATCAGGAATCAATATTATTGAACATCTATGGACATTTTGAGGAGTGACCTAGTGGTGGCCATCACATCTTTTGACCTATTATTTGCATGTGGTACCTACTCAAATTAAATGTCCACAAATTATTGTTTCAATATGTTCACCATGGTATTATATGACACTATGCTATCATATTTATTTTAATAATGATTATTGACCTAGTTAATGATTAATTGAGTCATCAAGAACTAAAAATTGTTTGATGTTCCACTAGATAGTGAGTTGAAGTCTTATAATGAAGGCCACATACTCTATAATTTTATTTTTGCATGGGAATCTAATGTGAAAAGCCTTGGGAATAATATCCCATTATGGGTTTATGAAAAAAATACCTACCCCAGAGCCATGTGATGTGAAGGACCCATCAAAATATAACTTACACTATTATGACTTAGTAAAGGATACAATGGATTCATTAGGAAAACTAATGGTTAAGGGTTGTCTATGTAATAAAGGAGCCTCTACGATCTAATCTACAAGAACCTACCCTTTGACTGCCTTAAAATTTTCATATTCAATTTAAAATTCACTAATTAAAATTACCCATTTAGCTATTTGACCCATGAGTGTTGCTTTAGATATGAGATATTTAAGCAGATCGACCTTGGTAATTAGAATAGTCTTATTATTGACCATATAATGACATAATTTTTGGGAAGAAAATACTACCACCAAACATTATTTTTTAATGTATGAATAATTATTTTCATAATATACCAAGGTTCAAGTTAGATAATAGACAACCTTTTCTTTTCCATTTTCATCATGTTGAGACAAGAGTCCCTTAAGGCATGTTGAGTTGTAAAAATGTAGAGTAGTAGTGGTTTGCCTAATGTTTGAGGAAATATCACTATAGGTTTTTAAAAATATTTTTGGAGTTTATCAAATGCTTCTTTTCATTCCATGTGCTAATTAAACTCAGTGTTCATCTTAATAAGGTGTGTGAAGGAGTGACACTTGTCAACCAATTATGAAATGAATCTTTCGATAGCCTATAATTTTTCCTTGTATACTATGTAGTTACTTGAGATTAGATGGTGGGGGGATTTATGTAATAACATAAAACTTGGATGGATCAACTTTAATACCCTGACATGATATAATATACCATATAATATTTCTTGATGTAACCCTAAATACACTTTTTTTGGATTAAGCCACACTTTGTATTCATGGAGCCATTTGAAGATTATGTGTAAGACTATCAGTTATTATTTTTATGTTTTTTTAATTTACCTAATATTTCATCTAATAGTATTCAAAAATTTCATGCATTATGTCATGTAAAATTAATGTCATGGCTCTTTGATGTGTGGCACCTACATTTGAAGGCCAAAGGGCATGACCTAATAATAAAATGTTCCTCATGGAATGGTGAATGTTGTCTTGTTTTGAATTTTGGGTGTTATTTGGATTTTATTATATCCAAAACATCCATCCATAAGTGACAAAAATTCATGTCATGTCATGTAATTGACTATCATGTCAATATTAGGTAATAGAAAGTCATCACTGGGGTAAGATTTGTTGATGCCTCTAAAATTGTGCATAGGTGAATTCCCATGGGATTATTTTTTATTGTAACAATATTGGAAATCCACTTAGATTAGTTGATGGGCCTAATGAACCATACATCAAATATTTTTTTAATCTATTTCTTGACCAAGATTATTATCTTAGGGATCATTCTCTATAACTTCTATTGATAGGCTTGGCATCTAGGTGCACAATAAGATCGTGGACTACTAGATATGCCTCCAATCCAGGCATGTCAGTATATGAACATGTGAATATGTCAATGAATTATTTCATGATGGAAATGAAAATATCACACTCTTCTTATGTGATGGAATCTCTAAGTTTGACCATTTTAGGATTGTATGTTTTTCCAATGTTAACATTAATGGTGTCTTCCACAAGTAGTGTTGAACTAACTTGTAACATTGTTAGTGCAAGAGGAAGGTGAAATTTTTAATCAACTAGTGGACATATAGGATCATATAATTATAATTTAAAGTTTGAATATGAGTCATTAATTTAAATTAGTGTCTATGTGAATGTACTAAAAAATTCCTTCACTAATACCTCATATGTTTTTTATTCACATGGACCAATATCTGGTTCAATTTTGATGATCGTGGGACTGTGCTGATGTTTTAACCACTTAAGGTGAGATTCAAGTCCCCCATCCATTGGTTCCATGAGGAGGATTTCACCAATGAAAACATATTTACTTTTACTTTTATAATTATCTAATAGTGCTTTAGAGAGGTTTTTACTAGGGGACATTGATTTTTTCTTTTATTTTTTGATTGGGTAACTCTTCTTACTCCCCAAATTAGGCTATTGTATTGAGGATAATTTAAAATATTTTTTCATGATCAACCCATGGGATATATCTCTAATCCTTAGAATATTTATGATAGCCTCATAATTCTAAAATATGTTGAAGGGTATATGATCATGTTAGTCCCATTCTATGAGGTCAGGGTATTGGAGATTAAGGTTGATGATAAGTACAATGGTGTTATAAAATATAGTGGTCTCAACATATTTATTGTAGATACTATAGAGTGATTTTGTGTCATTATCATAAGATTCATTATTAGACATCATAGTACCATCACTAATGATATCATAGGGTTTAACCCTTGGTGGTTTATATTTGATGTCACAATATCCTTTATGCTTAGTAAGGGGGATAGGTTCAAGAATCCTTTGTTTATTAGTGCCCAAGCCTTTACCTTTTTAGTATATGTTTTCACATATATTATTAGGTATGGGATATTTGTTTCTTTGATATCAAGATGTTAAACCATCATCATATATCCAAGAATCACTATAAATTTTAACATGTTCATTGTCTAGAAGACCATTATTGAGAAAGAAGAGGGAACCAAATTTATATAGATTTGTTTTGTTTCATCGATTCATGGTTGGACCGCCACATATTTTTTGGAAAATGGGAAGTTTTTCTATATGGAAAGCATTATCGATTTCATATTCCCCACAACCTTTTTCCACGATTTTGAAACGTGAGGAAGTTTAAGGAGGTGGAAAAAAAAACTATATGGATGGATGTAGGAATATGATTTAGTGGCCTCTGGTGCTTTTGGTTTTTCTTTATTGGATACATGCTCTATGATAAGATAATGATCAATTATGTTTCACTTTTCTTACAGCATTTTGTAATATTGATATGGTTGTGGATCACCAAAGATTATCATCTCCAAACTAGAATACAGGAATTTGATACATTGATACAAAGTAGAGGGTATGACATGCATGTCATGAATCCAAATATTCCCAAGGAGAATGTTATATGGAAATTTAATATCCATAATGTGGAGAAGGGTCTGGTGGGTGATAGGCCCAACCATTATAGGCAAGTAAATAACATTAGTTGAATATATATCTTCATTATCATACAATTTTATGGTGATGATATAGTCTTCCAATGTTGATTTTGTATATTTGAGATGTTTTATCAACTTTAGTGTGCAAATTTTCAGCCGTGGCCCATTTTCTATGAGTATCCTTTTTACTTTGTGCTTAGAGATGATTACCTAAATGTGAATGGGGAGAATATCAGATGGTCCTAATGGGAAAAATTTGTTATGTTCAAATTTTAGCCACTGTGTTGATGAAAATTTACCTATGAATACTTGTAATGATGAATGGTCAATGTCATTATGGACTATGTAACATTGAAGGGTGATTTACAACACATCTTTCTGAATAGATAATGTTTTGAGAAGAATCTAAAATGGATATTTGTGTAGGAGTCTTTTTAAGCTCTTTGAGGAGGTCATATTATCCTTTATATTTAGATATTGATGGGTCTTAGATGGTAACCTTTGAAGGTTTTTTCACATAAAGAGAATGAATAGTGACTTTAGTAGGTGTTTGAATGGAAAGGCCTTGAACAGTGACTCTAGGGCACCAAGTAGTGACATCATAATCTTGGGCTTTATGTTTTATTATAGTAATGTGGTGGTTGGTGATTCGGAAAACAATAATTTGATAATTATGTGGAATTATTTGATAATTTACATTGTTGGCACAAGTGTTCTGACCTTGGTTTTATCTCAATCTTGACTTTGTTATTACTATTGATTATGCTATGAATTATCTTGCTTATGCTTAACAAATGAGTCCTTGAATATTATGAATTATTTATTTTTGGATGATGAAGCATCACTATATAATGAAATTTAACTAAATATAGTATATATTTGAAACATTTTTTTATTTTCATACATCTTTTTTTACATGGCCTTAGATTATATGATAATCATAGTACTCATCATATTTGTATCATTAGGAATTGGTAGATCCTCATCAAATGGATTCATCAATTGGAATATGATATATTGAGAGGTTTTTTGGCATGAAAAATTTCATGTACCCATACTTAAATTAATATCAAAAATATTATATCTGAAATTAAATTTGTACTGGTAATAATTTATGTATGAGATATGCCCATTCTACACTAGCTAGTGAACCCAGATTTTGGCAATTTTTGAGAAATACCACAATATTTCAAATACAAAACATATGGAATTTTTTTTTGCATTTAAATAAGTCCAAAAAAATTACAAATTAATTAAATATAATCCCCACATTATTTCTGAAATGAGATACAATGTTTGGGCAAAACCCTTGTCAGTTCCACACGTGTGCACTACAAATATTATTCAAAACACATCATCAATTTACAATAATTATAGAATGAAGACACAACACAATAAAATACTGAAATAAAATGAACTCAACCTAAAAATACACTTGATATATATTTCAAAAAACCTATAATTATTAAACAAACACCTTCAACTCCACTCACACTAGTTGAAATCTACACTCATTTAATATTTGTAACAACTCTTGTATGGAATTGTATCTTTGGATCATAGGGGTTTCATCCTAAAATTCTTGGTATACTTGGGTTTTCATAAAAATACCACCTTCATCCAAGAGTTTTCATTTCAAGATGATCTGAAGAACATTGCATGCACATTGTTCTAATAGAAATAATCATTAGTTTAGTAAAAGATTTTTCAGAATCAAATCACAAAATATAAATAACCAAGAAGACCCAAAGGGGGAATATATATATATATATATATATATATATATATATATATATATATATATATATATATATATATATATATATATATATATATATCCTTGATTTATAAATATGAAAAGATAATTATAAAAATCTATTTGTTATCACCTTCTTCTAATTTCCATAATTTTCTTTAATTCTGCTTTTCCTAATTTTATCCTATTCCCAAATTTTCCCAAATCTACCAACTTTTTTGGAGGATAAGAATGCAAAATTACTTTATTAATTTGATTTAAAACCTACATCATTATCATTCTCCTTAAAATATCATGCCCCACTTTGGCTAATAAAGCATTCAATAATAATATTTTATTAATTACTTGGTCCTTTTTATAAAAATTAAGAAATAATTAATATTTTAGGTCCAAATAATCAATATTAGATAAATTATTTACCTTTCTCCTTATCTAAACCTAAAGATCATATTGGAATGTGTTTATCACTCCAATTTACTCCTTATCATGAGATACCCATGATATTGGGCATTCCTTGAAAAGGGGAAGGTGGGGACAACTATAGACTTTTATCCTCTATTTTAGGATCAAGTTGGGATCAGCCTAGGGCTTGATAATGGGTATTGGAATTCACAAATGGAGTCTAAATGAATAGTATCTAAGATATTCACTATCACCACCAAAATTTCACTACGACGCACTTCACACAAGTTAAATATCGTTATGAATATTTGAATGTTGGCTTACACTTTCTAAAACAAGGGGAAAAGGGTATTTCAACTTCATTAAATAAACATAAAATGAATTCAATGTGTTGGTCACTAAACTAAGTGAACCTACCATAGTTATACCACAGTAGATTGAGCTTCACTAAAGTTATACCTCTAAGAACATATAGTGGGGAGAGTCTGAGGGAATTAGGAACATGCCTTCAAATGTGAATTCTAACTAATAATGAATGCTAAGAATTTAATGTCAAAAACACATAAATGGCATATGATATTTTGTAACTAATAACATAAATTATCAATACTACCAAAATGGAAATGAGAGAACTCACACAAATATTATAATAGCTAGGCATATCATAACATTGACATACATAAAGGATCAAAGTATTAATCCAATTTTCCTAGCACTGATGATCATTTAAAAATGGAGATGAAAGAAGATTGAAACACATAAAATACTCTCTTATAGAAAATAGATATTATATTCATTAAAAGAGTAAAATTATTATTATAATATTCAATCTAGGTTGATTTCATATTCTAGATTGGTAAAGGAAATGCAGGTGATATCCTAACAATAATCCAATAACACTTTTGAGCTAATTTTGGTTGAATCTGAAAATACAATATGGATTTTCCTTAAATATATAAGGACTAGGGATAACCTCCAAAAAACATGAAGATCCCATCCTAGGCCCTAATGGTCATTCATTATGGTTACAACCATATTTAAAATTTTGAACCAAAAATCCCTACAAACTCATAATATATTTTTGAGGGACCACTAGTTGACACGGAGAGGTAGTTAAGAGGGACTATATCCTAACTACTTTGACTGAGCACTCCTAGATTCCAATGCACCTATCATGAGGTTGAACTACTTGTCCAAGTTCATTATGAACTCCTTGAAGATCACTTTAGCCTAAGCTACAAGTTTATGGGAGATTTGGAAATAAAATTATATTAAGGATTAGACTTTGAAGACTTGGTTGATATTAGTTGTGGAATGAGTTGACAAGACTAGCACCACATAGGCTCTTTCTTAATTTTATTTGGCCACTTTCTCCCTCATAACCTAGGTGGACTATGAATTGCCCTTGGTCAATTAAGGTGCCATCCAAGTGGAATAACATGGAGATATTAACCTCCTTGAAGTAGGTCAATATCTTCTTATTTCCCTCTTCCAAGGGTCATATTATAGTGTGGGTCAAGGCTAACCATTCCTCTATTACTACTCTCATGTTCTTGACATAAGTTTGGTATAACCCCAAGTCTGAGGTTGGCATTAGTTTGATCTCTAGGAACATTCCCTTATTGATAACCACTTTTATCTTATGAAACTTCTCATTGATCTCTGTGATCCTCCCCATGTAGGCATGCATCTATTGTATGAGTGATCTAGTCTTAGCATGAATTTCTACTACTTTCCTAAATATTGGTAAAATTAGTAGGAGGGTATCCTTAACCTTATAGATTATTTTAATTAGGAACATGATTTTCACCTATGTCTCAAGGGTTTGGAATTGTCTTTTCAAGTCCTTAAGGAACTTATTACATATGGCATGGGTAACATGAAGGATGGACAGTGGGTCCCTAACCATATTTTCCTCTCTAGTGGTAGTTTTCACTTTAGTGAGGGAAAACAAATCTTTTGTGGTCTATCATATCACTAGATTCCCTTCTGGGACAAGTCTCTAAGTAATCATCATCTTCATGCTCTTGAATGCTCTATCAAAACTTCATTACACATTTGGGTTACTATGGACATCTATCTATGTCATGTGACCTTGAGACTATCCCTTGGGTTGTGGGAGGTGTAAGAGGTGTGGTTGAAATGGTGGAAAAGGGAAAAGAATGAGGTGGAGGGGAGATGGAGGAAGTGGATGGAGTGAAATTAGAAATGAGTAGAGGTAGAGGGGGCATGGGAGTGAAAGGAGGGAGAATGAAGGATGAGGCCTAGGGGAGCATTTTTACTCTCTATTATTCCTGAGTGAATTTAACCTAAGGAAAAAATTACCCTAAGAATTGATCATACAATAATAGGGAAGAGATAGGCTGGTTGAAGGTAAATCCCATAGGGCCTTAGGTAAGATAGAGGGGGAAAAGGAACCAATCATCAAGACACTGCTACTAGGGTTGGAGGATTCTTCGAATCTTATGGAGGAGTTAGAGTTAGAAATAAAGGCTTTAGGGATGGATATAGAGTATAGGTCACTGTTTGCTTCTTCTTTGTCCTCTTTCTAGGGTTAAATCTAGGTGTTAAGGTGGATGGTTTGACTAGGATAGTAAGGAATATAGGGGTTGATGGTGGAGGAATTGAAGGCATGAAGGATATCACCATTATAACTAGAGTGGGGTTTGAGAGGGTCCCTAATATAATTAGTATGCTCCCAAGGGATATGAGTATGCCTATTGCTATAGGCACTCAAAAGGGTTGCATGAGAAGAATCCAGGTTGTGAGATAGGAGGAGAAAAAGGGAATGAGGAAGTGAGTATGCTCAAAATTATTGAGTCTAAGGGTAATTGGGTGAAATATGGAAGGGGTGAGATGGTAAATAGAGGGGGCATACCCTAACTAGTGGGCATCAACACTAGCATTTAGAACATAATGGGAGTGATGGGTAAAAGGGAAATGGGAGGAGATACAGGAGTGAGTAGGGAAACATAGATGGGTGCCTTCTAGGTGCCTCATTTATGGCTCATTATCAAGATATCAACCACATCAAATCTTAGGGGTTATATTTCTAGTAGTTGAGTGGATTTCACTTGGGATATTTGGCATCATGTAATCTAGGATCATCTCTAGTGCCACTTAGTGACTGGAATTACTAGAGGAGGTTGAGGTAGAGTCTGAGAAGCAACTAGAGGTAGAGATATCTGGTGTAATTTGAGATGGAGCTTGGGGAAGAAAAGGTAGTGGGATGGCCTAAAATATTCTTTGGGAGATGGATAAATATTTGAGAGTTAGGTCCTCCACTAATTGAGTAAGATCTAGAGGAGTTGTAGAGGGGCATGCACGAGCCTTATTCCCTTTCTTCTTCTTATTCACTATTATTTTGGATAACACCTCTTGGTCATCGATAGTGTTCAAGTAGATAACATCTTCATCTTCATCTTGATATCCATAGTTGATGTTGAGTTGAATTGAGTATTGTACAAATGGGCCTAAATAACCTCTTTTAGTTCCTATTGCTGAATTTTTCATTTTACCAGGGTGAAGGATTTTTGCCCAACCACCATATTTTATATCAAAGGGAAGTTCTTATAAATTTGGTGTCATATGGTGATTAGGATTTTCAAGTATGCCTTTTTCTTTTATTATATGTAGAACCTGAAGATGTCATTCACCTTTTGATAAGATATATCTTATTCTACTAAGTAGTTAGGGATGTAATATGAAAAGTGAAGGGAGTATTAGAGAAATCCCATAACTCATATCACCATGTCATCTTTATACAGACTTTAGTCCTTAATGTTTGTGATGGAATCCCCGATTTCCTTTAAGATTTAAGGCATAGGGTTTTGTTTACTACTTGGTGCACCATTGAGTAGAAGTGGTCATAGATGTCCTAGACATGGTAGTGGAACTGGTAGCCATATAACTTATAAAATACCACATGGATGTTTGGGCCACCAATAACCCATGCAAGAAAGGTTAGAGGTTTGAATAAGAGCCTCTTATGGATTGTATCTAGAAGGTAGCTCATCATCTTAAAATTTCCCCTAGTTTGGGCATTTGTAATGGTATAGACCAACTTGAAGTTGATCAACCCTCTGATGTCTAGGATGTTTGAACATCTCAAGATCATATGTAAGAGGGGAACCTATAGCTCATTAACATGTTGGTAATATAATTCCTCAAGTAGCTATTTTAGTAGTATCATGCCTACTCAGACCTCCTCCTAAAAGGTGAGAACTATGTAGGCATTTATTTTATCTTTATTGACCCACTTGGAGTTAGAATTCTCATCTAGTTGTGGAGGATGTCATATATCTATTATGTACTTATCTAGATCGATACTTCTACTACATCATAGGATAATGAAAATTCTAGGAGGGAGCAACACACCTTGAAGGCATTCCTAAATATGCCATCAATCTATTTTTAAGATTTGTGTGAGCACACCCAATCATTGGCAATGTCTTACATGTGGATGCCCTTATGCATGATATTTCCCATTAAGTTAGTGCAAGGAAACACCTTTGGTTTGGCTATGGATATATGGAGTCCATACTTCCTATAGGACCTAAATGCATCCTCATATTCATCCAATGGGTCATGTATACACATAATATTTTCACACTTTTATTGATTACTAACACTTTGTATCTTACAAGAACCTATCGAGTCTCAATCTCTCTAAGTGCATGATTTAAGGGGTGCATTAAGAAAGGGGTGGCTAGACCATTGGTGATTCATAAGATTATTATTCCTTTTTCCACTTACTATCTACACTCTTACCTCCTAAAACCTTGAACCCTAAGCTTATTTCTCTTTTTTCTATCTATTCCCACTATTTGTCATGCTTTATCCCTCATTTCTTACCTTATTTCCCATTTGACTAGGTCAACCTGGTCAACCTAGCTTATTTTAGGGATACTTTGCCTTTCCTTGTTACTTTGCATCCCAGTTGACCTAACACAAACTTCAAGCATTATCCTGATAATGTGCTAGGTTAACCTGGTCAACCTAGCATAGTCGACATGTCTAAAAGTCTTTAGGGTGAGATACTAGTATATATATAGGGTCATCCTTACCATTTCATAAGAGAGTTGAATTAATCAAAGAATAGTGAATGAACATCTGCTTATTGACCATTCTATTTGAGGAATAAAGCTTTAGGTTTTAATACTTTTCTTTTAGAGCTCTGATCTTATCTTATGGATAAGTTTTTTAGATGCTTAAGTAGGTCATGTAGCCTAGATATGAATTATCTTGGTTATCCTTACAAGCCACAATAATCTCTTATGAAGCACCATTGGCCAAGGGAGAAGTTGAGACTAAACAAGTTCATCTTCAAAGGTAAGTATTCCTAAATTTATTTCTCCTTTGTAAGAGTAGATAGATAATGCAAGATGTATTCTTTTCTCCCATGAATTAGGATCACATATATATTGACGTGAGTATATGTCTCCTATACATGTTTAGTTTAGTTGTTATTTACTTGTTTTATTCTAACCCCCACTTTATGCCACAAGCTTTGGTGATAACTAGACTAGTTTTCTTTTCTTGTTATTAGATTAGTTGAATTTCTTTTTTATTATCATAAATGAATATAGAAACCATAGGACTCTTTTAGGGTTATCGTACGATTGTGTTAGACTATAGGCTTTAGAACCCTACCTAACATGATGTGTTGTGATAGATGAGACAATAGATCCCCTAATAAAGTCTATAAGATCCTTAAATTGGTCATGCTCCCACTTAATAAGTGTGTGCCCCAATCAGAAGTGTAGGTGTGATCTATCTTATCTAATTTAGGATTAATTCATAGCACCATGTAGTTACAATTACATGCATTCTGGTGAACCCAACATTAATCAAACCTTTACAGGGTTTATTTCACTTATTTTATTCATTTTTTAAATCTTTTCTATCATATTTTTTTACTTGCTATCTTGACTCTATCAACCCACATATTTTTATCTAAATCGACTAGCTTGACCCAGCTTAGGTTTTCAGCACTTTGTAGACTTTCTATTTAGCCTACTAGGTCAATCAAGTTGACTAAAATAGGTTCTTATTCATGATTCATAGTGAAAGTTATAGATTTTAGACTTTCATATTTTTAGTCCAGTCAACTAGGTCGACTAACTTGACTTAGCATATTTCCAAACATTCAGTTTAGTCTACCACATCAACTAGGTTGACCTAGTTCTATAAATTAGACTAGTTCTCACTAAGGTTATAGGTTAGTTACCTATTCTATTTTCATCTCCAAAAAGCTAAGGTAAGTTTATATTTCTCTATTTCTACTTTTCTCTATACTTTTCTTTCAAAATTGCAATCTATGTATGTGTACCAATTAGATTAGTCAGCGTCAATTTTATTGATTATGTATTTAATTTTAGTATCTACTTTTATAGACTAGCTATAGGCATATCTCATTTCATTTTTTCCATCTTTTTATAAATCCTTTCTCATTTTTTTTATGTTGTGTTGTGTCGACGAACTCAACTCTACATTATCCCAGGCCATACTTTCTACCTTTATCAATTGTACTAGGTCAACTTGGTCAACATAGCATTTTATGTAACTCATGTGTAGTGCACTAGGTTGACTTGGTTGAATTAGAATAGTTTTCAAGCATATTTCCCTTTTTTTTAGCTTCTACTCTCTGTACTAGGTCAGTTTTATGGAACCTATCCAGCTTTATTGTCCCTATTTTGCACTAGGTCGACTGGGTCAACCTAGCTTTATTTTAGTCACTTTTTGAATCCTTTATTTTATCATTTTGATTTCCTTCCTCTTTCATCATGTATTTCCTATTGGATTACAACACTAAATCTCAAACAATAGGCATGATGTAATTCACCAATCCTCTTAGGTTTCCCATAGACAAAGTAGAGTTCCTTTAGAAAATGTTAGTAATGTCCACATTACAAATTACACAATGTACAATGGGTTCCCTCATGATACCTCTTTAAAACATAATCCTTCTTTTCTCCTATAAAACCAACCTGAGTTAGAGTATACTCCCAAAATGATTTTTTTATTTACTAATTTCCCCAACATAAAGGGAAATATCCATCTACCATTTAAAATCTCATGATTAGTGATCAAGATAATGAACCTCATTCACCACATTATACATTATCAAATGGATTTTTTAGTATTGATTTCTTTGCTTCATAACCTCTCCCTTTGATCATGACCTCTTCTCATGCTTCTTCTTCTTATTTCCTTTCTTCTACCTCCATGCCTAGTATCTCAACTATCGTGGTTGGTTCTACATCTAGTGGACCTCTCTTAAGATCCACTATCCTTAATCCTTCCACTAGATCATTATTTTATACCCAAGCCACTCATGCTTCTAGTGCTTCTTCATCTCTTCCATTCACTAGTCCATATTTTTCTACACAAGCAAGGTTTTCCACTAGTGTCTCTCATTCTCATCATTCATCTCAAGCTCTCAAAAACACCAATAATGGTACCCAAGCCACTAATACCAACACCAAATCTTCTAATAATTTTAGTCAAACTCACCAACTTCTATTGTAAACTCTCAATAAAATGAATGCTTTCTAAACCTGTAACACAAATCAAATGATGAGAATGAAAAATCACCTTCTTCATCTTCAAATGCAACTACAACTAATGGATTAGGGCACACATAACCAAAGTGTTCCTCCTCCTCCTACTCTTCAATATTATCAAGGTAATATTATTCCTCAACCTCCTTTAATCAATATAACTATCAAGTATCTATAAAATGAACCTCTCACTACTCATATTTCTAACATTGGTATAGGAGGCATAACACCTATAATCTCTTATAATGGATCAACTGATCCTCATCTTCATCTTAAAACATTTGAGAATATTTATAAATATTGGGTTAAATTAAATACCTTTTTTTCTACTAAGATCCTTACTAAGACCCTCACAGGTGATGCCTTAGATTGGTACAATCAACTTAGACCTTATTCCTTTACTAGTTTGGAGGATTTAGTGAATGCTTTGGTTCAAGAATTCGAAACTAGTGATCTTCCTAAAATAACTTTGGTCCATTTAATAAATTGCAAGAAAAGTGAAAATGAAACTATGAAAGCATTTGTTAAACAATGGAAGACTTTATCAAACAAATATGAACACAACATGGCTAATGATAATCTTTTTCATCTCTTTACAAATGATCTTTATCCCAAATTATAATATCAAGTCTGTGCCCTTTCTCTATGCACTTTAGAAGAAGATATTTATCAAGATAAATGATAAGATTTCATTATGCATCAATTTGAACCACCCAAACCTTCCATTGTTTCTTGTCTATTAATTTAAAATGAAAACTATAATGTTACCAGTGATGGTGTTTCTACTTCATATGATACCATTCACCATGTTCAATCTATTGTTCCTACCCCTTCTTTGGAGCTAGTTTCCTCTTCTCAACAATTTACTAATCCTCATTTCTCAATAAATAACATGAATGTTTACAAACCTATTTTTTAGATGAATTTATTAAATGTCTACCTAGGCCTCTTCCTCTTGAAATTGACCCTACTCATCCTATGAAAATTGGGTATGATCCTAAAAAGATTTGTTGGTTTCATGCTAGTTGGGGTCATTCTCATGAGACCTATAAATAGATTTATAATTTATATATGGAATTTCTTCTTGGACCTAATTTTGACTATGATTCTATCACATGCCAACATTAACAAGCTTATGAGCATGCATTCAAATAATACAAAACTCATGATAAAGCTTAAGCCTTGAAGCAAGAAAATACTCATTTAGCTATTTATAAGGATCATTTACCTAATCATCAACAAATTCAAGAAAACCAAGGCAATCCCATCTCTTCCAAAAATAATGTAAAAAGTCTTGTGGAACCAATTTCTAAATAAAATGTGGTTAGCATGACTAATATGTGAAGATTAGTGGCTTTCATCGATTCTCAGCCTATATACACCTCACCTCCTTCTCAAGCATACCATGTTATCCAAGATTCTTATCCAACTCATTTAAATGGGTTTGGGAAATAAAATATTATAACATTTGACAAAGATCCAACCTATGATTCTCCTTTGGATATCACATCCCATGTTATTTCTACCACTTTTCCATCATCTTCTCCTTCTAATGTTAATCAACCTTCTGTTAACACCTCTTCAACTTCTCAAAATCAAGTTGAACCTATTATTTCATCATCTCAACATGATTTATAACCTTATTCTAAACCTTCTCATTCTTATCAACACAAATTTAAATGCTCTTTGGCTCTTCCCTCCAAAGAATCCTTAACCATTATGTGCCTATATCTCATAATCTTCTCATGGGTTATGATGAGTGGGATCCCATTGCGGAGCTCACTAATCTCCCTTCTCAAATTATATTTCTTGAACTCATGAGGACATTTCCCCATCATCAGAACTATCTTATGTAACTATTATTTGATATGAATGTCTCTCATCCTCCCTTAGTGGGATGGGAGGCAGCCTTATCTGGTTTTGAGGATAGCATCTTATAGAAATGTGAAGAGATGTCCATCAATGTTGATGAAACTATCGATACTCATCTTTCATTAAAATTTTCCATCACATCTATTATTTTCAATGATATTTTTCTTCATGTAGATGATCCTCCCCTATTGATTATCATCCAAATCAGTGATATCCAAGATAAGTGTGTTTTGATTGATGAGGGTTCTGGCACTTGTGTTGCTTCTCTTGATTTTATTAAAACCCTTAGATATTCAGTATACAATCTTAAGTCCACACGTATCACCTACCAAGGATATAATAAAATTCAAATACCTCCTCTTGGGTGTGTGTGGATTCCCATTACTATCCAACCTATCACCATTCATGTGAAAGTGATGATCTTTAACTTTCCTCTTTATTATAACATCTTACTTGGTAGGCCATGGACTCATTGTATGTGAGTTATCAATTATTCCACCTACCAATGTGTTAAATTCCCTAATAATGGAGCCATTTATAGAATTCAAAGAGATACTAACCCTTAATATTTTGAACAATTCCAAGATCATGTTGTCTTTAAGATTCCTACTCTTGAGCCTTTACCTAGTGTCTAAATTTTCTTATCAACTAAACGAGAGGATATAATGGGCATCCTGAACTTATTGGTAATATTCATCCTAACCTTTTAGACTCCAATTATGATGATCTTAATGAGATTAATCTCAAGATCAAAACTTCCAATCTCACACCTCATCTCATCTCATAACTTCTTGCTTCCTTTCAACCTTATTCTCATAAACCTCCTTGTGATGACCTTCATATAGTCTTATACAAGACTTGCCATTCTATTTACCATGCTTCTTTTGATGACAAAGTTATTCCAACTTGTGTCATCGATCTTCATTTACCTGATTATGATGATGGCTATTCTTTAGATGATCCTTTATTAGGTAGTCTTATCCAAGCCCATGATGTTAAGATTGTGCATTATCATTCTTCTTTACTTGAATATTTTTATGTATCCTCTCATGTTTTAAATTTTGTAGTTCCTGATTGTTTTAATTTTCCTCTTTATCATAGAGTAGAGATGGAATCGACACCTTCATTTTTTGAGGAGCCTTGTAGGACTATTCTCATAGATCATGCTATGATTGGCCCTTATCATTTTTATAGGTTCCTTAATTATCATCATTGGTTTACTCCTAAGGTTATTGATACCTTTATTAGACCTTATATTGATCCTACTCCTCCCACAGTAGAACCTATATCAGAACTAGTTATTATTGCTTCTTCCCCTATTGATGAGCCTCGTCTTGCTTCTTTTACTAGTTCTCTTCCTATTAAGACTAGCTCTATTCCTTCTCCATCAACACCTCCACTTGGTCATGGTTTTATTCATTTGCCAAAGATGGATCCTTTTCCCACCAAATGGGGCAATAAGTCATCTCCCTCTTCTTTCACACTTTCTACACCTTCTCCCATAAGTGTTCCTCCTAAACATATCTATTGCTTTCATGGGATGGATACTCATTATTCTACCCATTGTCATAAGTTGTAACAATATATTGATACCTTTCATCCTTCTTCCCCATTCATAAACACTACCATACCTCCTCCCAAGATTCTACTTGACTATATACCTAAATATGGTGAGAAGTATTGTATATGGCACTAATGTGACACATATCATAATAATCATTATTGTATCCTTCAACAACATCTTAATGATCATCTTATAGCTATCTTTGGACCAAATACTATTCATCCCATAGGTCATTCTTGCAATAAAGTTCCCCCTTCTTCTCCCATGGTTACACCTCCTGTGGTTCCTTCTGTGCCTCCACCTATGGTTCCTTCTCCACCCATGGACCCTCCATCACCCATGATCCTTCTACATTGGTGATTCCTCCTTCTCTCATAGATCTCATTCCTACACATTCTTCTGATCATCCTTTGCCTAATTTCACTCCTCATCATGATCCAATGAGTATTCCTACTTTTTCAATTGAGGATATTAGAAAATAAGTATTTTGCAAAGATTGAAGACACATTAGCAGTATTTTGTATCTAGATTCATAGAGATTTATTCGATGTCTTGGATAATGTGTGTGGATATATTTACTAGTACATATGAGCACATGCATGATAATTTCAAATTTATTTTTGGATTAGACGTGTGCTCCATTTCAATTTTTATCTCTATATCTGATTATATCATTTGACACTATCTCAAATTCTTACTTATTTTATATCATTATCTTCTTTGTCATACTATATTTATTATTAATTTTAAAATCTATCTTTTTCACATATGTTTGTTCTTATTTATCATTTCTTTATATTTCTCATTTCTTGTTATTGCATCCCTTGGATATTTATTTTATGAGTTGTTTTCTAAGACCACAGATAAGACCAGGCAGATCCTCACAAAATCACCATATTTAGCATGTTGTTTCCTTGTATCTTCAATATTATTTGTTTTCTTATCCTTGATTTTTGTAGATAGTTATTAGGGTGACTTGGTTGTATTTACCCTATTCCCTTTGATTATTATCTCCTTTTACCATGTGATCAGTTAGTAAATAGTCTTTCTCATTACTATTTCCTTTTACTAGTCCACCTTTAGATCTCCCTTTTCCTTTCTTCCTTTTTTCATAAACTAAGCATATGCACAATTGAGATTTGAGATCACATATTTTTTTCATTGTCAATATTAAGTGTCCCAGTCAATCTTTTGTCTTTGGTTACTTAGCTTCATTTATCCTTAGCCTATAGCTCATTAGTGTGTATCACTATCTCTCTCATGCTTGGTCATTCCAAATTTGTATAGAGGAGGAATCTAAAAAAAAGACTTAAAATAAAAGAAAGTGAAAAGCCAAATCATTAAAATAAAATGCAAAGATATAAAAAAGCAAAAATATGCAATATTCTTAAAATTCTAATCACACTAAAAGATGTGATTCAAGCACATCTCCTATCTCCAATCGAAGCTTAAAATCCATAGTCATCTTCACATAGAGCTAAAGTCCTTTGGGGTACAATAGGATAGTAGATTGGAATAGAGGAATTCAAAAAAATATTCTAGTGCTACCTACTCTCGCATGCAAGTACCCAATCTTTGTAGTAGATTGACAACTCTGTAAGGGGTCTTGAGGAGTGGGGAACACGTCATGGAGAGGTAGGTCCATTTTAATTTTCATTGTACCAATCTAACTTCATGAGTTGATCGTAGTAGCACACTTATCTTCCTAAAAATCTTTGTGTATATAAGGAATAGGTTTCCTTTGTACATACATTACCACTAGTCACTTAGTATCTTCTCATGTTATTAGTATGCCTCTTATCTCCTAAGGTCTTCTCTTATGATGCCTAAGTCTTTGATTTTTTACACTCCCTTTTTCATTCCCTTTCCTCATATTTCCTCTTGAGAAATATTGTCTTTCTTTCTAATCACACCCCTTGGGTTTTTATTTTATGAGTTGCAACATAAGACCATAGATAGGACCCGACAATTCCTCACAAAATTACCATCCCTTTTTCTTTTCAATCCAATAATACTATTCTACTTTCCAATGATATTTTGGCATGCTTTTGGGTTTTTAATTTATGAGTGTTTTATCCTATTACCTTTATTCCCAATTTACTTAGTTGTTCATGCTTATTCCACCCCATGTGGTGTTCCCTTTATTGAGTTGCAGTGTAAGACTATGGATATGACCCAAGCCTCCTCACAAAGTTTTCCAACAATCAAGTCACCATCAAACTAAATGTGTCAATTTTGAGATAAGATTCAATTTATTATGAAGTTAAATATCATTTGACATGCTTCCCAACTTGAACTATTATGTTTTATGCTTACTTCATTTTTACCTCACCTCTTATTTCTTATTTTTTTAGTGCATGTAATATTTCAGCCATTTCTTGAATTTTGTCATACTTCCTAGCTTGAATTAGTGTGATAAATTTAAAACCAAATTTTCATTAACTTTTCATTTATTTTTCTTACCTTGTATGACCTTCTTCATACATTCCATTTTATTACTTTATTTTTCATACTTCCCAACATGATATAATATGATTTTAATTATTTTAATTTGGTGTAAAAATATTTCATATTTGGTTTGAAAACAAATCCCCTTTTTACCATCTTGTTTTTCATTTCTTTGTTCTTTATACTTAGTCATTTTGAATGTTATTACACATTTCCTAGCTTTAATTAGTGTGTAGTGCATTTTTGATTGATTATATTTTCCAAGTCTTTTTACTTGTTTATTTTTAACCATGCATGTGTTTCTTATAATGCTAGAAAAGAAACTGCATCACATATATTTACTATAGCATATACAAGAAAGCTAAATACATGTGCTACAAAGAAATATATCCAAAGCATCCACATACACAATCACATAAATAAGCCAAAATGATACATCATATATATATATATATATATATATATACATATATATATATATATATATATATATATACATATATATATATATACATATACATATACATATATATATATATACATATACATATACATATATATATATATATACATATATATATATACATATACATATACATATATACATATACATATATATATATACATATATATATATATATACATATATATATATATATATATATACATATATGTATATATATATATATATATGTATATGTATATATATACATATATGTATATATATATGTATATGTATATATATACATATATGTATATATATATATGTATATGTATATATATATATGTATGTATATATATATGTATATGTATATGTATATATATATATGTATATATATATATATATATATATATACATATATATCTCAAGGGTTTGATACAACATATACAACCATAAGCAATGCTCTGGCTCTAGGGATGGGCTCCATCTTGTCTATCTCATGGCCTAGCCACGCTGCCTACTAAGGCCTCAGTCTGACTCCTCTAAATGATGCACTGTAATAAATTAGTTTGAAATATCAATCCCTCTACCTATCCCTATAGTTGTGTTATCTACACCTATGCCTATACCAACTCAGTTTGGGTCATTGTATGTTCTTACATCAGTTGGGTCTACATTATTATATATGCCTATGTCATCTATGTCATTATTTGTGTAACTCTCTCATTTTATAGGGCCTACCAAGCCCACATCTCTCCTATACCCATCTCTACTAGTGGTTGTGCCCTCTCTCTCTACATCTATATTTGCTTTGTGGCCTCTCTTACTAGTCTAAATCAACTCACCTGAGCTGGGGTAGATGTTACACTTGAATCCTCTAGTGTTATGGGGTTGTATGGCTATAAAGTCTCATCGAGGATGTCATGGAGTGATCATATAACTAGGGACACCCATCTCTCCTCTTCATCCTTAGTATGCCTACAAAATCACACTAGATGGATATTAGATCACTATCATATATCACAATATCTATCTATCTATCTTTCAATTCAAAACTTAAAAAATAAATCAATCATATTTTTATTACCTATCTATGCCTCAGCGACTATGATTTCACCATCCATGTGACTACCTAAAACAATCTCCCCATCTATGTGGCATCTTATTACATCCTCTATAGGTCACCTCCTCAACTCAAACTTGGTTTTCATGGCTTGTGTCTATCTCATCCTATGCCTAAGTGGTCTCTCACTCATTTGTCTCTCCTCTAGCTTTTAGATTGACTTACCAAGGATGATGATGATCTCCACTCTTTCCTCCTACCTTCATTGATGTCATGTCCTTAATGTATATAGCTCCTCTCTTTATGGAGATAGTGATGGTACATATGGTATCACTACCTCTACCTCCTCCTCCTACTCTACCTCTATTCATGCCCAACTAGTCTATAGCCTCTCTCATCATGGTTGTAGCATTAAACTCACCATTAACGATCTAAATCCCCTCTTCCCTTGTGGTTCCCTCAAATGTCAAGTCCACTACTTAGGCATGAGTATTAATTTCACTAGATGAGGTATACCCATTTGTCCTAGCACTCATGCCACTAGATGTGGCTCTCCTCACCATGTATAGTGTCTCATCACCTCTTTCCTCTCTAACACTAGTCTAACTATGTGTCAGCTCTCCTAGGTAGTCACTAGCTACTCATATGGTCACCATACTATGTCAATGCATCTCATCATCTATAATATTAAAATGTGGGGCATGACCTACACTACCTAGTCTTATGTCCATATCATCACTCAAGGTGACCTATCATTGACCATATGAGGCAACCCAACCAGTTGATACATAGGAAATCTCTCATATGTCCATGTTGTCAGTAGTATGATCGGTCCCATAGTCTTCTACCCTCTAACCAACATCTCATATAGATCATGTATGAGTTAGACCCAAATGGTAGAGCCTAGATCATATATCACTCACTCTTCAAGCATCATCTTGCTCAAGGCGACCACATATAGTGGTACCTTACCATCTAACTTATGACAGAGAACCCATTATGTCATAAGGCCTATCACCACCTTCTAAAGATCCAAAATTGTGGTATATAGACATCAACCATGCTCACTCTCCACCCCAATAATATCATCTCTACGCCTATAGCCCACATTGTTAAGGCTCTCCTCTCCTCTCCACTATCTCATATCCCTGTGGTCACTAGTGCTCCTATCATAGGTAGCCCAAGGATGGCATGCACATCCTCTAGTCTAATAGCCACCTCTATCACATCCCCATCCACCTCCCATCTAAAGGTGTTAGTTAATCATTCCCAAAAACCAAGGAACATGACTAATGGGTCTATATTTAGGGGTATATTACACATATATGTTATTCCTCCTAGACCTATGGATATCAGTCTAGCCCTATCTCTATCTATCAATCTCTCCAATAATTCTAGTAGCTAAGAGACATTCAGTAATCTATAGAAACATTATTGTCTCTATAATCAGGAAATAATAAAGGATGTATTAGTTCCTCCATGCCATGTATAATCATAATACATTCTTTATACATTCTATTTTTAATCATAAACAAGTATAATTTATTCATTTTGATCTATTTTAGCCTATTTTGGTCCCCCTTTCCCTTCTTTGGTCATTTTAGATCATTTTAGCTCTCTTTTAGCTTTTTGTATCCTTTTTATGCTTTCTCTAGTTCTCTGGTTAACCTAGTTTAACCAAAAAAAATTGATTTTTCTCCACATTTCTTATTTTCCTTTTTATTCTCTTTTGTCTGGTGTTAAGTTTCCATTTTAGCCCTTACAAACCAACTAGATATCCCACACTAGGTTTTTGGCTTTCAGAATGTGCTAGGTCAACATATACCCTCTAAGTCAACCACATGGATTTTAGCCTAATTTACTCTACCAGGTTGACCTAGTCAACCTAGTAATTTTTGTGTACTGACCTAGCACTTTTTGCCAAAAACTTGCCTTTTTCTAGATTTTCCCCTAATTCCTTCCAACCCATTTCCTGTCTTCCTATTTCCCTCCCTTAGAATCTAATTTTGTTCATTTTTATCATATATAAATGCTTAAAATTATTTTTTATCAAAATTTACTTAATTAATTTCAAAATTCAAAATTTAATTTGAGATTCTTAGATGCATACCTATAATGCACCCGCTCTCGCTCCTAGAGCTCCCTCTCATCTAGCATGATGTTCCCTCACCATTCTAGCTTTTTTTTTCTCTGTAGCTCTTTTTCTCTTCTTTTAAAATGCAAAATAACAAAATGAATTCTCTTTTTCATATTTAAAACTACTTTTTACCCATTCAAATTCTTCATTTATTTTCCTTCAGATTCCTTCTTTTTCTCATATCTTTGCTTCTATTCATCCATTTTGAAAATCATAAAATATGTTAGATTCATGATGACATATAGATTATTTTCTACTATTATATGCCTATCTTCCAAAAATTTCAATTTTTTTCTATTTTTACACTGACTTATATAGGTTCACCTAGTGTGCTTTACATTTGACACCTCTTTCTTTCAGTCTTCTTCTCTTGCACTAAGGTAAGTTAAAGGTAGGTGTTTTTCAATTCTATCCTTTCATTTATCTTATTTTCTTCTTACTACACTTTACTTACGTGACATGTGATAAGCTTCGATTGGGGCATATGTATATACATAATATTTTCACACTTTTATTGGTTACTAACACTTCATATCTTGTAGGAACCTATCGAGTCTCAATATCTCTAAGTGCATGCCTTAAGAGGTGCACTGAGAAAGGGGTGGGCAGACCATTGGTGATTCATAATATTGTTGTTCCTTTTGCCACTTTATATCTACACTCTTACCTCCTAAAACCTTGAACCCTAATATTATTAATATATTTCCTATCTATTCCCACCATTTGTCATGATTTATCCCTCATTTCTTACCTTATTTCCCTTTTGACCTGTTTAGTAAACCAGGTCAACCTGGTCGACATAGCTTATTCTAAGGATACTTTGCCTTTCCTTGTTGCTTTGTATCCCAACCAGCCTAGTATAAACTTCAATCATTATCTTGATAATGTGATAGGTTGAATCGATAGATCTACAACAATTGACATATCCAAAATTATTTAGGGTGAGATACTACTATATATACAAGGTCATTCCTTATAATTTCATAAGAGAGTTGAATTAAGTGAAGAAGTGTGAATGAACATCTACTTATTGACCATTATACTTAAGGAATAAAGATTTAGGATTCAATACTTTTCTTTTAGAACTCTGATCTTATCTTATGGATAAATCTTTTTGATGCTTAGGTAGGTCATGTATCCTAGAGTTAATTTATCTTGGTTATCCTTACAAGCCACAACAATCTCTTGTGAAGCACCATTGGCCAAGGGAGAAGTGGAGACTTGGTAGGTTTGTCTTCAGAGGTAATTATTCCTAACTTTATTTCTCCTTTGTAAGATTAGATAGATAATGCATTATGTATTCTTCTTTCCCATGTATTAGGATTTTGTATACATTGATGTGAGTATATGTCTCCTATACATGTTTATTTTAGTTATTATTTACTTGTTTTTTCTCTAACCCCTACTTTGTGCCACAAGCTTTGATGAGCACTAGATTAGTTTACTTTTCTTATTATTAGATTATTTTACTTTCTTTTTTTCATAAGTGAATATAGAAACCATAGGACTCTTTTAGGGTTGTTGTGAGATTGTGTTAGATTGTAGGCTTTAGAACTCTGCCTAGCATGATGTGTTGTGATATATGATATATGATATATGATATAAGTGATCCCCTAATCAAGTATAGAGGATAATTATACTAGTCATGCTCCTACTTAGCAAGTGTGTACCCCAATCAAAAGTGTAGGTGTGATCTATTTAATCTGATCCAGGATTGATTCATGTGCACCATGTAATTTTGATTGTATACATGTCATCTATATTGGCATAATCTTTGGGGAGCTGGTTAGTTATTTTAAATATGTCATTGTAGTTATTATACTTGGTTAGACTAGAATGGAAATTAGTGTCCTGGTACTCAAGCTTGACTTCAAATTTAAAGATGCAGTAGCTATTAGAGTAGGATAGATGAGGAATTAGGAAACTTTAAGCATTAGATGTGTAGGATATGGGGGTTCTATGTAATTTTGAAAGCAAGGATTTTGACATTTATTTCATTAAAAGTATCCCCTCATGATTTATAAGTGCATGTATATATCCCCATACATTAATGGTGTTTATCAGCTCACTTGATTTGAATTTGAATTTGAGTTGGTGGTTAGATTATCTTTATTTATTTCTAAATCTAGAATTGAATTTAGACCCATGATCCTCAGCTTTCAACTAGATATATCAATGGTAATGGGATGTTTTAGAACTATCTAATTAGGTTCATCTTCCCATTCTATTAATGGTGAACATGTGGTAGGAACACGATCACATCTCTTAGAGGATTCTTAGCTAACTCTTACTTTTGAAACATGTCATCTACTCATTAGTCCTCCATTTATGGCTCACTTTGACATATATAACAATCTTGAGAGATTGGCTGCTTTGACTTAAGGTGACGTGGTGCATTCCCATTTGGTCGAGCTCTATTGGGACTTGACATCTTTGATAGGTTTAAGGGACTAGTCACTCTAACTCAAAGTGATGTGTTGCCTTACTATTTAGTTTATATCTCCCAAGCTTTGACATTTTTGATAGGTCTTGGGGATGATTAATTCTAATTCAAGGTGACATGGTGCCTTTTATTTGGTTGGGCTCTCTTGGGCTCTAACATCTCTGATAGGTTTGGGAGACTAGTCACTCTAACTCAAGGTGACATGACACCTTCCCATTTGTTTGGGCATTCCCAAGCTCTAAAATCTATGATAGGTCTAAGGGACTAGCCACTTTGACTAAAGGTGATGTGGCACCTTCTTATTTGGCTAGGCTCTCCTAGGATCTAACATCTTTGACAGGTCCAAAAGATTGGTCTCTCTGACTCAAGGTGACGTGGTACCTTCCCATTTTTCTAGGCTCTTTCAAGCTTTGACATCTCTAACAAGTTCAAGAGAATGGCCACTATGACTCAATGTGACATGGCACTTTCCCATTTGGCTAGGATTTCCTAGACTTTGACATCTTTGACAAGTTTGGGGGACTATTTGGGCTCTCTTGGGTTTGCAAAATTAAAAAAAAGACCAAGTAAGAAAGATAAAAATATTATGATATAATAAATCTTGTTAGATACAGAGATCTCTTTTTTACATGGATAGAAAAGGGTTTTTTATTTTGAAAAGGGAATTAGACTCAAAGATATTCAAGTGAAAATCATCATGCAATGTTAGCACCATGATTTATAAAAAAGAATAAGAACTCTTTAGTTCTATAAACTTAAAATTGGCTTATTACTACTCAAATAAATCAAGGCATACATATTCTAAATATCTAAGTAGGCATCTTTGAAAAGAATAAAAATCTAATATTAAGCTCTAGTTAGTGAAATTTGTAGAGGGGTCCCCCATTTTAAATAAAAAGGGGGTGTGTTAACCATAAACAATAGTGACTTCTATGGGGAAAGTGATGAGAAACACTTAGAACTTTAATAGTTTCTTCTTCTTTACTTTCTTAATAAGTAGATTATAAGAGGTATCCTTATTTTATACATAAAATATGAGTCACAAAAATATATCAATAATGAATGGCATACTAAGCCTCCAAATTATAGATGATCACTAGTGTGTACGAGAAGTGTTTTGCATTTCTAATTTATTCAAATATTTTGTTTAGGTAATTAAGACTAGACTAGTTACCAAACTTCCTTTAGAGTGTTTTTTGATTAATGACTTGGGGGGATGGCTAGGACATTGCTCTGCTACCAAATGGACATACATATCCCCAATAGAGATGCTGCTGGTCTCGTTCATGCATTGCTCCACTACTAGCCATGCTAAAATGCCTACGATGGAGATAGCCCATATAGTCCTTTTGAAGTATACTCAGAATTTAGATTTTGTATGTTTTATTTATTATTTTCTAAGATTAAAAATAATATATTATTTTTTATTATTGTTATCCACTAAGGTTTTGGGACCAATCCAAGGGTGAGGGAGTTCTAAATAGCTAGCCAATCCTTAATTAACTTGAACAATTTAGTATCTTCTTAAGCCATTATTTTAAGTGCATATTATTATCTCTATTAAGGTGTGAACTATTCTAAAATACACTTATTTATCTTAGAATCATTGGCTTCTTAGTTTTGGGATGTCAAAATATTTCACTTACTATCCTTGGATCACTTAGATCGAAGGCTTTAACTTGGGTCTCCTTACTTCTCAACAATCTTCCTAGGTTTTGGCAACCACCTAAATTAGTTCCTAAAAAGGTTTGGGCATGATAGGAACAATTTATAATAAATAAGGGCCTAGAGGTAAAAAATACAAAAAAAACACATAGTCGAAACAAACACATGATGAAAGCAAACACAAAACTAAAGCAAATCTATCTAATATATACATCACCACCTCCTTTACTTGAGCTACTTAGAAACTACATTGGTAGGTAAAATTGAGAGATATTAATTCAAAAACTAACCATTTATTATGAGAAATAAGTCATTTACCTCTATATCCTTGAGGTAAAAGGCATTCTAGCCCAAGATTTCAGCTATATCGTATGGTTCGATCTATAGTGGATCAAATTTTAAATGATGGCCTTTATTTTCATGGACCTTATCCCACATTAGGACTAGGTCTGATATTTTCAAGGTCTTGACCTTTTCCCTCTTGTCAAACCATATTTTTAATGTGTCTTGATGCTTGTTAAATCTTAGAAAAGTTTCATCCTAGGCTTCCTCTAACTAAATTAGGTCTAGGAGCCTAGAATTCACTTTATCATCTAAATCCATGAACTATTGCATGAACTTGTAAGTCAACATTTTGAGAATTAAAAACATCATTAGCTTTAATATATATATGAGGAGGAAATTATAGCTTTTGAGGGCCTATTTATACCTGGTGTAGTCTACCCATAAGGCAAAATTTAGCAATGAGTGCCATTCTTAGGGCTTTTCTCCAACTGATTTTTTGATAGCATTGATCAAGTTTTTTTTGGTGGATTCTAAAAATTTATTCCCTTACATGTAGTGATTAGAGGATAATGTATACATATAATATTTTCAAACTTTATCAATTATTTATGTTTTCTCTCTTATAGGAACCTATCTAGTCTTAATATCTTTCAGTGCACGCTTTCTTAATATCTCTGAGTGCACGCTTTAAGGGATACACCAAAAAATGGTTGGGTATACCATTTGTGCTTCATAAGATTGTTGTCCCTATACTACCACTTGTTATTTACACACCCATCTCTTAAAAACATTCCCCTAAGCTTTGCCTCCTATTTTTCACCCTCTTCTAGTCATTTTTTACCTTCATTATCCCTTCCATAACCTAAAATCTTTTTTGATGATTAACATTACATTATCATCCCCATTGACCTTGTACTTAAATTAATAAAACTTATTTAGGGTGTAAGTCAGCCGTTGGCCTAGCCTAATTTATTTTTGTCAATAATGATATAATGTCGATTGGGTTGACCTTGCCAACATAAACTTTTGGAAAGGACTAGTGTTAAATCCATCTATATAAACACATCCAAATTAATAATTTATAAAATAAGAGAAGAAGAATAGATATTTATTTCACATCTACTTTTCCACCATTTTACTTGAGGAACATATCCTAGGGTTTCATACTTTTTTTGGAGATATGAATCTTATCTTATGGATAAGTCTTTTAGATGAATTGATAGGTTGCATAGCCTAGATCTATTTTATCCTTATCATCCTTACATAACACAATAACCTCTTGTGAATCACCTTGTCTAAGGGAGAGATTGAGGCTCAGTGGGTTCATCTTTAAAATTAAGTATACATAACTTTGTTCCTCCTTTGTAAATTTAGATAGATTTGCATTTGTACTTTTTTCCATGCATTAAGATTCCATATACATTAACATGAGTATATGTCTTCTATGCATGTTTAATTTTCATGTTTATTACCCCCACTTTATGTAACAAGCTTTGATGAGCACTAGATTAGAATTTACTTTACTTGTCATTTGTTTAGTGAATATGAAAACATAGGACCTAATTAGGATTATTGCATAGTTTTGATTGACTGGAGGCTTTAGAACCCTCCCAAGTGATATAATTGTGGTAAGAGATCCCTTGGATAGGTCTATTTGATCCATCATGGTCATGACCTTGAATAACTAATGTATCGACAATCAGAAGTGTAAGTGGGATTTATCTTCTCTAAGCTAGGATTGATTTATAGATCATTTGCATTTACATTTGCATACATTCTGGTGAACCCAATGTGAACCTAATCCTTGAAGGTTTTATTTCACACCATATTTTTTAATTATTTTATTATATTTTTCTATATTTTTAGTATTTTATCAAACCATTTGATATAGTTCTAACTTTATGTGTGTAGGTTTAATGTAGTCACTTCAAAATAACTCTATTTTATTTATGCAGGTCTTCATCAATTATAGGTTACTAGATCAAATAATTTGACATAGTACTCTTTTTTATTTATATATTAGCATACACTATCAAATAGTTTGACTCTATTTTCTAATTCTTTCTTCTATCATATAGTTCAATGCACAATGTTGAACAAGTCAACCCCATTCCTTATTCTTCTTCAGTATACATGGTTTTGTAGAACTCCATCAAAACAGTAGACCCAATTTACAAAATTTGAAAGTAATAGATAAATTATTATAGCATGAAATTTTTAATCTCAATCATATTCAATCCCACCAAGGCTCGTTTCTTTTTCCTCTATCATTTTAGGATTTCTTCTACTTATATTTTTCACAAGTTGGTAGTCTTCAAAAATGCAACCCTACAACTAACTAGGTCGATTTGGTTGAATTAGTTTTGTAGTATGTCTTCTATCTAAGAGACATAGTCAACCTATTTGAGTCTATTCTTAAATACCTTACTTATATAAAACAAAAATGACCTATTCAAATCTGTTATGTATTATTTGCATATAGTGTTGCCTGAACTGACTCTATACTATTCTTAATAAAAGAATTAACATCTATTTGCTAATAATTAATTCATATTTTTTTAGTTATTTTCATGCTTAGAGTAACTCACATAGTCTAAATAGGTGTATTTTCAAATTACCATTTTAGTTACACTATTTTAATCTTTCGCACACATTACCAAATCACTTAACATTCAATATGCATTTAAACATTTGTCTTCTTGAGTCCTACTTACTTGGATTTCATCACCAAAGGGGAAGTTGACTTAGTTTTATAACTAAGTATAAATACATGGTTAATTATATATATTGGTAAAACACCCTAATCACTGAGGTATTGTGAAGTGAGGGGGTAGTCCCTAATACCAAGCCAGTCCCATTGCCAATACAGATCCCTTTTAGACCAAATGTCTATAAACCAACTTTAGACTACTTTCTAGTTCCGTATTTCAACCAAATCTCCTATCACATTAAAATAAAAACTTTCTAATAATCTAATAACACTTAGGGTGACCACTTAGTTATCATTTACTTTTTAGTTGGTTACTTATTCTTTGATTATTACATGTATTGCAAAAACTTGCATTAGCTAGCATTGGTGAAAGGTTTTATGTTATGTGCCCTAATTGGATCATTCATATTGATCCAATTGTTTATGTGTTTAATTTAATTCTTGATTCAATTATCTTTCAAAAAAAATAATGTGTTTTATCGCACTATCATCTTAGTCAATACAATCTATCATCGACTATGTTTTTCCTTCCTTCCAGCAGTACATAGTCGACCTACATGACTATGTCTTCTTATTCACCTATTAAATTATTTACTAAATATTAAAAAAAATTATTAAATGATTATGTATCCTTATAATCCTACTTCACCTTCCTCTTTACAATACGTAGTCAACTTGAATGACTGTGTATTTTTATCTGCCTACTAGGTTACAACACACAATTGATTGATTCAACTTTGTATCTTATTTATTGACTTTGTATTTACATCATATTTATCTTCTTAACCATTTTCCCTCATCATGAACTTCCTATTTGAGGATAACATAGAGTTGAACTCAATAGATCTGATGATCTTTACCACAGATTTGAGGGAAAAATCTTCTTTGCTTCTCAACCTCTTCCTTCTCTTTTGACACCTTCTCATAATATGACCTGTTCTTCCTTGATTTATTCAACCTCCATGCCAAGTATCTCTACTAACATGGTAGGTTCAACATCTAGTGGGCATTTCCCAAGACCCACTCTTCTTAATTCCTTCAATAGTGCATCATTTTATACCCATGGTAATCATGCCACTAGTGCTTCTTCTTCTTCTAATCCTTCTACTAGTGCATCTTTTATAACACATGTTAATCATGCCACTAGTGCCTCCTTTTCTAACAATGCCTCTTAAGCCACTAGTTCTATGCATGCCACTACTCATTGTGGTACCCAAGCCACTAATACCAATGTTAATGCTTCACATGATACGCATAAAACCACTAAAACCCATTAAATTTTATTTCAAACTCTTAATGAAATGAATGATTTCTAATCTAATAATTCCAACCAAATGGTGCAAATTTAGAATCACCTTATTCATCTCCAAAACCAAAATCAATAGGTTCTATGGGGAGTGCACAACTAAAATCCCCCACCCCCATTTATGGATTCCCATGGTAACCTTATTCATCAACCACCTTATGTTAAAAAATCAATTAAACATAAAAATGAACCTCTTACACCTCAAATTTCCAATATTGATATAGGAGGTATCACCATTACGATTAGATACAATGGGTCAACTGATCCTACCTTACACTTAAAAACATTCAAAAATATATACAAAGATTGGGTCAAGTTAAACACTTTTGCCACTACCAATCTCTTAGAAAAAATCCTATCTAGAGATGATTTAAATTGGTATAACCAACTCAAATCTCATTCCATCACTAGTTTGGAATATCTAGTTCATGCTCTAGTATAATAATTTCAAACTAGTGACCTTCATGAAAATACTTTCGCTCATTTTATTAATTGCAAGAAACTTAAGATAGAAACTCCATGAGATTCCATCAAATGGTGCAAGACCTTATCTAAAAAGTGTGAACATAACATGGTGTATGATAACCTCTTTCATTTATTCACCAATGATCTCTATCCTAAGTTACAATATCAGGGTCAAAATCACTCTCCATGAACTTTGGAAGAGGCCATTGACCAAGCCAAGCACCAATATTTTATCATGCATCAGTTTGAGCCATCCCAACCTCCTGTGAGCACTTGCTTTCTCATTAAAAATAAAATTTGTCATGTTAATAATAATGGTGTCATTGATTCCTATGATAGAATTCATAAAATTCAAACTATTGTTCTTGACCTTGCTTCAAAATAAGCTTCCCCTCTAGAACATATCCCTAATCCTCACTTTTTCACAATAAGCAAAATCAATGTTCATGAGACATTATCCTTATCAAAACTCCAAAATCATATACCAAGGCATTTACCACAAGAGTTTGATCCCACTCACCCTATTAAATCATGATATGATCCAAATAAATTATGTTGGTTTCATGCTCGATGGGCTCACTCTCATGAGACTTATAGGCAATTATGTAACTTAGATATGGAGTTACTTCTTGGTCCAAATTTTGACCACAATTCACTCATTCATAAATTCTAATAAGCCTATGAGATTGCCTTCAAATCTCACTAAATATAGAATAAAAATCAAGCTTTGAACTAGGATAATGCTCATATGGCCATCTATAAAGACCCCATTCCAAACCATCAAGATAATAATGATAACATATTCCTTACACCAATAATGTTGATAGTCTTATAGACCCAAATCCTAAAGAGAAAGTGGTCAACATGACCAATATGTGAAGAGTAGTTTCCTTCATTTATTCTCACACTACCCACATGTACCAATCATCTCACACTTTCTATGTTATTTAAGATTCTTCCCCAACTCATCTAACAGAGTTGAGGTAAGAGGACCTTATCTCTTTGGATAAACTAATTCCAACACCTCCATTGGATAACACATCTCATACCATTTATACAATTTCTCCAACCTCTTTACCCATCACCAATAATATTCAATCCTATAATATCACTTATTTAGATCTATCATAAAATAAACCTACATCAAATATCTCATCCTCTCATGATAATCAACCAATTTATCCCCCAGTTTAACCTCCTACATCCTATCAACACAAATTTACATTTACTTCTGCTCCTCCTTCCAAAGAACTCCTCTAACATTATGCCCATATATCCAATAGTCCCCTCATGGGTTATGATGAATGGGATCCTATCACAGAGATTATTAATCTCCCATATTAAATTCCCTTTATAAAACTTATGTGAACTTCTCCACATCATCACAACTACCTTATGAAACTCCTATTCAAAATGAACATCCCCCATCCTCCCATAGAAGGATGTGAAGCTACCTTATCTAGGTTAGAAGATAGCGTCTTACAATAATGTGAAGAGATGTCTATATATGTTAAAAAAATAATGGACACTTCTCTCTCTCTCTCAAATTCCTTATTGATTTTATGATTCTAGATGAGATTATGCTTCATGTAGATGATCCTCCCCTCTTCATAAGCATCCAAATAGATGATATCAAATTCAAGCATCCCTTGATTGATGAGGTTTTAGGTACTTGTGATGCCTCCTTCAACTTCATTAAAACCCTTGGATACTCTAAATGTAATCTTAAGTCTACATGCATCATGTGTCAAGGCTATGACTGAAGGTAAATGCATTCCTTAGGTTGTGTGTGACTCCCCATCACTATCCCACCTATCAATGTTTGAGTTAAGGTTATGATCTTCAATTTTACTATCTCCTATAATATCTTGTTGAGAAGGCCATGGATTCATTACATGAGATTTATCACCTCTTATACATGCTAATGTGTCAGGATCCCTCATAATGGAGTAATCTATAAGATTCAAGGTGACGAAAATCCTTTGAATTTTTAATAATTCTAAGACCATGGTGTATTCAAAACTCTAACCCTTAAACCCTTGACAAATGTCCCATTCTGAGAATCTTAATGTTTTATCTTACTTATAAAATCTAAGTGAGGTTACCATGGTCACCCCAAAATCATTGGGAATATACCACTTACCTCTTAGACTTTGATGATGATGATGATACTGATGAGACCAAACTCAAGATAAAAATTTATGTTCTCTCTCCTCATCTTTTTTCCCAACTTCCACCATCTTTGAATCTATGTTCTCATCAACCACCTAGTGATGATGTACTTTTAGTCTTAACTAAGACTTATCAATTTATTAATCACACCACCTCTAATAAAAAGGTCATACCTGCTTACACAATTGATCTTTATACACTCAACTATGTTGATGGTTATATCTTAGATGATCTATTTATAAGAGGTCTTGTTCAAGATTGAGATGTTGAGATCCTTCATTATTGTTCTTATTTATTTCAATATTTCCATTTATATTATCACATTTTATCTTATATAGTTACTAATTTTATCATTAGTCATCTTGTTTGTAGGGTAGAGATGGTGCATTCACATGACACACTTCTATTTTCTGAAGAACCTCATAGGATCATTCTTATAGATCATGCTATGACTCGTCCATATCACTTTACTAAATACCAATATCCCTATAGCCAACTTACCCTTGAGATATTTTTTATAGTCCTTAAACACTCTATGCATCCTTCTCCTCCCTTTGTTGATCCTAGCCTAGATCATATTCCTAATTTAGTTGAGTCTCTTCCTACTTCTGATTCTGCTTCTCCTTTAATTAAACCTCATCCAGTCTCTCCACCAACTTTACTTCCCATTGGTGATGGCCTACTTCCTTTATCACAGATTAATCCTTTGCTCTCCTAATGGTTCAATCTTTCATAATATGACAATCATAGATTTTCTAGTTATTATACTAGAGATTTTAAATTATGATAGCCTTCCCTAGCTTCTACTTTCTACTACCTCTATTAGTATACCTACAAAGTTTACTAACAAGCATATTTATTACTTTTATGGCACAGATACTCATTCCTCCACTCATTGTCTAAAGTTTCAAAAATATATAGAAAATGTGCATCCTACTATTATTCAGAATACAAACATGGATATACCTCCTCTTAAGTTATTACCTGAGTATATTTTAAAATATGGAGAGGTATATTATATGTGGCACCAATGCGGTACCCATCACACCAATTATTATCGAATCCTCTAAAAACATCTCTAAGACCACCTTATGACCATTCATGTGCCTACTCTCCCTCCCCCCATAGGTTTCTCATGCAAAATAAGGCTCCCCCTTCTTCCCATGTGATTCCTCCACTTGTGGCCCCTTCTTCCCCCATGGTTTCTCCACCTATGCTTCCTACACCCATGATCCTTCCACCTGTGGATCCTACTTCACTTATGGTCCCTTTTTCACCAGTGACTCTTTCATATCTCACAAATTCTACTCTTATTCCTTCTCCTAACTATCCTATGCACAATGGACCTCATGATCACTATCCTTTTGGAATGCTTACATTTACTATCAAGGAGATTCAATGAGAGGTATTCTCCCATTTTTCTATAAATATCCATAAAACCCTCACTATAGTTAGAGTCCAACTTCAAAGAGATATATTAGATGTTATAGATAATGTTTGTGGATAAATTTACCAGTATTTATGAACACAACATGGTGTTCCTTCACTTTGGATTTGATATATGTTCCACATTTATATTTATCTACTTTACATCATTTAACACTGTGTCAAATTTTCATTTACTTATCTATCTTATATGGTTGTTTATATTTCACATTATATGTTATCTATGGTGTCATTTTATTTCCTTATGATCTATTATGGATTCTTTTCATGATTACATGTTATGTTTCTATGAGATCCTTTCTTTTCATGGATGTCTTGTTCTTTTCTCATGATTTTTTTCTACCTTATCTCTATAACATAGATAATCATTATTATGACTTGGTTATACAAACCTTACTCCCCTTAGTCCTCCTTATTTACCATGTGATTAGTTAGCAAACAATTTATCTCATTATAATATCATTTTATCAATCCATCTTAGTATTTCCTTTAAGAAACTAAGCATACACATGGTTGAAACTTAAGATAACATGTTGGTTCATAGGTAAGCCTAAGTTTTTTAGTCATTCATGTCTTTAGATACTTAGATTCATTTAACCAAAGTCTAAGGCTCATTTTTGTGTATCAATTTATCTCTCATGTTGGTCATTCCAAATCTTTATGGAAGATAAATGTTAAAAGCCATAAACATTTCAAAGCCAAATCATTTTAACAAAAGGTCATGATACAAAAGGGAACATTCAAAATTTAAAAATTCAAATCACATTAAAAGACATGATTCAAAGCACATATCCTTTTTTATAATCAATGTTAAAACTTCACAGTTGGCCTCATAATAGAGTCAAGGTCCATTCGGGTGTGTTAGGCCAGTGGATTGGGAAAGGAGAATAAAAAAATCTTTTAGTGCTACCTAATTTCTCACATAATTAGAAAATATTTGTAGTAGATTGATGGCTCTATAATAGGTCCTGAGGAATAGGGAACATGTTGTGGGAAGGTAGGTCTATTTTGCTTTTCCTTGTTTAAACAACCAATATGAGTTGATCTTAGTATCTTACTTATTTTCATATACAACTTTATGCTTATTGTGAATGGATATTCTTTGTATATTGATGGTCACTAATCACTTAGTAGCTTTTTTATGTCCTTAGTGTGCCTCTTTTTTTCTAAGGTCTTCTCATAGATGCCTACATTATGATTTTTACATTTTCATTTCACACAATCCTAATATTTCCCCTTAAGAAATATTGTTTTGTTTACTAATCACTCCCTACTAAAGATTTCATTTATGAGTTGTGATGTAAGACCTTGGATAAGACAAAGCTTTCTTCACAAATTACCAAATTACTCTTCCAAATATTCCTTTTAACATATTTTTCCAATTGTGTCTACCTCATTGGTTTTACCTTTATGAGTTGTAGTGTAAGACCATAGATAGGACTAGGCCTTCCTCACAAAATTTTCCAATACCCAAGTCATAATGAAATTACATGTGCTAAATTTGAGATAAGTAATGATTGATCATGAGTTACATGTCATTGACATGCTTCCCATTTTGATATAGTATGTTTTATGATTACTTCATTGATACTTCATGTTTATCTTCTTATTGTTAATTACATGTAAGAATACAACCATTTTTATTAAGTTTTTTCATACTTCCCAACTTGAATTAGTGAGATCAATTTAAGTTCATTTTTCCAAATTTGTTTTTCTTTTATACTTCCCAATATAATTTAGTATGATTGATTGACTTAATTGTTTTATTTTTATACCATTTGGTGTTCTTATGCCTTCCATTTTATTACATTATTTTCATGCTTCCCAATGTAATTTAGTGTGATTTTAATTGTTTTAATTAGTGCAAATATTTTCATGGTTTAAAAATATTTTGTTATCCATTTTAACATCTTTGGTTTATCATATTTAGTCATCTTTTATTATTACATATTTCCCATCATGATATATTATGCAATACATTTTTTTTATTACTTATACTTTTCCAAGTCATTTTTTTGCCTTTTATTTTTAACCATGTATGTGTATCACATAATTATAGAAAATAAAACACTCCACATATATTTCCCATAATATATACAACAAAAGATAAAACCATGTGCTAGAAATAAATATATTCATGCATCAACATCCACAACCAAATACAACTCATAAGGTCAAATCCAACTATCAAAACACACACACACACACACACACACACACACACACACACACACACACACACACACACACACACACACATTATTTTGTACCTTGTATTGTATAAATCATATGATACATACATACATACAGACATACATACATACATGCATACATGCATGCATACATATATACATACATACATACATTTTATGTGTGTGTGTGTGTGTGTGTGTGTGTGTGTATACATACATACATACATACATACATACATACATACATACATACATACATACATACATATATATATATATATATATATATATATATATATATATATATATATATATATGTATCATGTGATTTATACAATACAAGGTACAAAATACAAAACACTGAGAGGATCCGTGTTGAACAAGTTAGTAGATAATTTTAAATACATGAAATAAACTATGAAAATTAGCAATATATTAACTCAAATAAGTAGAACTAAATTACAATGGATGAATTGCAGATGTGTTGGCCTTTTCAAGGGGGAAACCTCCTTTGAGAAAGATTAATACAATAAATTCATGGATGCCTTAATTGGCCTCAACACTTACTTATATACTGAGTCTAATCAAATCAATTACTACTTTCCATGAATGTGGGATAAAATAAAATGCTCATAGGATGACTTACAAAGCATATGCATCCATAGAAAATATTATACTAAAAAATTAAAGATAAGGGGTAGAAGAGGTTCCTAACATCCCCTCCCTCTTAAAAAAAATATTTATCCTCAAAGCTTTATGTGTGGGAATTAGTGTTGAATTTGAAATAGTGGTTCCTATTTTGATCCAATAGGATCCACATACACTCTAGAAATAAAGATGTCAAATTGTAGAATGATGATTGGCAAAACATAGAGCTCATCAAGAGATTTTTATTGCAATTTTAATGGATCAATTTTTAGCCCATATGCGCAAGATATCATGCATTGAAGTTTCTAGATCAATAGGGCAAAAGGTGACACAAGGTGATGTGACATATTCCTAACTGACCAAATGAACCAATTATGTTGTAACACATGGTAATAATTTTGTGCAAGAAAAAATATCGGTCTCTATACTTTGTCTTTGTCATACATATATAGATAATGTAAAACAAATAGGTCAACTATGGGACCATAGCTGATGGAGTCCACTTTTGTCTTGGAAGGGGACCCTACCACCAAAATAGCTATGGAGCATCCAACCAATTACACATTGACAAGTATCTAATTATGAGTGGTCCAAATGGTGGGTCCTCAATCCACCATGTGTCTTTCCACCACTTAATTTCTCCATAGTCAAAAAAAAATTTACTGCTCAATGTCAACTCAAACCTGAGTTGGATGTCAAGCCCGAGTTGAGAAGCAAAGACTTGAGTTGGGAACCCAAATTAAGTTGAATGAAATGAGCTCAAGTAGGATATAAGTGTCATGTAATAGTATTTGAGTTCTATATTTTAACCCAAATGGGTCTAATGGAGCATGATGATCTGGGTTTTCTATTTAACACAGATGGGTTTTTAATCTAACATGAACCTAAGATCTACCATGTTACCGTAGTTCCAAACCAAATGACATGATGGTTTGAGATCAAGTTTATCATGGTTCAAGAACATTCTAGGCTCAATTGACATAGTGAGGATTAAAATTCTAGTCAAAGGCTCCATCAATAGATCCATATTAGTATGCCAAGTTTGGCACATCAACCATGCCAAGTCCAAGCCAAGCTTATCAACATTGCCATAGAGAGGCCAAAATAGTCTAAATACCACATAAACATGGAAATATAAGTATATTTAAAGACTTTCTATGGTGTTTCATAGGAAATGTGGGATCAAACCAAATCCCAACGTATAATTACCAAGTCAAGATTTAAACCCCTAACCTATCCATTAAGAAAATAGAGACCTGATCAGTAGATCTGAGGGTCTAAACTGCTATATAAATTTGAGACTTGGTAATTGAAAGGCATCAGATTTAACCAAAAAGCTAAGGCAAATAAGACTAGTTTGCACTCTTCCTCACTTTGAGGCTTTTGGAGGCATTATTAGCTCTCAGTGTAAACTAGGGAAATGTCTTAGACTCCTAGATGATTTCAATGGTATGTTGAAAAAACTATTTTGGATTTGTTAAGGCCATTTTATAAGTCTATTTTCAAGAATTTTAGTGTAAAATCCATAAGATAGGGAGATCACATTGATAACAGTAAGGTGGAAGGTCTGTCTATGGGTTATATGATTTTCTAAAGGTCTGTTGCTAATTTGTATGTAGTCTTAGAGTATCCATTTGACAATTGTGAAGTTTGGTATTAGAGAAGTTAGTGAGCTAGGTTAGCTTTTGATTGTGTGGATTTCATATCAATTGTGTTTAGTTTGGTTTCCAATATTATTTCAAGCTTTTAGCCTCGTTAATATTCCATTTGTAGTGTGCATTTTGTGGAATTAGGTTGTTTGTAGGGAATAGAAAGCCATGGGTAAAGCCTTGAAAAAAGAGAGGTTTAGTGAGCTTGAATCAATTAATTTACATATCTAAGAAGATAATGATTTCCTAAGAGCTCATTTTTACTCCTTGGAAGAGGAGATTACCCACTTAAAATTAGAATTGCAAGCCAAGAATGAGCTTTTGATATAGATGCAGAGTGAAGAAAGACATAGTCCTTCCACTATAGATACAGGCACTATGACTAATGAGTGCACTATAAGTTGTTCATCTAGTAATTCTTGTCATTCAATTTTATATATTGCTTTTGGTAGTTTTAAAAAACACACTAAGGGCATTGGATCTAAATTGTTACTAAAAATAGGATTTTATGGAAGGGACCTTGGTAAGAATGGCCAAGGTATTGCTAACCTAATACATGTAGAGCATATATCTCACCATGCAATATTGGGTTATACTAGTGAGAATGTGGATGTTGGAGAGAGTTTCTCCATTATTGAAAGAAGACAAGCTTCTAATAGCCAAGATCTAAGGCCACTAGTAGAGTAGAATTCCTCTCTATGAAGGAATGATGAGTGGTGTAAGAAATTAGGTAAAAGAGGTATTGATATTCCACCTCCTTGATCTTACACTAGAAAAAGGCACCAATGTTAATGTGAATTCCAAGACTTCTAATTCATTTTTTCCATTTAATAAATTTGGTTTCAATATTCAAAAGATGTTACATTATTTTATTTATATGTTTTATGCATTGAATAACCATTGTGACGTATATTTTTGGAAAAGACAAGCTTTACTAAAACAACTTATAGGTGTTAAATACCATTTTTTTAATTTCAAAGCAAGAAATGGTAAATGGGTGACCTCACCTAAAAAGAGGGATGTTTGCATGCATTGTCACATGAGTGGACATTAGGTTGAGAAGTGTTGGAAACTTCAACCATCCCACCATCCTGGTAATGGTAAGAAGAAGATGGTTTATAAAACTATTGATAAGGAAATTAATTAAGTTTTTGTTCAATTAACCTATGAATATGTCAATCAATCCACTAAATAAATTAAACACCCTAAACATGAGAGTCTGATTAAAAGGGTTAATAAATAGTTTCTTAATTTCATGTTATCATGATTAGTGGATTGATATATACATTAAGGTTTCAAAGCATTTTTTTGATTCCTATTGTATGTTGATAAAGGAAATTTACCTCACTTTAATATATGCATTTTGGAGCTACTATAGTGGGAACACTTCGAGATAGGTTTATCATGCAAAGTTTTTAATTCTCACACTTATGTTTTGAAAAGCTCTATTTTTGGAATCAATAGTAATAGATTTATGAGTTTCCTTTTTAATTATCAAGGAATTTAACTCATTGATTAACTTGGGATATTTAATAGAATTTTCATAGGTTATTGGGTAAGATTCAGCTTTCTTACAATACTTGCTTCAGAATAACTATTATTTTAGAATACATCTATTTATGGCATATGTGTGATCGGATACACTGATAAGACCCATTGGGTCAATGTATTATGACAACATCATAACCAATATTGTATTTTTTTTACATTGACAAACTTATCTTATAGTTGCATTGGTGATTGTTTCAATTTTTAGTAGTTCACCGTTTATAGGATGTGACAGTGGGTAGCTAGTTTGATATATTGTGACCTTATTTGTAGTTATAGGATTCAGTATAAATCATGTCTTGTTTTAGTATTTTTATAGTTTTGAGTTATAAATCATATTTTTTGACTATTATCTCTATGTTATGATTAGGTTTTGTACTTGATATGTTTTAGAAGCTCATTGTAGTCATGTAGTAGAAGAGGACATTGATAGATGTGCTATTATCCATATGAAAAGGCCATTGTAGCCATGAAATATAAAGGGACATGGATACACATAAAGAATCATAATTCTATGTAGAGGCTTATTATAACATTAAAATAGCAAAGGGTTTGTAAAATATTTGATCAATCAATTATTCTAAGCATTGTAGGCATAGTTTTGAAACCTGAGTAGACTGATAAATATTCATCAAAATTCTTTAGAACATTTTGGTAGACCAAAATCCCTCTTATTAGGGAGTATTTATCTAGGAGGATCTATATACACTCCAAAATTGAAGACATCAAATTGCAAAATGATTATTGGCACAATGTAGAGCTCATCAAGAGATTTTTGATGTAATTTGAATGGGTCAATTTTGAGCCCATATGTGCTTGATATTATGCATTAAAGTTTCCAGATCAATAGGGAAAAAGGTGACATAAGGTGATGTGTCATAATCATAGCTCACCAAATGAACCAATTATGTTATGACATGTGGCAATGAGTTTGTGCGAGAAAAAATATTAGTCTCTATATTTCATCTTTATCAAGTGTATATAGACATCATAAAATAAATAGGTCAGATATATGACCATAGCTGATGGAGTCCACTTTTATCTCAGAAGGGGACCTTTCCACTAAAATAGCTATGGAGTATCCAACTATTTAGATGTTGATAAGTGTCAAATTATGAGTGGTCCACATGGTGGGTCCTCAAGCCACCATGTGGCTTACCACCACTTCATTTCTCCATAGTCAAAAAAATTATTTATTGCTCAATGTCAACTTGAGCTCAAGTTGGGATGTTGTCCCAAGTTAGATGTTAAGCCAGAGTTGAGAAGTAGAGACCCAAGTTGGGAACCCAACTTAAATCAAATGAAATGAGCCTAAATAGGATACAAGTGTCATGGAACATGATTCAGGTTCCATATTTTAACCTGAATGGGTCAAATGGAGCATGATGATCTAAGTTTTATATTTAACATGGATGAGTTTATAATTTAACATGAACTTGAGCTCCATCATGTTACCATGGTTCCCAAACAAATGCTACAATGGTCTAGGATCAAGTTTATCACATTTTGAGAACATTCTAGGATTAATTAACACGATCAGGATTAACATGCCAGTTGAAGGTTCCATCAATGGATCCACATCAGCAAGCCAAGTTTGGCATGTCAACCATGCCACATCCAAGCTAAGCTTATCAACATTGCCATGGAGAGGCCAAAATGGTCTAAATACCATGTAAAAATGGTAATAGAAGTATATTTAAAGACTTTTTATAGTATTTCATAGGCAATGTGGGATTAAACCAAATCCTAACGTATAATTGCCAAGTTGAGTTTCAAACCCCCGACCTATATATTAAAAGGATAGAGACCTGATAAGTGGATCCAAGGGTCTAAATGGATATATAAATTTGAGACTTGGTAAATAAAAGGCATCAAATTCAACTAAAGGGATAAGGCAAATAAGACTAGTTTGCATTCTTCCTCATTTTGAGGCTTTTAGAGGCATTATTAGCTCTCATTATAAACTAGGGAAATGTCCTAAACTCTGAGATGATTTCAATGATATGTTGAAAAACATGTTTTATATTTGTTAAGGCCATTTTATAAGTCTAGTTTTGATACTTTTGATAAAAAAATCCACAAGATTATGAGATTGCATTGACAACAATAAGGTGGAAGGTCTATCCATGGGTTCTAAGACTTTCTGAAGGTTTATTGTTGATTTGTATACAGTTTAGAGTATCCATTTGATCATTGTTGTGGTTGGCCATGTACTCACTTTTTAGGTAAATGGATTGGTTCATACTATAAGTGTTTATCATGAGTTGATTTTATTCCTGTATTCTCTTTCTACAATTTTGATTAATTTTGTTTATTATTCATTATTGAATTCATAATTAGTCAAATATGACATTAAAAAAAATTGAGAACTTTAGGGTATGAGATAAATATGTATTAAAAGGTAAAATTTAGTTTCATTTCCTTGAAGGTTTTGGGAAATTATGTGATTTGATGAAAAGATCCAAGGTAAACACTTTACATACTAAATTAGTGTAGAGTTTATGAATCATATATGGCATCCTTTGGTTGCATTCTATGTCGCTGAATTAAAATATCTATGATGGAGTGGGAATGAATTTTTCATGTGCACCTATTTAAGATTGTCTCTAGATCAAGAAGGATGGGTCCCTCATTATCAATCTCTAGTAAAATATTATGCACTCTAATGTTTATGCCAAGAACTTTTTTTAGATAAGAGACATGAAATACTAGGTGAACTTAGGAAGAAGGTGAGAGATCCAACTTATAAGAAACCAACCCAATATTATAGATAACCTTATAGGGTCCATATAACTTGGGAGCTAGCTTATGATTCCATTTGAGTTTTAGGGAGGATTATTTATATGGTTGTAGGTGAATAAAAACCATATCACCAATTTGAAAAATGTGCTCAAAATGGTGTTGATCAGCCTATTATTTCATTTGATTTTGTACCATATGAATATTATCCTACAATTTGTTGAGGATACGATCCTAAGTTTAGAGAATTGTGTTGATCACTTGAACTAATGAACTATTAGGGTTGTGTGAAAAGAGCACTAGTGGTACTTAACAATAGACTACTTCATATGGAGTCATTTTCATTAAGGTGTGGTAGGAGGTATTATACAAACATTTGGTGAAGGGGTGTCACTTTTCCCACTGATGTTGTTTTGAGGTAAAGAAATGAAAGAAATTTTTCAATCATTTTTTGACAATTTCAATCTAGCCATCCATTTATGGATGATACCCAAAATTCATCTTCAGTTGCATGCCTATACATCAAAATAGTTCTATCCAAAAATGGATGGTGAAGGTTGCATCATGATCTAATAAAATGGATGAAATAATGCCATGAAGATGGAAAATTTGGTCCAAGAACATTTGTGAAACTATGGAGGTTGTATGGGGTGGTTGAGGGCATAAAAATGAATATATTTGGAGAGGTGATTAACCATAACCAATATAATTATTTTCCTAAGGAGATATTCAATTAAATTCATAGAAAAATCTATCTAAATCCTTTTAGGGATGGGAAAGGGTTCAATAAACCTATGGATGAATGTGGTTTCACCCTTGTTGCATTGGCAGGTATCAAATTCAGCCACCATCTATTGAATTGCCTGTTTCATTCACTTCCAAGAGAATTTGCATCATGGTCATTCATAATTTTTGAGAAACCCTAAGTTCTCTATGGATGGATAAGCATGGAGTTAATAAAATATAACCTGTTGAAGATTTGTGCTCTGGGGAAGTACCATACAATCCTTGTATCATAGAAAAGCACCATCCCAAGAATAATGTGGTATAGTAGAGGGGTTCATATAAAACTATTGAATGATTTGAGATAATTAGGAGTCATTGACATACCCATGATATAAAACATCTAACCAATTTATAATAGGCATGGAAATAGCTAAAATGGAAGCTTGATCCATAAATGTGTGAGATAGAGCATCACCCACAATATTGTCCTTACCATGTTTGTAAGTGATCTCATAGTCATAAACCATGATTTTTTTGAATCATTTATATTGTGATGGGGTGGAGACCTATTATTCTAAGAAATATTTTAGACTTTGGTGATTATTTTTGATACAAAAATGATTCCCTAGTAGGTATGGCTACCACTTCTGTACTACATGCAAAATGGCCATCATTTCCTTCTCATAAGTAGATAGTTCTAAATTCTTGAGAAAAAGAGCTTTGATAGTGAACACAATAGGGCATCCTTCTTGGAGGAGAAAATCACCAAGTCTATTACCATAACATCACTCTTGATAGTGAAGGTCTTAGAAAAATATAGCATAGCTAGAATAGGGGTAGTACACATATCGTGTTTCAATTCTTCAAATACACAATCAGTGGCTTGTGTCCATATAAAAACATCCTTTTTCAACATAGATGTCAGTAGAATTACAATATTCCCATAATATTTGAAAAACTTATGATAGTATATATTCAATGTTTGAGGATGGAGGCTCTTAAGTGTTTGAGGATGAGGCCAATTTATCATGGCAACTATTTTTTTAAGATCCACCAAAATCCTTGGGATAAAACAATATGCTTGAGATACTCTAATTCATCCTAGCCAAAAGATCATTCAAAATATTTTGCACAAATATGGTGGTTAGAGAAAAGTTGTAGTGCAAGCTCTAGATATTGGAGATGCTCAGACCATGGTTTACTATAGATGAGGATGTCATCAAAGAAGACCAGAATGAATTTCCACAAGTAGGGCCAAAAATTTTATTCATCAATTCTTGTAATGTTGAAAGAGCATTAGTGAGGCCAAATGGCATGACTAGAAACTCATAATGTCCGTCATGCATTAAAAAATCTATCTTAGGGATATCATCCTCATGAAGCTAGATTTGGTGATATCTAGAGCAGAGATCTAACTTAGAGAAAAAATGAGCACCATGAAGCTCATTAAGAAGCTCATTAATAACAAGGTTTGAGAACTTATCCTTGATGGTGATGTGATTAAGTTCATGTAAGTCAATACAAAGGTGATATGGCCCATTTTTTTTAACAAAGAAAATTGGGGAAGAATATGGGATACTACTAGGGTGAATAATGCCTTGCTTTAATAAGTCTTGAATAAGCATCTCGATCTCAATCTTTAGCTAAAATGGGTAGTGGTAGGGCCTGATGTTGGGAGGAATGATTTGAGGAAGGAACTAAATATGATGGTCCTCTATCTATGAAGGTGGCAATCTCACTAATTTGGCAAAGACACATGCATACTTATGCAAAATGGTTTGTAGATCAGAAGGAGGAGTGGAGACAATTAATGTTTGCATTTGAATGGAATGTAGGTAGGAAATGGCATTGTGTGAAATCTTCTTAATAATATTTTCCATGAAATGTGAACTAATGATGCTAAGGGACCCCAATTTTAAGCCTTTAAATGTGTATTTTTTCCCATTGTTTGAAAATTGCATCCAAAGTTTATAAAAATCCTATAAGATGGGTCCAAATATGTGTAACCATTGGGATCCCAAAACAACATCACATCCTCCTAAGGGAAAGGAAAACATGTCATAGTGCAATTTATAATATCCAATAGAGATATGCACATTGTGACACTTCCTTTTACAAGGTAATGTGCACCCATTGGCAATCATGAATTCAAATTTGGAGCAAGGATAAATAAAACAATCAACCTATTTAGTGATCTAAGGATCAATGAATTTATGAGTGCTAATAAAATCAATGAGTATTGTGAGAGGTAACTTATTGAAGTAACCCCTGAATTTCATGGTTTATGGGGTGGTGGCTCTTGGTAAGGCATGGAAAGATATTTTTGGTTGGTCTTCTTGAGAAGTAGGTTTGACAATCAGTGAAGCTTCTTCTGGATCATCTATTGTATCTTGAACATTTTACCAATCTTCATTTTTGGGTAGATATTCCATATCCAATAGGTAGATATTTTTCTCGACACATCGATATCCCCAAGTGAATTGTCATCACAATTATAATATAGTAATTTTTATCTATAGGCTCACATCTCTACTTCAGTCAAATGCTTGATAAGAATGGTTTTTAGGGCTAGCATTATTTGAGATCATTGTGGAGTTGTATTTATAAATGGAGAAAAATTATATTTGAATTGTTGCTAATCTATGATCTTGTCCTTTCCCAATTTATCCAACCCTAGGGCTTCAATCATCATGTTGGGATGGAACATTTTCACCTTAGATTGAACCTTCAGTCCACTGATAAAGTAACTCTTGAAGAATTCATCAGACAATCCCTTTGTGTAATTGGCTAGTTTTTCAAATTCTATTTGATATTCTCTCATGGTTCTTATTTGGTGAAGTTTAGTGAGTGCTCCCATGAAGTTATCTAAAGTACTAGGGCCAAACCATTGTAATATAAGGGTACAAAAATTGATCCATCCTATCTCATCATGAACCTTGGTATACCAATGATACCATTGAAGGGATTTAATTTCTAAGTGAAAGGATGCAAGTGAAACCTTGTTGGTATCAAAATTATTATGTCGACTAAAATATTGTTCTACCTGATAGATCCATCCAGTCAGATCTGCACCATGGAATCAAGGAAAATCAAGCTTTAGCCCATGAAAATTATTAGAAGAAGAAAATATGGTGTTGAAAAGGGACTTTGGATGTTGTTTGTTTTTGAAGGTGGTATGTTGAAGACCAAGTCTAGGAATTTTTCATCAATATCTTTGATGTGTATTTTGAGGGAAACAATTTCATCTTCTATGTTTTTTGCTCTTGTTTGGGTTACTACCATGACCCGAATAAGATATATTTTTTGCAATGGGTAGTAAAACTAGATTTAAGGCACATTTAGTAAGGGAAGTTGTGATTTGGGTGAAATTGGAAGGGGTAAAGTTAATTTTAATTATTTTTTTGCATAGTGGGAGTATGACTGATGAAGGTGAGGGAAATTTTAGGAGTGAAAATGAAAAAATTGGAAATTTTATCAAAGAGTGATAAAGGATTAGTAAATGGATATGAACATTGTGGAATTTTTTTGAGGCAAATAGACAAAAATAGAAGTCATGACAAAACTTGAAAAAAGGGAAAATTAATATTTACAAGAATTAGGAGTGGAATTGCGATATGGGACCTCAAGGAAGAAAACATAGAGAATGGAATTTTAGGTGTCTAGATAAATTTTGAGGATAAATGGGGCTAAAAATTGAGAAATACAGAAAAAAATATTAAAAAAACACTTTTTGTTTTCTATCAATTGTCTAGTTGCAAGTCCTCTAAGAGTCTTTTGATACTCTACTGATAGTTTTTGAAGATTTTCTAGTTTTTGGTTACTGTCAACTATCTGAATGTAGGTCTTCTAAGAGTATTTTAATACTCTATTAATGGATTATTTGATAATCTTCTATAAATATTCTAAAACTAATATAAATAGGCCCTAAGTTTCAATGGTTGCCTAAAGTTTTAAATATATCTCTCTAGCCACCAATGTCATCTAAGCGAGTATCACTCTCTAGAAAATTTATAACCATGGATTTACCTCTAAGTAATAGCTCTTGGTTTTCCTCACAAGTGGGAAATACTCAATCAGAAAGGGGTCATTACCTATTTTTTTGGCAGGTCCTCTCAATGGGCCAACTACTTTGGGGTTCCTATAGTACTTATTACAATGAGTTTTAGGGATTTCACCCAAGCAATTACCATAGTTATACAAATAAGTTTTTAACCTAATCTAAAATAGATTATTGTGATATAAAAAATTACTTAAATGAATTATGCAGTAGAACAAAGTTAAGACTTTCTAAAGAAAAAAAAATCTCTAGAAAGTGCTCTGATACCAGATGAGAGGATCCTTCCTAAAAAAGTTTGCAGATAACTAAAAATACATGAAATAAACTATGAAAATTATAAATATATTAAATCAAATAAATATAGCTAAATTACAATGGTTGAATTGAATAATCACTACCTTATTCAAGGAGGTAACCTCCTTTAAGCAAGATCAATACAATAAATTTATGGATGCCTTCATTGGCCTCAACACTTATATACTAAGTCTAATCTAAGAAACTACTACTTCCCATGAATGTGGGATAAAATAAAATTCTTACAAGATGACTTACAAATCATATGCATCTATATCAATTCTTATACCAACAAAGTAAAGAGAAGGGGTAGCACAAGTTCCTAACAAATACATAGCTCCAGATATATGACTGGGATCTATCATGACAATCTTATGGCCTAGACATACCACCCATATATGCTTAGGAATATCCCTTCTAACTGGTACATTATAATGAGGTAGTTTGGGATCTCAATCATACTACCTATCCCTATATATTAGCCACCTAAGTCTATACCTATCCAAGTTGAACTATGGTAGCCATATGCACTACTCTATCTTGAGCCAAGGCTTGTCAGGCCTATACCTATCTCACTCCCATTCCTTTGGGTGGATTCAATCCATCCCTATGTGTTTACAACTTCCTTGGGGCCTCTACCACTAACCTAAACTAGCCTACCTAGGTTGGGGTAGATGGTACTATAGGATCATCCAGAGTGGTGGGGTCATAAGTACCAATATCCCATCCAAAATGTCATGGTGCATAGCCATCACTATGGATCCCCATATAACCTCTTCCATTGATAAATATTTAAAACCAAAACTAGATAGATATTAGATCACATATATATCTTAAAATCTATCTATTTACTATAATCACATGCAACTAATATTTTATATAAAAGCTTAAATTTATAACATTTCTCACTAATCTTGGTGTCACCAACCATTATCTCTATATTTACTCATCCCCTGAACACCTCCTCTATAGATCACCTCCTCACTAGTGAAAATATAGGATTCACCACTCATTCATTCTATGACCCTCTCCTAAGAGGTGCCTCTATTAATAAACTCTATCCTAGCATGGTTACTAGCTCATCTTGTACTATCACCTTCACTTGTGTCTGCTCTCACTAACGGTGCCTCCATTTATGGTGTGATCTAGGAGGTCATTATTGTTCCTAAGATGGTGCATACTATGGTTCATATTGTATTCCTGCATACACATCCATGCCATATCCTCCTCCAATCACCTATTATCATTCTCGACTAGCCCATGGTCTCACATGTTATAGCCTGATCTCAAGTCTCTCAAGTGGTACTCCTCTTCCTCCTCTCCCCTTTAAATATCTAGCTTGTCATTCTTAAAAATTAGACACTACTATATGATCTACTAGGTATGAGAGTCTAAATTTCTATATAAAATGTGCCATTAGCTACGTCACTACCCATTGGGTGTAGTGGTTTATGATTTACACTCGAACCAACCTTATTTCCATGATCAACCAACTAGGATAAATAATAGAAATATGTGTGTAAGGATATCAAATGACATCCCCTCATGTGATCATCTACAAAGCTATCACATGGGGTATGACCTATGTTACCTAGTCTATTGAATGTTGTCATTGATGTTAAAGATGCATCTTGTGAAGGTTGATGTCAAAGGTGACTAAGGATAGTTGGCAATATATAATTTGATAATCCAATGATAAGATGCACAAAATAATGTTGTCATGAATAGATAATTTTAAGGAAACTAATGTATTAGAGTCTTGTTAATAATCTTATGTTTTCATGAAGATATAGGTCATTGATGTCAAAGTGCATAAGAAGCTTACTCATGAGCCTAGTCATGACATGAAAAGGCATGTGCCTGGAAAATGAATGAACATAGGCTTGTGAATGTTATATGTCACTATTTTATCATGTATGTAAGGCATTAAATCATTCATGATATTTTTAGGGTGAACCTATAGGGGTAGGACCTTTAGTCTAAGTCTGCACCTAGACCACTCTTAGACCCTACCTAGCCTAATGAGGTATGAAGATCATATTTCAAGTAAATTATCCATATTATATCATTTACATAGGCGAGATAATTTATTTTAGGCATGTTCACAAATTTTTTGTTCATGGTTTGAATTAAATTACATGAATCAATGTTTTAGGCCTTTTTGAGTTCATAAAATGAAGTCTCAAGACTTGAGAAAAACTTTAAGATTTTCATTGTCATGTGTAACCTCTACATGGGATTTTTATATATTAAGGATATATTTTTAAGGTTCCTATCTAAGATATATATTTATTAGTTTTGGATTCAAGGGGCAATCCTTTATGAATAATCATTAACACCAAAACCTGTGTTAAACCTCCCTAAAACCTTAATAAGGAACCAATGTGAAATATATTGTTCAAATAAGATAATAATGGGTTAAAATGACTATAAAATCTGTTATATAATGTATTAAACTCTACCAAGTACCTATATGTTGTGGTGGCTACTCAGATGAGAGAGAAAATACATAAATACAAGCTTATTTATCAATAAATTGCTATAGATCTCAAAATTTATATTGTTCATAGAGATAAAATATATGGAAGAATAATACAGAGACTCAATTTTCTTATCTATGATTATTTTTGGATATTTTCTATCCTTCAAGTGTTCTAATTTGGTCATCCATGTTAGCCAGTGACAGACAGATGTAATGGTGTGAATAGTGTAAAACCAAGGTAGAGATGAAAAGATATATTTAAAGGTTTGTACATTATATATTGATGAAAAAAATTACATTAATGAATTATTTATTAATTTTAATTCATGATCATTCTCTTATAATCTTTGAAAGTCAATTTATGTAGTGAAAAAGTTGCTCATAAAATGACATGTCTAGTTCAAATAAGAATGTGTGATATAAGGTCAAGAAAGTGGTCTAAAAGACCAATATTTGTAATTATACCATATGAATATTCTATATAATGATGTTTTTTATATATTACATGACAATTTACATGCATCAAGAGTCATGAAAAGTGTCTACACAAGTATTAGAGGTTTAATTCATCATGACTGGTTTTTGAGGTGAATTGGTAGTTCTGAGTAAGCAAGTTATAGAGATGTTCTTGAGACTTTATCTCTTGAGTGAAAGTTTTCCAGGAATTTATTTATGATTATAATTTAATTTATAAACTATCTACATGTTTAATTTTTCATATTTTATTAGCTTAAGGGTGTTTAAGCTTCATTTTTGTAAGACAAACTTTTGAGGTACATAAGCCTAATAGGTAAATTTATCCTAAAAAAGTTTTCATGGTATGAATGAAATATATAGGTATAATAAATCATGGATGAGGTTATTAAATGGCATTGGATAAGTGATTTAATAGTTTTTTTTTGATTTTTGAAAAGAGTCATCTGGGCTCAATAGGAACAAGTTTTGGTGCTAAGAGGATAAACCTAATGCAATTAGGTCTCCATGAGACCTAAAGGAGGAGTAAGGCCTAATTGAGTTGTTTAATACAAAAATGGGTTAAAATTATGTCTAAATAATGTTCATAATATATTATAATACATATTATATGGATGACCTAAGAGGTTGAAGGTGTGTGGTTGACCATGAGACTAGTATATATACAAAGCATTCTAAGCCTGTTTAAAAACTAAGGTATAAGCAGATAAAATATTATATGGTAAAGAATAAGGAGGTCTTGAAATGATACCATAATATAATATTATAGGTTTGGTGATAAAAATTTATGAGGTGGTTGAGTTGATGTTGAGTCACTTAGGGAGTTGGTGCTTCCTTTCAAATAGGTGCTTGCTAAAGACTAATCAAGTGGGTGCTTGAATTTATTGGAGTTGGTGATATAAGTTGAGTTTGTGCTCAACATAATTTGATATTTTTTTGTATAGTAAAATATTCCATTTGTATATATCATAGTGGGTTTTATTCTCCTTGAGGGTTTCCCACTCATATACGTTTTTTTATTATGTTATGCTCATGTGAATGGTTCTTTATGCATTGCTATGTCACTATATTTATTTCAAGGTTAAAGTAATGTTAAAGTATAATTGATTAAAAGTTTTAAAATAATAATTCACCCACCCCTCTCAGTGATTTTGCTTTCAAAAATTGGTATCAGATCTTGGTCCTTTAAGTTAAGCCTAACAGCTTAAAGGTGATCGTAGAAGCAAAAGTATGTCTAGTCATCAAGTACAAGGAGGTTTCTCAACCAATAAGCCTCCTCTCTTAAGTGGGAATAACTATGTAGTTTAGATCATTAGAATGAACACCTATCTAATGATATTAGGCTATGACATATGGTAATATTTTGTTGATCAATTCACTCTACATTCTACACCACCAACTAACATAACAGGCAATATGGTAAGTGAGAACAATGCTAAGGCAATGAATGCCATCTTGTGTGGTATTTCAAAGGAAAAATTTGTATATTTCATGCACTATGATATATATAAATGGATTTGTAAAAATTTTCAAACCATCTATGAAGGAGATACCACATTGAAGTTGCCAAAGTTACAGACCCATCAAAGTTAATTTGAAAGTATGAGAATGAAAGAGGATGAAAACATTTCATCTTATCTATTAAGAGTATATGAAGTGGTAAATTTCATTAGAGGTTTAGGAGAGAATTTGGAAGAATTAGTATTAGTAAAAAAGGAACTAATTCCATGACATCTAAGTTTGATTCAAAAGTGTTTATTGTAGAGGAGATCAAAGATCTTAACATACTACAGATGGATGAGCTTCATAGCATCTTGACTACCTATGAAATGAAAATAAGTGGTGGAAGACCTTCCAAGAAGGAATTTGCATTTAAAGTTGAGAAAAATTCATAAGGTAAAAAGGTCAAGGATGAATTTGATATAGACATTGATGATGACAAGATAGAAGCCATGTTTTTCAAAAAATTAAGGATAGGATCAGGTAAGTATAAGTGCAAGTTGCCATTTAAGTGCTTTAACTATGATAAGATTGGTAATTTTGCATCCAAATGTCCTAAAAAGGATAATAATGAGCATGATGGAGAATACAATGAACATCATGTTGATGATAAGAAGTTATAAAAGCCTAACAAGAACAAAAAAATTTAGGAAGTATGAAGGCAAGTAAGGGTCATTAAAGAACAAAATAAGTTTTTATATCAAAGAAGATAGTAGCTCCTCTGATGTAAGTGACATGATTACATCTAATAGTGATGATGACTATAATGATCATTATAGTAATGAAGCCTTATTCATGGCTATATAAATATACAATGAGGTATGTTTAAAATGGAAACATCATATGAATGATGAAGAAGAGGTTGAAGTGAACCTTAAAGCAAAATTAGTGAGTGCTCTAGAGGAGTTGAAGTTTCAAAGAAGGAAGAATCAGAAACTAATATCATTGGTTAATATTTATGAGAAACAAACCAATATCTTTGAATATTTACTAAGTAACAACACTAATGAACATGAAGAGATCATCAAATAGTTAGAAACTCATATTAATATTTTCACTACAAGTCTTAAGGCCATGGAGGAAAAATGCATCAAGTTTGAAATAGGAATGGAGTTCTTGAAGGTAGAATTAGATCAGGCAATAGTCAAATTGAAGACACATCATAAATTTGAAAAATATATTGAAGTCTATGGTGATATTTTAAATAGTCAGAGGTCTCCACATGACAAGACAAGTATTGTATTCAAAGAAGACCAAAAGGAAAACATGGAGAGTCAAACCTCAAAGGATAATGGACTATTAAGAAGTGATGGTACTGATAAAGTAAAGACCTATGCAAAAATTATCAAATAAGAGACTAAAATTGGTCATCAACAATTCAATAAGAATGCTACTCCTTCAAGAGACAAAAAAGGTAGAGGTACATCATTCAACATTAGATAAACAAGGTATGTGAATCTTTTCAATGGTTACTATTTATCATGCAATCAATATTGGCATAGAGCTATGGATTTTAGACATCATGCTAGAATAAATTCATCATGGAGGAATAGGTTGAATTTCCATTTCGATAATATAAGTATAATTATATGCTATAATTGTGATTAGAGAGGACATATTATAAGGGATTTCAAGATAAGTCATATGAGGAAGATCAATCAAGGCAAAAAATTATACAGTCATACCACTGAGAAGTGGATCAAGAAGTTAGACCCTATGGACAAAGTGAATGAGGAGTATAAAACTAAAGGAGAATAATTTATGCTAGCTTAGAATGCCTTTCACATCCAATATGAGGGCATGAAATGGTATATAGATAGTGGTTTCTCAATCTACATGATAGGGGACAAGATCAAGTTTATCTCATTAAAGAAGAATTTTGTAAGAAGAATAATATTTGGAGATAATACAATTTCCAATATAGTTGCCAAGGGTATATTTATTTTGGACAATGGGAAGACCAAGACATAAAATGTGTTGTATATGGAAGGTTTGAAACATAACTTGCTCAGTATAAGTCAAATGTGAAACTAATTACACACACTAACCTTTCATGATAGAGGGTGTCATATAATGAGAGCCAAATCAAAAAGGTTAATTACCAATTCTAAGAGGACTGAGATCAATATATATGTCTTGAATGAGATCAAGAAGGAGAGATGATTTATGATCAAGATGGATGAAATTTGACTATGTCATAGAAGGTTAGACCACCTAAAATTTGATAATATAGTCAAGATAAGCTCTAATAATTCTATGAATAATATGCCTAAAATCACCAAACTTACAAACACACTTTGCAAGGCATGTTAACATGGTAAGCAAACTAGAAAAAGGTTCAAGTCTAAGGATTATTCTACTACAATACCTTTAGAGTTAATACACACTAATATTTTTGGACCTATAATAATTCAAATCATTCAAGGATATAGCTACTTCATGTTACACATAGATGACTACACAAGAATGACTTAGGTAGCATTCTTGAAATAAAAGTTAGAAGCTCTTGACAATTTCAAGCCATTCAAGGCTCTTGTTGAGAATGAAAAGAATGGAAATCTTAAGTGCATAAGATCTAATATAAGAGGATAGTTTTGGTCCAATGAGTTTGAATACTTTTTTGAGGTTCATGGAATAAGGAGACATTTCTCAGCAGTTAGGACACCTCAGTAGAATGGGGTAGTTGAAAAAAAGAATACTACAGTTAAAGAAATAATAAGAACTATGCTACATGATTATAGATTATTTGATGGATACTAGAGATAGGTAGTGAACACTACAATATACATTTTTAATAGAGGATAGATAAGTACTAATGGCAATAAGACCCCTTATTAACTATGGAAAGATAAACCTACTAATGTGAAACACTTTAGAATGTTTGGAAGCAAATACTTCATCAAAAGAGATGAGGAAGACTTAGGTAAGTTTGATTATATGTCTAATGAAGGTATATTCTTTGAATACTCATCAATAATCTCATCCTATATATGTTATAATAAGATGTTTCAAAATATAGTAGAAAGCATCAATGTGAAGATTGATGAAAAAAGTTCTAATAAGTCACACTCATAGTCAAAGGACACACGAGATAATTTGGAATTCAAGAAAGAAGAAGAAATAATAGAGATATATGAGGAATAATAAGAAGAAGAAGTTGAGGAAAGACAAGATTTAAAATGTCCTTCAAGACAAATTCAGAGAGACCATCCTGAATGACAGATCATTGGCAACAAAGATGCAAGTATGCAAATAGAAGAGATGAGGAAGACTTAGGTAAGTTTGATTCTATAGAAGAAGTTGAGGAAAGACAAGATTCAAAATGTCCTTCAAACTTCTTATTATAACATATATAGGCTGAGATTATTGATGAGTATTCAAATAATATACCTTCATTAGATATAGAATCAAACTTCATATTATAACATATATAGGCTGAGATTATTTATGAGTATTCAAATAATATACCTTCATTAGACATAGAATCAAACTTACCTAAGTCTTCCTCATCTCTTTTGATGAAGGAAGAGATCTCTTCCTTCATCTCTTACCTAAGTCTTCCTCATCTCTTCTATTTGCATACTTGCATCTTTGTTGCCAATGATCTATCATTCAGGATGGTCTCTCTGAAAATGTCCTTCAAGACAAATTCAGAGAGACCATCCTGAATGACAGATCATTGGCAACAAAGATGAAAGTATGCAAATAGAAGAGATGAGGAATACTTAGGTAAGTTTTATTCTATAGAATAATTTGAGGAAAGACAAGATTCAAAATGTCCTTCAAGACAAATTCAGAGAGACCATCCTGAATGACAGATCATTGGCAATAAAGATGAAAGTATGGAAACAGAAGAGATGAGGAAGACTTAGGTAAGTTTGATGTTAAAGAAGAAGTTGAGGAAAGACAAGATTCAAAATGCCCTTCAAGACAAATTCAGAGAGACCATCCTGAATGACAGATCATTGGCAACAAAGATGCAAGTATGCAAATAGAAGAGATGAGGAAGACTTAGGTAAGTTTGATTATATTTTTAATGAAGTTATATTATTTGAATACTCATCAATAATCTTAGCCTATATATGTTATAATAAGAGGTTTCAAAATATAGTAGAAAGCATCAATGTGAAGATTGATGAGAAAAGTTCTAATAAGTCACACTCACAGTCAAAGGACACATGAGATAATTTGGACTTCAAGAAAGAAGAAATAATATAGATATATGAGTAAGAAGAACAAGAAGTTGAGGAAAGACAAGATTCAAAATGTCCTTCAAGACAAATTCAGAGAGACCATCCTGAATGATAGATCATTAGCAACAAAGATGCAAGTATGCAAACAAAGAAAAGATTGGTAAGGAACTTAAATCAAGAGAATGTTACTCTATTGTCTAATATTGAATATTTAAACCTTATAAAGGAAAAAAAAAAGACAAGTTTTGGATAGGTGATGTGAATGAGGAGTTAAACTAAATAAAAAATAATGACACTTAGGAACTAGTTCCTAGGCCTAAACACAAAAATGTCATTGACAATAAATGGGTGTTTAGGAACAACTTGAATATAATATGGAGAAGTCACTAGGAAAAAGGATAGATTGGTATGTAATGGGTATGTACAAGTTAAAGGGGTATATTTTGAGGATACCTTTTCTCCATTAGTAATATTGGAGGCTATCAGACCATTCTAGCATATGCAGGGTTCAAAGGATTCAAGGTGTGTTAGATCGATCTCAAATATGCTTTTTTGAATGGAAACTTGGAAGAGGAGGTGTACATAGAGAAAACTAAGGGTTTATCATCATTAGGTATAAAATACTATGTTTTATATTGAAAAAGGCTCTTTATGGTCTAAAACAAGCTTTTAGAGCTTGGTACACCAAATTGGATAGGTATCTATTGGACTAAAGATTAAAAATAGGAGTTGTAGATAGTAATTTGTACATAAAGACAAAATATGACCATCAGTTGATAGTATTTGTCTATGTCTATGACATCATATTTGATGGAAACAATGAGAATATGACTAAGGCCTTTTCAAAAGTGATGGAGTTTGAGATATCCATGTTAGGAGAAATATCATTCATCCTTAGGTTAAAAATCATTCAATCAAAAAAAGTTATATTCAGATCACAAGATAATTACATTAGAGAGATGTTAAAGAAATTTGAGATGGAATATTTCAAGGTAGTTAGCACACCTATGATCACAAGGTGTAATTTAAGCAAGGAAGATGAATCTCCAAAGGTCAATCATACATCATATAGGTCAATGATTGGAATTTTTCTATACACTACTACCTCTGGACCTGACAACATGAAAGTAGTAGGTCTTATGGGAAGGTTTCAAGCATACCCAAAGGAAAATTATTTTCAAGTAGTCAAAAGGATACTTAGGTATAATAAGGGAACTATTGATTTTGGATTATGTTATCCAAGGAGCAAGGAGTTTAACTTGACATCATATACAGATGTTGACTGGTTAAGGGATCTAGATGATAGGAAGAACACTAATGGAGGATCTTTCTTATTAGGAGAATGTTGTGTATCATGGATAAGCAAGAAGAAACCATCAATGGCATTATATGCTTGTGAGGTTGAATACATTGTAATAGCTTTATGTTTCACTCAATTCCTATAGATGAGACATGCCTTAAAAGACTACAAGGTGGAGTATGATATTCCTATCCCTATCTATTATGACAATAAAAGTGCCATAAACATCTCAAATAATCATGTCATGCACTCAAGAACCAAGAAGATTCCCATAAAGTATCATTTCTTAAGAGAAAATGTAAGTGAAATAGTATTAAACTTGAATATGTTTGTATAAAGGATTAGATTGTGGACATTTTAACCAAGCCATTTACAAAAACAACATTTGAACATCTAAGATAGGATTTGGGTGTAGTTCCTACACTTAAAAGTCACTAAGGAAGTCAAGTTCTTAGGGGGAGATAATTAGGTGTTTAATTAGCTCGAAGAATAGGTGAGTAGTGTTGAGAAGGTATGCATGGAGATATGGGAACACATTTATATGTTGCTTCATGAACTCATAATCCTATGTGTTGAGTGTTTTGATTGCAAGAGGTGTGATCTAAGAAGTTGCAGGCATCTATTTGTCATTTATTTCAAAGGGGGATAAATTTCATAATAAGGATGAAATTTATTGCTGAGATAAGTTTCTGAGAGTGGTTTCCATCAATGATAAAGAGGGAGACTGTTGAGTGTTGTCATTGATGTCAAAGATGCATCTTGTGAAGGTTGATGTTAAAGGTGACTAAAGATAGTTGGTAGTATGTAATGTAACAAACCAATGATAAGATTCATGAAATAATGTTTCCATGTTGTCATGAAGAGAGAATTTAAAGGTAACTAATGTTTTAGAGTGTTGTCTATAGTCTTATGTTTGTATGAAGATACAGGTCATTGATGTTAAAGTGCATAAGAAGCCTAATCATGAGCCTAGTCATGAAATGAAGAGGTATTTATATGGAAAATGAATTAAAATAGGATTTTTAAGGTTTTATATCATTTTCTGATCATTTATATAAGGCACTTAAACATTCATTAAAGTTTTAGGGTGAACCTATAGGGGTAGGACCTTTAGTCTAAGTCTACACCTAGACCCCTCTTAGACCCTACCTAGCCTAATGAGGTATGAAGATCATATTTAAATGAAATTATGAATATGTGAACATAAACATAGTTTATATAAGTTTTTTCAATCATGTTCACAAATTTTTAGGTCATGGTTTGAAGGAAATTACATGAATCAGTGTTTTAGGCCTTCTTGGGTTCACAAAATGAGGTCGCAAGACCTAAGAAGCACTTTTAGATGTTATTTGGAATGTGAAAACTATGCATGGTAATTTTATATATTAAGGAGATATGGGTAAGGGTCCTAAATAATATATCCAAGCATTAGTTTTGGATTCAAGGGAAGTTTTTTATGAATAATTGTTAACACCAAAACCTGTGTTAAACCTCCCTACAACCCTAATAAGGACTCAATGTGAATGATCTTGTTAAAATAATATTAAAATTTATTTAAATTCCTATAAAATATATTTTATAATGTATTAAACACCCCCAAGTACCTCCAAGTGGTGGTGGTTATTTAGATGAGAGAGAAAATGCATAAATATAGGATTATTTTTTAATAAATTGTTATAGCTCTCAAAAGTTGTATTGGTAAAAAAGAGAAAATGGATGGGAGAATAATATAGAGAATAATTTTTCATATCTATGATTATTTATGTATATGTTATATCCTTCAAGTTCTCTAATTTGGTCATCCATATTATCCAGTCATAGACAGACCTAATGGTGTGAATAATGTAAAACCTAAGCAAAGATGAAAAGATAAAATTGAAGGTATGTGCATGATAGATTGATGAAAAAAATTGAATAAAGGATTTATTTCTGAATTTTAATTAATGGCAATTATTTTATAATCTTTTGAGATCAATGTATGTAGTGAAAGATTTGCTCATAAAATGACCTATCTAGTTCATATAAGACTGTGTGATATAAGGTTAATAAATTGGTTTGCAGGACCAATATTTAGAATTATACCATATGAATTTTATATATGAGGATGGTATGTAGATATAATATTACCATTTAAATTCATAAAAATTCATGAAAAGTTTCTACACAGGTGTTGGAGGTCTAATTCATCATGACTAGTTTTTGAAGTGAATTGGCAGTACTAAGTAATCAAGTTACATAGATGTTCTTGAGACTTTATCTCCTAAGTGAAAGTGTTCCAAGAATTTTTTGATGACCCTAAACTCATGGATAACATATCTACATGTTTAATTTTTTATATTTCATTATATTAAGTGTGTTTAAGATTCATTTTTGTAAGACAAACTTTTGAGGTATGCAGGCCTAATAGGGCAGTTTGTCTTAAAGGAGTTTTCATGGTATGAATGAAAGATAAAAGTATAATAAAGAATATAAGCTTACAATAAATGTTTTTTTATAATTTATTTAATAGTTTTTTATTGTTTTAAATATTCATCTAGGCCCAAAAGGATCAAGTGTTGGCACTAAGAGGATAGACCTAATGCAATTAGGTCTCCATGAGGCCTAAAGGAGGAGAAAGGACTAATTGAGTTGTTGTAGAACAAAATGTGTTAAAATTATGTATTAATCATGTTAATAAGATGTTATAATACCTATTATATGTCCAACCTAATATTTTTAAAGTGTGTGGCCAACCAAGTAGTGTGTGACCATAAAACTAGTATATATACAAGGCAATTTAGGCCTATTTAAAAAACAAGGTACAAGTGAATGAAATATTATATGTTATAGAAAAATGAGGTATTGAAATGAGATCACAATATAATATTAGAGGTTTGGTGATAAAAATTCATGAGGTTTCTAAGTTGGTGCTGAGTCACTTAGGGAGTTGGTGCTTCTTTGCAAGTAGGTGTTTGCTAAAGACTAGTCAAGTGGGTATTTGACTTTATTAGGGTTAGTACTCCCTGATCTAATTGGACTAATACAAGGCTATCATGTATAGTGGTACCTTGCCATATAACTTGTGATATTACACTCATGCTATTATAATTATTATCATGGCCTTTCAAATGTCTAAAATATATGAAATATATACATCAAAAATACTAACCCATAAATTCAAGTATATCCTATCTGATCATGTTTCTTATTATGATAGTGATCACCTCTCCTCTAAATCATCTGGTGTCCTTGTGATTACTAGTGTCCCTCCTATTGATAATCCCATCAATGTATGGGCATCCTCTAGCATGATACCCACCTTTATGATATACCCATCCACCACACATCAAAAAGGTTGGTAAATTATTCCCATGCTCTGAAGAACATGACAATGAGACTAACACTCAGTGAGATGTGCCTCATCTTGATGATATCTTCAAATCCTAATGTAACTAGTAATGCTCTATCCATGTTGATCAATCACTCTAGTGAATCTGATAGCCATGATGCATCTATAATTTTACAATACCTCTGGTGTATCTATAAAATATCAAACAATAAAGTATGTATTAGACCTTCATGTCATGAACAATCAAAATACATTCTTAAAATCTCAAAAAACTTAGATGGTTTGATTTAGTTTCTCCATTTTATATATGAATTAGCCTATTTAATACTAAATCAGCCCTGTACTTTCCTTGTGATACTAGATCATCCATTTCAAATTCCTACTAAATAGACCACAACAATACTAGATCAGCCACCTTCTTGCCTTGTAATAATATATCAGCCCTATTATATACAGTCAACCTCTATTAGTAATACAAAATTAGCCCTATCGAATAGACTATGTCAACCATGATGTACTCAATCAGCCTTGTCTCTCTTACTAACTAAGTCAACTCATTGTTATGCAGTCAGCCCCCTATTAACATACTTTGTTGGCCCACTTCTACATAGTAGGCCTTACCACTATCCCTCTCCTTATGGATTAATTCAACTTTATTTATCCACAATGATGACTTTTTGACCATTTTCCATAAATACCTTGGGCATTTATTAGTCCAACTTCTTCCTACCTAGTACCCTGTTATACCCTTAGTCTTTCTAAAAAATTATTAGGCTTCATTTTGGTGCCTAAATTATTCCTACCAATAAATTTTATATTTTAGCTCAATTTCAAATCAAAATATTCAAAAATTTAAATTTCTAGTTATTTACCTGTGGTACACTCATTGTGGCCACTATGCATCCTCCTTGTATCATCTATCATCTCTTCACCATGATGGCTCTCTAGTCTCCAACTATGTCTCTTAGAGATTTGTTTTCTCAAAATTGTAAAAATAATAAATGAATTATTTTTCAGCTATTTATGATTACTATTCAAAATTATTTACCTTTCAAATATTTACCATTAGATTTCATATTTTGATCATATCTTTGTCTCTAATGACTCTTTTAACAAATCATAAAATGTTATGGAATCCTAAAATCATAGAAAATCTTTCCACATATTATATTTATATGTTTCAAAAATTTCAATTTTTCACTCTTTTTCACTAATCTCTATAGGTTTACCTAATGTTCTCTACATTAGACACCTTCACATTTCTTGCATATAATTATTTATCTATAGCACTAAGGTAAGTAGATGTATGTGTTTTTTAATTATTTCCTTTTTATTTATCTTATTTTCTCCTTAATATAATTTATTCAACTTCAACATTGTGTTTTACTATGTTCTTTTCCCAAAGCACCATCCTGTATTGCACTTACATGACACATGATGAGCTTCGAGTGGGGAATATGTATACACATAATATTTTCAAACTTTATCAATTATTCATGCTTTCTCTCTTATATAAACACATCAATTTTCAATCTCCTTGAGTGCACGCCTTAAGAGGTGCATCAAAAAAGGGGTGGGTAGACCATTAGTACTTCATAAGATTATTTACCCTATACTACCACTTTCTATCTACACATCCATATCCTAAAAACATTCCCCTAAGCTTTGCCTCCTATTTTTCACCCTCCTCTAGTCATTTTATGCCTTCATTAGCCCTTCCCTAGCCTAAAATCATTTTTGATGGTTTACATTACACTGTCAGCCCCATTGACCTTGTACTCTAATTGATAAAACTTATTTAGGGTCTAGGTTAGCCCCTAGCTGACCTAGATCAAGACCTAATTTATTTTTGTCAATAATGATATAATGTTGATTGGGTTGAACTTGTTGGCCTAAACCTTTAGAAAGGACTAAGTTTAGATCCATCTATATAAACACATCCATTTCATCATTTTTAAGAGATGAGAAGAAGATATATATATATGTATATATATATATATATATATATATATATATAATATATATATATATATATATATATATATATATATATTATGCATCTATTTATCCACCATTCTACATGAGGAGCATAGCTTAGGGTTTCATACTTTCTTTAGAGATATGTATCTTATCTTGTGGAGAAATATTTTGGATGTATTGATAGGTTGTGTAGCCTAGAGCTGATTTATCCTTGTCATCCTTACATACCACAATAACCTCTTTCAAATCACCTTATCCAAGGGAGAGGTTAAGGCTCAATGGGTTCATATTCAAAGGTAAGTATTCCTAAATTTGTTCATCCTTTGTAAGAGTAGATAGATTTGCATTTATACTTCTCTCCCATGTATTATGATTCCATATATATTGACATGAGTATACTCTTCTATGCATGTTTACTTTTCATTTTTATTACTCCCACTTTGTGCCACAAGCTTTGGTGAGCACTAGATTAGACTTTACTTGTTAGTAGTTTAGTGAATATAAAAACATAGGACCTAGTAAGGCTTATTGCATAGTTTTAATTGACTAGAAGCTTTGGAACCCTCCATAATTATATTATTATGGTAAGATATCCCTTGATTAGGTATATTAGATCCATCTTGGTCATGACCCTAAATATATAATGTATCAACAATCAAAAGTGTAAGTAGGATTTATCTTCTCTGATCTAGGATTGATTTATAGATCAATTGCATTTCTCTTTGCATATAAATAACTTTAGTATGATCCCATTATAATAGGCCCATTCTATGAATTTTTTGGATTGAAAGGTAGGGTCATTATCACATACTAAGGAAATGGGGACCCCAAAATAGGTGACTATAGAATTCTCCATAAATTTGATGACTTTAACAGTGGTTCTTCTCTTGGTTAAAACTACCTCAAACCATCGAATGCAGTAGTCTATGTAAGTAAAAATTTATGACTAGTTGATGAATTAGGGTTAATCACCTCCATGGAATCTAGTACCCATTGTGTAAACAACATAGATTATATAACAGGTTGTAGTGGCATTGTGGCATTCATTTATCTTTTAGAAAAGGTTTGGAATTGATGGCAGAAATGAACATGAATGTGAACATATTTGAATAGTGTGGGCCAATAGTAACCTCTCTAGATAACATTATGAGCCATGGCATTTGCCGTAAGATGGCTTGCTCCCATTTTTTCATGGAAACTTACCATTATCTCCTTGGCTTCTTCTTTTGATACACACCAAAAGGTAGATTCCTTAATGGTTTATTTTGAAGAGAACTCATTTCTTCATCATATAGTGTGTAGCTTTCAATCAGAGGGATATTTTATATGGTTGAGTTTTGGGGGTACATTTCCATAGAGTAAGAGGTGATTTACTAGGGCATATTAGTTTGGTTGTAGTAGATTTTGTTGGTCCAACTATTGTACCATGATCCTTGGGTCTATCTTTGTGATTAGTTAGGTGAGGCCTTGTCCTTTGACAAGTTTTATTGGCTTGATATCCAAGTCATACTCTTGTAATTTTGTCATCCATTAACATCTACTTGCACCTAGACCCTTCTACCCTAGCATTTTATTTATAGTCAGGTCCAGAACAATGGCATGTAATTTGTTCCAAAGGATGTAATGCCTAAATTTATTTAGTGCCTTGACTAGGATGTAGGCATACTTGTCCAAAGTAGAATACCATAGTTTGGTATCTTTGATATTAGTGCTCATAAAATCCCCAGGGTGTTGTACTTTTAACCTCTAGGTAAGACATGTGACAATGGTGTGCTATGAAGACAATAGATAGGTGTATAAGTCATGTGTATTCTAGGATGATGAAGACTATGGATTGCATGATTGCATCTTTGATATCCTTGAAATATTTCCTTGATTATGTGTTACACTCCACCTTAGCATCCTATTTCAAAATTGCATTCAAGGGCTTCACTATTTCAATAAATCCAAAATTAAACTTACTCATAAATTTATTTTTCCCAAAGAAATACGTTAAAATTATTCTTGCTATTAGATAAAGGTAATTTATAAATTACATCCTCATTTTAGGGGTTGATGTAAATACCTTTTTTTATGATAATGTGACCAATAATCTTACCTTTGGTGGTATTGTACACACATTTATTTAGGTTTAACAAGATGTCATACCTTCTATATATTTAAAAGACCCTTTCAAATTGGTGTACATGATCCAACCTGTATTTAGAAAAAAAAATAGATCATCCATATATATTATTATGCACTTACTTATCAGGCCCTTAAAGGTGAAGTCCATTTCCATTTGAAAGTTTTCACTAGCATTGATTAGCCCAAAAGGTATATGTTTATAAGTGAATGTGCTCCACTTGGTGGTGAAATCAATCTTAGTTCTATATCTTGGGTTGAATAGGACCTAGTTATAGGTCGAGAATCCATCCAATAATGACATCATTTGAGACCCACTCACCATTTGGATCACCTCATCTAAATAGGGTAAGGGGTAGTTATCTTTATCTGAGGCCCGATTTAAGTTCTATAAATCCATGCAAAGGAAAATTTCACCATTATTATTTTTCACTAAGACTAGGTTAGCCACCCAAGTAGAGTGGTGGACCAGGAAAATTATCCCCATAAAAAGTAACTTATGGAATTCCTTGTGAATAAAGGGCTCCAAGATTGGTTTTACCAGCCTCTATCTATTTTTAAAGGGTTTTTGGTTGGGTTTTAAGGGGATGGTATGAGTAATTACTCTTAGGTTGAAGACCTTAAGGTATCCATATGCCTAGATAATAACATCCTTGTACCTCAATAATAACCTCCAACACTATTCCACTTCATGGTCTATTAAATCCAAATCCACATAAACTTTCTTGGGATTCTCCATAGGGCTAAGATTAATGAGTTGGCACTTTTGGTATTCAAACTTAGGCCTTTTATCTTGGAAGGTTAGGTCTAATGCATCAAATGATATTTATAGTTAAATCATCCCCTTCATGATCTAATTTTAATTAATGTTCAAGATCCCATCCTTATCTAACTCATTCCCAGGGTTGTCTTTCTCCTTTTCATCTATGATTTAGGCCTCAAATATCCCCTCATTGATGAGAAACTATATGATTTATTATTCATATTAAAAGACCAAGATATTAGTCATAATGTTTGATATAAAAGGATAGGGGATGAGTTTCAAAGAGAAATATTATAACTCAATGTCAACTAGAGGGGTTAGGTTCACTACCACAAATGCTAACGAGTATGCTACCTAGTTTTCTTTTAGGGAGTAGGGATGATATTAAATGCATTAAATATTTTAATTAGGTCTCAATCTTTGTGTTTATACATTTTGAGGTATGATAGTTTGCATTAAAACTTAGTTTTGATTAGGTTTACCACCAATTCAAAGTCACATAATAATCTTAGATCATTAGCCTCTTGTCTCAATGTAAATTATAATCCTAGGATAAGAGACTCATACTCTACCAAGTTATTTCTTTAAAGAAATTGTAGCCTATACTATGTTATATGTTTCTTTCCTATGGGGTCTATGAGTAGGACACCATCTCCACTACCATATTTGGATAGATATTCATTTATATAAAGAGACCACAGGATGAAAATATCTACACCATGACTAGTTTATATCTTGGGAGGCTTAGTGCTTAGCGTATAGATGTCTAGGTCCAAAGAAACTAGGTTTATATTCCAATTAATGACATTGTATTTGATGATCATATACTTCATTCCTGGTTCCTCATCTACACATATTTAGTTGGTTAATCCTCTCCATGACAACCACATATGGGAGAAATCCATGGCCATGTACCCATTTAGGGATGTGAGCTAATCTCTATTGAGGAGCATATCATAGGCTTTTGAGATGTCTACCACTTGAATGTCTATAAAATGTTAAATCTTAGGATAAAATTCTAATTGGATGTGTAAGTTTAGTTACTCACATATCACCTTCACCTATGACTTGTCTAGCTAGACCACTACCTTTCTCAATTTTATGGGGTTTAGACCAAATTTTTTGCATATACCTGTTGGCATTACATTGGCTGAGGCTCTATAATCTATTAAACAGTTATGATTTTTTTTTTTAAATAACTATATGGCTAAAAGGAAGGGTAGAACATCCATCTTATTATTATGAATGAGTATATTGGTGTGTTTTGTTCTCAGTTAGGCTAGGCCTATAGGGTCAACTTTTGACTCAAAGACTTTAACATGAGATCTCATTGCTCTATGATTTGAGAAAAATCATGGAGGGTAATATTAGCTTTGATCTTATTCATATCCTTAACTATGTTGTGACCCCATTTTCACCAGTACCTTAAGCTTTTGAGTTCTTGGAGGTGGAGGATCATTCCTAGCATTTTGATCTAGTAAGGTTGCACCATTATTTGGGGGTGATGAGGTAGTAAGGGGCTATTGTTTTTGCCTAATATTAAGGGTGTAATTAATCCATTAGAACTATTTAAATTCTTACACCTCACTAATACCTTTCTCTTGATCATTTTCTTCTTAGCTAGGGAAATCCATGGTTTTCAACACCATAGTGGTACTAGGGGATTTACCTGAGTTAGAGGATTCTAGATGATTAAGGACCACCTTGAATTTTTCCATTTAATTTTAGAATATATCAAAATCATAACCAAATTTTATGTATTCTATTTCCCCATGTGTTGTCATGTTATGCACCCAACACTAATTGGCTAAGGCTATCTTGAAGATATTCATCTCGAGGAGCCTATTGGGTGAAGGTTTTAGGGGGTTGTGAGGGTGGTTATATCTCATATTTGGTATTTGATATGTGAATTTTTTGTTGGATCTTTTGGATTTAGAATTACTCATTTATCTCTGCAACCCTAGGAAGTCATTGCTAATGTTTTATACCATCCACTGAATAGAATCTAGCTCAGTTTTAGTAGACCCTTGAGGCATGGTTTGGGTGTTTTTATCGATAACTATCATCACTTAATGTTGATTCTAGTAAATTAGATCCTAACCCCTTGGGTTTAGGAAACCTAATTATTGATTTGAAGTGGGATGACCCAGTGGGAGTCAATGCACTATATGGATCATCTAAGGCATACATGCATTTTGATTAATGTTAGGTAATAAATTCAATACAATCATCTATGGTAGCATTTTAGGAGTGGGGGTTATGGTGTAGACCTATGGGTTCAATTTTTTATCCACTTTAATGGCCCCTACATATGTTAAGTATTGGTATATTATAGTTGTGTCCTTTCTCAAGAACATGGTCATCCAAGGGTCCAATGCATTCTTATACATTTCAAGTGTTAGTTGAGGGTTGGGTTGGTAAATCATAGTTATCAAAGTATACATATTTTGTAACCTAGAATTGAAATTCCTAATGGGATCATTGGGATCTCTTTTTATACAATAAATTTTTTGGTACAAGACACTAGGGTCTATTACTTCGATAAATTGGGCAAGGAAAGTAGAACTAAAATGGTCCCAACTTGGTATAGAGTTTTAAAAAGGTTTAAGAAAAAATCATAGGTAGAATTCATAAAGGTAAAATGGAAAAAATTACATTCCATATCCTCATGTTCTACATTCAAGAGTCTCAGGATGGTCTTAAATGAGGTTATGTGTTCCTTTGTGGTTCATCCCACACCAAGAGTGAAATGAGAAAGATGCCTCTTAGGATTCTTAGGTAGGTCATGGATGACTCCTGGGATGTTAATGGTTGAGACAATTAAATAGGTACTATTGGATTGAACATTTGGGATAGGTTATAGAGATGAACTAATATGAATTATGGTAGGTCTTTGTTGATTGGATCTAGGCTTCCTATGGAAAATGTTTCTATGCAAAATTGCTTTCTACATTCAAAGAAGAAATAAGAAACTGAAAGATGGTTAAGGCTAGAAGTACCTGATATAGTCGTGCGCACCGAAATCAGACGTTGAAAGATTCTCCTCTTTTGCTGTGGAGGAATGACACCTGCGAAGAAAAGGCTAAACATGGAAAAACATTAATAAGAGATATGGTGGGCTGTCAGGCGAACGCCCGATCCCGGAAGTACGAAGACTCCCTAGAAGGATATCAACCCACTGATAAAAAAGAGCATAATATTGGACGAAAGTAGATGATAATGACAGAAATAAATGATAGAAAATAAAAGGCATACCTGATATGCGGCACTGTTCTGCACAGTTGCCGGCGTCGGTCTCTGTGGTGCCGGCGTCGGTTAGGGAAGGTGCCGACGTCGGTCAAGGTGCCGTCGTCGGTCGGGGTAGTGACCGGCGTCGGTAGGGGCAGGTTCTGGGAAAAGGTTTGGGACAGGTTCTGAGAGAGTCGGGACAGGTTCAGGGAGAGTCTGGGGGGTTTGAACAGAGTCGGGATAGGTCTGAACAGTCGGGACAGGGTCTAATATGGTCAGGGTAGGGTTTGATAAGGACAGGGATGAGGTTTAGACAGAGTCGAGATAGAGTTTTGATAAGGACAGGGATGAGGTTGGGACGAGGTCGGAACAGAGTCCGAGGGTTTGAGGACAGAGGCAGGGATAACAGAACATAAACAATAACTAAGAAAGAAAATGAAATAAACAGAATAAAGACTTACCTGGTAGAAGACCCGATGAAAGCCATGGTGTGCAGATTAGTTGATGTCGTAGTGTCGATGATTGCTCGGAGTTCGCAGGTTCGTGGAGGAATTCACAGGTTGGTTGCTCAGCGTTCGGGGATCTTGTTCGAATGGCTGGCGGAGGTTGATGAAGGCGGGGGACGGGGACGGTTTCAGAAACGGTTCGTCAACCGTTTCGGGAACCGTTTCGGGAAACCGAATGCTAACTGATAACGGACAAGGGGAAGGTGACCGACGTCGGTAGGATTGCTGACATCGGCCGATAGGTGACCGACGTCGGTGACATCGGTCGGGTAAAGACCGACGTCGGCAGATGCATAATGGGGATAGAGTCTACCTTTCGCTCTGTGCTCCTCTTTACATGCTGCCAGGGTCAAGGTTGGTGAAACAAGTGATCGGCAAGGGTTCAATAGGCGAAGAAGAAAGAAGACGAGGAATGACCAGGGGAGTCGACACGATTTCGGTGTCTACATTTGCCCCTTTTTGTCTTGTTGGTTGTTCTGGATGAACTGCAAGACAAAAATAGGAGTGAGTGCCCCAGGCGAGGGATAAGGTTGATTTCGTCTTGTTGGTTGTTCAAATGAACTGCAAGACAAAAATAGGAAGCAAAATGCCCCGAGTAAGGATGAGGTATTCCCCCTCAAAGCAGGAGTCGAGGGAAGGGAACCGGGAATCGGGTGCTGATTTGATAAAGAGTGGATGAAAAAAGGGGTGAGGGTGAACGCTGCAAAGGTCGTGATTGCGCGTATACCACTACACGAGATGGTCAGGCCAAAGTGTCGCAGGTCAAGGGTCGAGGAGTGCCAAAATTGAAGTAACCAGGCCCCAGCATTTAGTCATCTGCTGATCGGGTCACTCAATCTAAGCTGAAGCTCCAAATGGTTCGTCGCGTTCCAGGTATCCCGGGCTCAGGAAGTGCTCCTAAAAACGCGAAAAAGTCACAAGTAGTGCAGATCAACCAGTGTGCGATCCTATACTTGTGAGGGTCCAAAAAGGTCTGCGCACAATTCTGCTAACCAGTCATGAGGTAGCATACATGCAAAAACAACCAAGGCAACAACGTCTTGGAAGTGATCGAGGTCGGAGGAGATAGGCATGATCTCCAATGGTTGGTGGTCGATGGAAGGATGAATGGACAAAAGGATGAGGAGGATGCGGCCGAGCTAACCCCAGAAGACCCCATGTCAACTGAGTGCTGCCTACATAGCCCTGGTGATAGGGCCTCAGGCCGATGTAGTTCTCCCTAGAAGGGAGGAAGGGTCAAAGGGATGGTGAGAAAAAAAATATGTTGCAGCCTTTTCCAAATGGTGTATTCTGCAACATTGGTTGAGGGGTTTTTCATCCCTAGCAATATCCCATATGCGTGATGGATGTATGCTAAAAATGAATTGAGGTCTATTTATGCTTCAGCAAGTATTGGTTTATGCTGAACATAAATTGTGGCGAGTCGGTAGTTTCCGTGTGGATTGGTGTCCATAGAAACTAGGGTGAATAGGCAAGGTCATGTTGATGGTCTGAAAAGAGAGTTGAGCTGAGTTGATCGACAAGTGATGAGGGTGAGTGTGACCAAAGGGCAGAAGAAGATGAAAGGCAAATTGCTCTTTCATTGACAAGGACCAAAAAGACGGCATAGATAGGGGTTATGAGAACCAAGAGCCCCATTTATGCGTGACGTCGTTGACCATAGTTATGTTAGAGCGGTAATCGAATCACTTAGACATTAAAGTGAGCTCGAAGTCCCTTGAGTAGGTAATAGGAGGAGGAAAGAGGGTAACCCATTTTAAGAGCAGAGATAACTTTGCCCCTTTTTATAGGAGACCCTGAGACAACCACAAGCCAAGTCCGTGACTCTTTTTTTTTTTTTTTTTTTTTTTTTTTTTTTTTTTTTTTTTGAGAGGCAGACTGATCGATGCAGGAAGCCTGCATAGAGATGTCATTTGCTTGGTGGTCAGGTTGCGAAGCTGATCAATGCGGGAAGCTTCTAAAATAAGTTGCTGTTTATTGCCAGAGTAGTCATAGCCATCCTTCGAGGGAGTGGTCTAGATTTTTGTTTAATAAAAAGGCTTTTGAATAGCTGTCCTTCGAGGGAGCAGTCTATTTATTACAGCAATGATAGTACAGCTGTCCTTCGAGGGAGCAGTCTGTTTTTTTTTTTTTGATATAGATATAGTGACCATGGATATGTTTTGACATCTTGATTTGTTTTGATAGAAATGTGAGTCATGGACAAGACTGTAGAAGGTCAAGGGCTCCCTTTTATTAGGACAAAGCATCCATACATCATAAAAGGGTTATAAGAGTTGTTAAGAGGAATAGGGTTGAAAGGAAGTAGGATGAAGAGGACGGGGATTGCTCAAGGGACGAGCTCAAGTTAAGTGTCAAGTGGATGAATACTCGGCTAGCAGTAGAACGGTCGCAGATGCAACGCATTAAGAGGCTCAAGGTCTAATAAGACCCTGGGTCTTGCTTGTATGTGATAAGGTCTGAGTCAATTAGGAGCAAACTTGCCTCGTTTACTTCGCTCCATATTGGTCACGTGTTGATTGATGAGTGGATGTGAAGTTGGTTGATATGGTTGCTAATTGATTGAAAAAGGTTGAATGTTTTGATAAAAAGATTGGGTCGAATGTTTGGTTGAGATTTGGTCATGTGATAGGTGGTCAATGGTTGGTTGAGGGTTGATTGGTTGGTATTTGGTTTTTGGTTGGGTTGAATGTTTGGTTGAGGTCGGGTTAAATGTTTGGTTGCTGGTCTGGTTGAGGCTAAGTTGAAAGAGTGATTGATATGTGGTCGAGACTGTGTTGAGAAATTGGTCAAAGTTTGGATGAAGGTTGAATTCCCCCAGCGGCTAGGGAGAATGTTTGACGGATTAGTTAAGGTCGATTGAGGTTTAGTGGTCAGATGGACTGTGTTGATGTGGAATAAAGGGGTTAAAGGTGGCGAAGGGACTCTAGTCTGACGTGAAGATCCTGATTTAGATGATGAGGTTGGAGAGGTAAGGGTAGGTGTTGATAACGTGTCGGAGGGGTGGTCGAGAGGATCCTTGATAAGAAAGGAATCCTTTTTCCGGTGGTGACGAATGACAGCTTTAAGAGCGCAACAACGCTCGGTGTCATGTCTCGGAGTGTGATGATAGTGGTAGAATGTAGAGTTGTCGAACCAAGATGGCCTTGATCTGAGAGTTGATGAGTGGGGTGGTGTTGAAGGTTTGTTGATAACGTGGTCGAGAAGGGAGGTGTCATTCCCCAGACATTGGTGAACGACGACCTTGAGGGCATGACAATGCTCCGTGTCGTGCCCAGGCGTGCGATGATATGCACAAATGCGAGTGTCATCGAACCATGGTGGTTTTGGTCCGAGAGAGTGATATGGTCTAAGAGGCGGGAGATTGAGACGAGAGGACTGCAACAATTGCCGTAAGAGCAAGGCATAAGAACCTGCTAACGGATCGGGATGTTTTATTGCAGAGAGGGTTGATGACGTTGGTTTGGGAGGCGTAAGAGGCGTTGGTCGATGATTTGAAGGAGGTATAAGTCTGACGGGTTGATAGAATAATGGAGGTGACTTACCTCTGTGAAGTATGGGAGTGGGAAGCACTCCGAGTAAAGTAGACGGATGTGGGCCCAAGATAGAGGGCAGTGACGAAGGTGGGGGAGGAATCCTCCGGTGTGGTTTAGTAGCCTTCTTTGATTTGAGTTGAGGGCCACCTTTGTGCGAGGCGAGATTAGATGTGGGGCGAACACCAAGAGGTTTAATCTCTTTGGGCATGATGGACGCCTGCGCGGGTTTGGACTTAGATGTGGACAGTTGTTCTCTCAATGGAGAAGGGATTGAAGGTGTGGGCTCTTTAAGAGGAAAGAGCTCTGGAGTAGTCATGGCTTCTGTGTATGGTTGGGGAGTCGAAAAGGTATGATCGTCTATGGATGATAATAAGGATGAAGGCGAGGCAGCTGGTGTTGATGTGGTCAATGCGTCCTCTAATATAGGAGAAGTCGCTGGAGGACAAGTGGGAGAAGAAATTTCTTCACCCTGTGGAGGAGGTATAGGAGAAGAAAGGTCTTCCACCTGTGAAAAGGGTTGGTCAGGGATAAGAGAAAAGATAGTGTCGACTGTGTGTATATCATGGTCTTGAGGGTTATTGATTATGGTTTGGACGTTGTCTTGAGTAGGCGAATGATTAGAAAGGGGTTGCTTGAAAATGTCAAGGTTTAGGTTGGGCGGTGCATTCGGGTTATCTAAAATAAGATCCCCCTTGTCGAGTTTATCCAAGACAGAGGCATATGACTCCCTAATTGGAGTGAATTGACGCTGTATGGATTGACGTTGAAAATGTTTATTGATGTAGTCTAATGTTGAAGATGTTGAGCGGTTGGTTATTGTTGAGGATGATGGTCTAAAGATGACAGTGTTTGCCGACCCCTCGGATTGAGAGTGGGCAGAAGAAGGTCTGGAAGAAGAATGGTCATTGTTAGTATTACACAATTTGACCTTATCTTCTTCAATGGCGCGGAGTTCAAGCTTTCGGGCCATGGTGAAGGCCTCGTCGAAAGTGTGAAATGTTTGAACCCGCAAGGTGGACGAGATGTGACTGACACATGCTCGAGAAAAGAGCTCAATGAGCTCAGGTTGAGGCAAGGAGAAGGAGAGCTGATTAATCAAGCTTCTCCAACGAGCGACAAAATCGATGATTGATTCATCGTCAAATTGCCTAATGGAGTAAAGGTCTATGATCGAAACTTGTTTAGTGATATTGGTAGAGAAATGGTCAACGAATAATTGGGCGAGTTGGATGAATGAAAAGATAGAATGTCTGGCAAGAGAACTATACCAGTCAAGGGCAGGGCCAGAAAGCGACATAGGAAATGTGCGTAGAAGTAACGCATCGTCGTGGGCGATAAGGTAACAGGCATGTCTGAATGCCTTTAGATGTTGTTGTGGGTCTTCCTTACTCTGAAAGTGAGTGAACTTAGGAAGCTCCCAATGGTTGGGGTATGGTCGGATAGGGACAGAAGGGTGGATGGGCTCGCTGCAAACTTGTTCATATGACAAAGTATTGCTTGAACCAAAGATAGAAGCTTCGAGACGGGATATTTTATCCATCAGCATCTTGATGACGTCTGCTGACAGATTGGCAGGTTGAGCGCCCCCTAGGTTGTAAGGCACTTGAAAGAGGTTAGAAGAGGCGTGCGACATAGTCGGTTGTACAATGTACGGATGGCTAGTCGCAGGGGCAGAAGTAGAGGCTAAGGGTGGTTGGGTTATGAAGGTAGAAGGCATAGGCTGACTAGATACCGCCAAAGGAGGTTGTGTGACGGCATTGACAAAGGGCGAGGTAGGCACTCCTGCATATATAGGCGCAAGAGTGTGAGGGGTCGAGACAATCAAGTTCTGGTATGATGTAGAACTTGGTTGAATTGCGAGCGGTTGAGGGGGTAACGAAACCCCAGTGGAGGTTGGTCTAAAGATAGATGAGGAGGCCGAACTTTGCGTATAGGCCATGGTCGGGTTAATGGTTGAGGTGAAAGGTTGAGTCGAAAAAGGTTGGGTGGCGAACGGTGTTGATGTCGTCGCCACGTTGTCCGAAAGGTCCCGCATTGGTTTTCTTGCGAGATAATTTTGGAGGGCTGAGGTATTGAGGTCCAAGAATCTTGCAAAATCTTGGTCCCCTTCTGGGATGATAGGCGTCTGAGTTGGAGATAGTTTGGTAGGAATTCTTTCGGTCTTCGAGTAGAACTCCATTGTAGGGTTGGTTGTAGGCGGGGTAGGCGAAAGCGATTGATGGCTAGCGTGGTCAAGAAGAGCCTTGGTTTGACTACGTGTCAGAACCATTCAAGGCAAGGGAGAACATCCTCACAAGCTCAAAAAAGCAGATAAGAATGAAAAAGATGAAGACACAAGCAGATCCTAAAACCCTAGAAGTAAATTTTTAGGATTATAGTGGCTTATGCCTTAGAATGTGTGTAGAGGAAGGTTGGTTGAAAAATGGGTCCTAGAAGAGGCAGTCTATGGATGGTTTCGGGTTTTGTTATGGTGCTGAAGAAGTCTGTGTTAGGGTCTGGTACGCGGCCTGGTGCTAAGGAGCAAGCTCCCCTCACTTCACGATTCCAGTGGTTAGCTGGTTTCGCTTAGCCAAGATATACCTCGCCTAGAGATTAGACTCCGCCAGAGAACGGAGTGGGCTTCCCCCTTGGTGATGAAATCCAAGTAGGGTCACCGGGACAGGTAAGGTATCCGCTGGGTGATGAAATCCCAGTCGGGCCTTGTCTCAGGTAAGTTAAAATGTTTGTTTTATGCAGGTGGTTTGGTCGTGTAACATCAAGTGATCTAGATTAATTCAATATGCGGTTTAATTACTATGTGTGGTCTAAAAGATGCAGGCAAACAGAGATGAATGCAAAGTGTTTTAATGTCCAAGTCGAAATGTTTGTTCGTATGAAGACGAATGGAGAAAGAGTCGAAGAATATGAGTTTTAGCTAGTCTAGAAATGCAAGAAAGAAAGAAATGTTCATTTTAGTTCTGCTTATGATGTTGTTTAAGAAGAGACGAAAGGAGGCGAAAAGGAAGAAACCTAATGCACCTAAATGAACGGAAGAAAGAAAGAACCCAAGGAGGACCTAGGGTCCCACCGGGCGTGCCAGAATGTTTCTATGCAAAATTGCTTTCTACATTCAAAGAAGAAATAAGAAACTGAAAGATGGTTAAGGCTAGAAGTACCTGATATAGTCGTGCGCACCAAAATCAGACGTTGAAAGATTCTCCTCTTTTGCTGTGGAGGAATGACACTTGCGAAGAAAAGGCTAAACACGGAAAAACGTTAATAAGAGATATGGTGGGCTGTCAGGCGAACGCCCGATCCCAGAAGTACGAAGACTCCCTAGAAGGATATCAACCCACTGATAAAAAAGAGCATAATATTGGACGAAAGTAGATGATAATGACAGAAATAAATGACAGAAAATAAAAGGCGTACCTGATATGCGGCACTGTTCTGCACAGTTGCCGGCGTCGGTCTCTGTGGTGCCGGCGTCGGTTAGGGAAGGTGCCGACGTCGGTCAAGGTGCCGTCGTCGGTCGGGGTAGTGATCGGCGTCGGTAGGGGCAGGTTCTGGGAAAAGGTTCGGGACAGGTTCTGAGAGAGTCGGGACAGGTTCAGGGAGAGTCTGGGGGGTTTGAACAGAGTCGGGATAGGTCTGAACAGTCGGGACAGTGTCTGATATGGTCAGGGTAGGGTTTGATAAGGACAGGGATGAGGTTTAGACAGAGTCGAGACAGAGTTTTGATAAGGATAGGGACGAGGTTGGGACGAGGTCGGAACAGAGTCTGGGGGTTTGAGGACAGAGGCAGGGATAACAGAACATAAACAATAACTAAGAAAGAAAATGAAATAAACAGAATAAAGACTTACCTGGTAGAAGACCCGATGAAAGCCATGGTGTGCAGATTAGTTGATGTCGTAGTGTCGATGATTGCTCGGAGTTCGCAGGTTCATGGAGGAATTCGCAGGTTGGTTGCTCAGCGTTCGGTTGATCAGCGTTCGGGGATCTTATTCGAATGGCTGGCGGAGGTTGATGAAGGCGGGGGACGGGGACGGTTCCAGAAACGGTTCATCAACCGTTTCGGGAAACCGAATGCTAACTGATAACGGACAAGGGGAAGGTGACCGACGTCGGTAGGATTGCCGACGTCGGCCGATAGGTGACCGACGTCGGCGACATCGGTCGGGTAAAGACCGACGTCGGCAGATGCATAATGGGGATAGAGTCTACCTTTCGCTCTGTGCTCCTCTTTACATGCTGCCAGGGTCAAGGTTGGTGAAACAAGTGATCGGCAAGGGTTCAATAGGCGAAGAAGAAAGAAGACGAGGAATGACCAGGGGAGTCGACACGATTTCGGTGTCTACAGAAAAGCAGGTAAAATCACCAATCTACCTCTACGGTACCTAGCCCTGATAACCAGTGAACTATTATCTTGAATTATTCATAATCACATAATAGTTATCTTGTTATTACCAATAAATCAAACTCAACATATTCATAAAATTAATTAAAATAAAAAATAATCATGAAGTATTTTGGGCCCTCCTTCTAGCACTAGCTATTGTTTAATCCAATCTTGTCTTTATCATAAGACACCCATGATATTAGGAATTCCTTAAAAATGGAAAGGTGGGAAAAAATATATACTTTTATCCTCCATTTTAAGACTAATATAGGATCAACCCAGGGCATGACTGTGGGTATTGGAATTCACAAATAGACTCTATGTGAATAGTCTCCAAGAGATGCACTATCACCACTGAAAGTTCAATACGATGCACTTCACAAAGGTTAAGGATGGTTATGAATATTTAAATTTTGTATTACACTTTATAAAAATAAGGGGAAGGGGTATTTAAAATCCACTAAAAAAAAAGAGAGAGGGAAGGGTAAGGAAGATGAGGGACAAGTTTAAAATGAATTTAATGTGTTGGTCACTAAATTAAGTGACTCTGCCATAAGTATACCATTGTAGACCAAGTTTCACTAAATTTATACATATAAGAACATATAGTGTGGAGATTGTAAAGGAACTAGGAATATGCCTTCAATGTAAGTTATGATTAATGATAAGTTCTAAGAGTTTATTATCAAAAAAAAAAAAAATCATACAAGAATTTGTAACTGAGCACATAAATTATCATCACTACCAAAATGGAAATGAGAGAACTCACATAGAGATTATAATAGCTAAGAACTTCATAACCATGACATACATAAGGAATAAAATTGTTAATCCAATTCACTTAGCACTGATGATCATTCAAACATGCAGATGAAAGAATATTGAAACACATAAGAGACCCTCCTGTAAAAAATAGAGATTGTATTCATTAAAAGAGTAAAATTGATGTTACAATATTTGATCTAGGCTAATTTCATAGTCTAGAGTGGTGAAGGAAATGCATGTGAGATCTTGTAAATAATCCAACAAAACTTTCAAGATAATTTTTATCAACCCCCAAAGTAAAATATGAGTTTTCCTTAAATAGATAAGGATTAAGGCTCACCTCTAAAAAAAATGAGGATCCCATCTTGAGCCATAATGGCCACATATTAAATTTATAATCGTATTTCAAAATTTAAACCAAAATAAATCCCTACAAAAATGTAATAGATCTACAGGGGACCACTATTTGACACACAGAGGTGGCTAAGAGAGACCAGCTCCTAACTACTTTGAATGGGTACTTTTAGATTCGAATGTGGTTGCTACGAGGTTGAACTCCTTATCCAACTTGGCAAAGTTCATTACAGACTCCTTATAGATCACTTTGGCCTAAGCTACCAATGTCTAGGATATTTAGAAATTCACTTCCATTGAGTCTTAGACTTTGAAGACTTGGTTGATACTATCTATAGACTGAGTTGACAATTCCATCACCACTTAGGCTATTTATTAGTTTGACTTGGCCACTTTTTCCCTCATAACCTAGTTGAATTGACCCATGTGGACTCTGAATTCCCCTTGGTCAAGTAAGGTTCCATATAGGTAGAATAACATAGAGATATTGACATCCTTGAAGTAGGTCATTATCTTATTCTCACCCTCTTTCAAGGGTCTTATTTTAGTGTGGGCCAAGGCTAGCCATTCCTTCATTGTAACTCTCATGTTCTAGACATAATTTTGGTACAACCCCAAGTTTGAGGTTGGCATCAGATTGAGTTCTAGGAAAATTCCCTTATTGAAGACCACCTATAGATTCTAACACTTCCCATTGATCTTTACAATCCTACCCATATAATCATGTATCTATTATATGACTGAGTTGGTCTTATCTTGAGTTTCTACTACTTTCCCAAGGATCGAGAAAAGTAGTAAGAGGTCATACTTGACCTACTTAATTAATTTAACTAGGAATGTGACTTTCACTTAGGCATCAAGGCTCTAAACTTGCATCTACATCTCTTAAATGAGATTCTTAAACATGTCATGGGTAGCATGGATAGTGGGTCCTCAACTATCTTCTCCTTTGTAGTGGTAATCCTCACCTTGGTGAGGGAAAATATATCCTATTGGGTCTACCATATCAATGGGTTCCCCTCTTAGATAAATATCTGAGTAAGCATCCTCTTCATACTCTTAGAGGCTCTATCAAAATTCCATCACACATCTAGGTCACCCTAGACATCCATATATGGTGCATGTGACCCTATGACCATCCCTAGGTTTATGGGGGGTGTATGAGGTGTGTCTTATATGGTGGTGAAGGGAAGAGGATGAGGTAGAAGGGAGATGGAGGAAGAGGAAGGAGTGAAATAAGAAAGGAGTGGAGGCAAAATGGGTATGGGAGTGAAATGATGGAAAATAAAATGAGAGGTGCATAGGAACATTTATGTTCACTATTGTTCCTGAGCAAATTTCACTTGAGTTAGAATTTCCCCTATGAATAGGTAGTGGAATAGTAGGGAAGAGATAGATTGGTTGAAGGTGAATCATGTGGGGCCTTTAGTAAGAGAGAGGGGGATGAGGAGCCAATTTTTAAGAGATTTATGTTAGGGTTAAAAGAGTTACTGAGACCTATGGAGGAGGTGAAGTTGGAGATGAAGGCCTTCAGGCTAGATGCATAGTATGGGTCACCTTCTATTTTTTATTCATCCTCTTTTCTAGGTCATCTCTAAGTGATATAGTGTATGGTCTGACCAAGATGCCAGGGACAAGAGGGGATGATGGTAGAGGACTTGAAGCTATAGAGGGGAATGCCATGCTAATTAAGATGAGGGTACCTTCTAGAAGTGGTATAATTCCAAAGGCTATGGTCATGCTTGCTACTAGAGGCATACCCATAGGTGGCACTGAGAGGACTCTAGGTTGTAAGATGAGATGAGAAAAATGGGATGAGGAAGTGATGATGTTTGGAAGGAAGATAATGATAATATAATTCAATCTTGAGATTAGTGTGACCCTTCTTAGACCTTATGTAGATCATACTCCTCCCTCAGTAGAACCCTTATTAGATCCCATTCCTACTCTTGATATAGTTGAGTCCATTCTTGCTCTTGATATATTTGATATTATTCCCACTCCTAATCTCACTAAGCCTACCCCTATTTCTCAGCCCATTTATCCTTTTGTTGAGCCTAGTTCCATTCCTTATCCATCACCACTCCCTTGGTGATGGTTTACTTTCCTTGCCTAAGATGGCTTCATTTCCCACAAAATGGGTCAACAATTCTTTTCTAGCTTCTTTCACTCTTGTTATAACTCCTTCTATGATTTATTCTCTTAAGACCACTCACAAGCATATCTATTGCTTTCATGGGATAGATAATCATTATTCTACCCATTTTTGAAAGTTATGATATTATATTGATATTTTGTATCCTTCCTTTCCTTCTTCAGACAAAGCCATGCCTCCCCCAAAGATTCTACCTAAATATATACCTAAGTATGGTGAGGTATATTTTCTATGGAACTAATGTGGCACTCATCACATGAATCATTTCCCTATCCTTCAACAACACCTTAAGGATCACCTTATAGCTATTCATAGACCTTATTTCGTTCCTCCCATAAGTCATTCTAGTAAGAAGGCTTCTCCTTCTTCTCCCATGGATCCACCTCTAGTGGTTCCATCCCCTCCTATGGTCCCTTCATCACTTTTTGTGCCTCCACCCATAATTCCTTCACCTATGGACCTTCCCTCACCTATGGATCCTTCTCCACTGGTGATTCTTGCATCTCCCATAGATATTGTTCCCATGCATTCTCCTAAGCATCCCTTACCTAATTTACCTCCTCAACATGATTCATTGAGTATTCCTACTTTTTTAGTTAAGGATATTAGAAGAGAAATATTTTCCAAATTTTCATTGAAGATTGATGAGACATTAATATTATTTTGTATCCAAATCCATAGAGATATATTTGATGTTTTGGATAATGTGTGTGGATATATTAGTACTTATGAGCACATGTATGGTGCCTTTACATTTACATTTTGATTGGACATGTGCTTCAATTTTATTTTTATCTATCTATTATATCATTTGATGTTATGTCAAATTCATATTTTTATTATATAGTGATCTTACCTTTTATAATATATCTTTCTTATATTTACATATGATTGTCTTTCTTTATCAGTGTCTTCATGATTTTTTGCTTTCTTAACTCTATTTTTCACAGATAATTCTCATTATGACTTGGTTATACAAACCTTATTTACTTTTGTCCTTCTCTCCCTTTTACCATGTGATTAATTATTAAAAAATGCATCTCATTATACTTTCCTTTTACTGGTCCACTATGGATCTCCTTTTTCTCTTCTTCCTTTTTTTCAAAACTAAGCATATGAATGGTTGAGACTTGATATCACATGATAGTTCATTGTTAATCCTAAGTGTCCTAGTCAATCTTTATCTTCTGTAACTTAGCTTCCTTTTGACAGGACCCTAAGTTCCCTAAAGATCTAACACAACTTGTCAGATTTAAGAGCACACATGATTACCAATGTATAAGCAACTTAAACATGCGGAAATACCTAGAAGAACAAATAACTATCAATGAGAAATAACACAGAAACTGAGAGGCAACACACAATTGTATTCAACTCATTACAAAGGAAATTACAATAAAGAGATCACACTCTTCTCCACCTCTGTGAGGCTTCCTCCTCAAGGGCTCCAAGTAATCTTCCCACCTGAGTAATCTTCTCTCATAGGTCACAACACACAGCTAACACAAGTTGTTGTTCACCTCATTGTACATCCGGTAAAATCGAGTACGAACCGGTACTCCAAGTAGATCTAACCATGATCCTGCTCCTGATGTATTGTTGTCACCTTGGATCTAGCTCCCCCACCAATCTCCTTTCTGACCCTCACATTCACACACCCTAACAGACCAACCTGATCTTACTTATCACATGTAGATCTCCTCCATGATCCTGCAACACCCTACATATCAAACCTGATCTTACATACATGGGGAATCCTACTTGATTCCACCATGGGAAGAACTCTTCAAGCTCCACACTTGGGTTATACAAGTTCAACACTTAACAATATAGCCCATGAGTCTATTATATAGATCTCATGCATACACTTAATTTAGACAAGAGGATCAAAGACTCGAATTGGTCTTTATCATGTAAACTTTGCATTCACTTAACTGACTGTTCATCAATAGCAGTTTTGATCGCTACAGGCGATCGACGTCGGTCCCTACCTTCCTGGAGTTGACCGATGCCGGCCGATATCCTGATAATGTCGATTTCCTCTGCACTTCCCCTGACCAACGTCAGTTGTGACCTACCGATGCCGGTGACTGTCAAGCTGCGAAGAACCTCCTCCTTCTGTTTGCAACAAGGTGAAGCTTTTAGCTGCACACCCTAACACCTTTAGCCTTATCCTAAATCTCATTCATGTGTATCACTACATCTCTCATGATTGGTCATTCCAAGTTCATATGGAGGAGGAATCTTAGAAAGCCATAAAATTTTAAAAGCCAAATCATTTTAAGGCAATGATATAAAAGGTAAAAATATTCTTACAAGTCAAATCACACTAAAATACATGATTCAAATCACATATAATTCTTCTAGTTGAATCTTAAAATCCAAATTTGGACTCATGATAGAGTCAAGGTCTTTTGGGGTGAGGTAGGCTAGTAGATTAGAAAAGGAGAATTAAAAAAATCTTTTGGTGCTACCTACTTTCTTATGCAAGTACCCAATCTTCACACTAGATCGATGAATTTGTAAGGGGTCTTGAGGAATGGGGAACATGTCATGGGAAGGTAGGTCTATTTTACCTTTTTATTGTACCAATATTCCCTCATGATTTGATTTTTTCAGCACACGTATATGCCTACAAATCATTGTGTCTATAGTGAACATGTTTCCTTTGTATATTGATGGTCACTAGTCACTTAGTGTCTTCTCATGTCCTTAGTATGCCTCTTGTCTCCTAAGGTCTTCTCATAAGATACATAAGTCTTGATTTTACACTCACATTTTAATTCCTTATATCCATCATATCTCCTCTTAAGAAATATTAGTTTGTTTATTGATCAATCCCCTTGGGATCTCATTTGTGAGTTGTTTTGTAATACTGCGAATAGGACCCAACATTCTAAACAAATTACCACTTTTTTCTTCTTATTATCCACATATTTTATTACCTGATTGTCCTAATTTATCCACCCTAGTGGTGTTCTCTTTTTGAGTTACAATTTAAGACCATAGATAGGACTTGTTATTCCTCACAAAAAAAACCACTAATATAAGTCACAAAAAAAATTACGTGTCAAATATGAGATAAGATGTGATTGATTATGAAGTTACACATCATTGACATGAAAACCAACTTGATTTAGTGTGTTTTATGTTTACTTCATTTATTTTTTGATTTTATCTTCTTATTTTCAGAGTGAATGTAAGAATACAACCATTTCTTGAATTTTTCATACTTCCTAGCTTGAATTAGTGTGATAAATTTAAGACCAATTTTATTTTTATCTTATACTTCCCAATGTGATTTAGTATAATTGATTGACTTAATTAATTTGTTTGTTATACCATTTGTGCCCTTTTACATACCTTCTATTTTATTACATTATTTTCATACTTCCCAATGTGATTTAGTATGATTTTACTTGTTTTAATTTGGTGCAAAAATCCTACTTTGGTTTAAAAACAATTACTTATTTTACCATCTTGTTTTACCATCCCTTGGTTCTTTATACTTAGTCATTTTATTTTTATTACACATTTCCAAACTTAAAATAGTGTGTAGTATATTTTTGATTGACTATATTTTACCAAGTCCTTTTTGCCTATTTATTTTTAACCATGCATGTGTTTTACATAAAGCTAGAAAAGAAACCACATCTCATATATTTCCTATAACATATACAACAATAGATAAATACATGTGCTATAAAGAAATATATCCAAAGCATCTACAACCACAACCATAATGATGACAACATACACAATCAACATCAATATGCCAAAATGGTACATCATATATATATATATATATATATATATATATATATATATATATATATATATATATATATCATGAATTTTTTATACAAGTACAACCATATACAATGCTCTAGCTCTATGGCTCAGTTCCATCATGTCTATCTCGTGGCCTAGCCACGCTACCTATCAAGGTGTCAGTATGATTCCTAAAAATAATACATTGTAAATAAGTCATTTAAGATCTTAATCCATCTACCTATCCTTATAGGTATGCTACCTATGCATATGCCTGTGTGAACTAGTGTATGTGCATATGTCATCTACATCACTATAGATAGATGCACATCTATTTCTTATACCAAGGCTTGTTACGCCTATATCTCACTTATACCCATCTCTACTAGTGGATGCATCCTCTCTCTATGCTCATATCTACGTCACTGCCTTTCTAGCTAATATAAACTAGCTCACCTAAGCTAGGGTAGATGGTACACTAGAGTCTTCTAATATAGTAAGGTCATATGACTACAGAGTCTCATCCAAGATATCGTGGATTGTTCCCCTCATAAGGGACCCCCATCTCTCCTCCTCATCCTCATTTACACCCACAAAATCACACCCAAATAGATATTAGATCACTATTATATCTCACAATATCTATCTATCTCTAGTCTCTTTTTCAAAATAAAAAATTAAGCAATAATTTCATCTTTATTACCTATCTATGTCTCAGCCACTATGGTCTCACCATCCATGCAATCTCCTAGCATAGTTTCTCCATTCACCTGACCTCTTATAACCTCTTCTATAAGTTGTCTCCTCAGCTCAAATTTGGATGTCATGGCTCATATCCACCTCAACCTATGCCTAAGTTACCTCTCTATCATCCATCTCTCCTCTAGCTCACCTACTGGGTCATCAGGGATGACAATAGTTTCCACTCTCTCCTACTCCTCCTGCCTTCATCGATGTTGTGTCCTTGGTGGTCATTACTCATCTCATCATGGAGATGGTGGTGGTATATTTGGTGCCATTACTTCTACTCCCCTCTCCTCATATTCTGCTCCCTATCATGCTCACCTAGTCTATGGTCACTCATGACATGGTTTAAGCATCAACCTCATCACTAGTGGCCTTAGTCCCCTCCTCCCCCATGGATCTCTCACATGTCAATCCCACTGCTTGAGTATTAATATTGGTGATTCTAGATGAGGTAATTCCATTTTTCCTAGTACCTTTACCATTCGCTATAGCTCTCTCTACTAGGTGTAGTGTTCGACCACCTCTATCCTCACTATAGTTGGTACAAATATATCCCTGCTCAGCCATGTAGTCACTATGTTCCCATATGGCTGCCACACTATCTCTATATGTCTCACCATTTATAGTGTTGGTATGTGGGGCACAACCCATGCTACCCAGTCCTATCTCCATTTTTGCACTTGAGGTGACCTATCATCGACTTCATGGGATAATATAGTTGATTGATACATAAGAAACCTCTCATATATCTAATAAATTAGTAATATGATCATTCTTATTAATTTCTACCCTATAACCAACACCTAATATATATCCTGCACAAGCTAGACCTAAATGATAGAGCTAAGATCATATAACACTCCCTCTTCTAGGATCATCTTACTTAAAGCTACCATGACTAGTGGTACCTTATCATCTGACTTATGACATAGCACTCACTGTGTCATAATTCTTATCATATCTTTTCAAATATCTAGAATTTGTGATGCATAGACATTGAACATGCTAACTCTCCTACACAACAATGTCATCTTTGAGCCTATAGGCCACATGGCTAAGGCTCTCCTCTCCTTCATGTTATCTAGTATACATGTAGTCATCGGTGATCCTATTATTGATAGCCCTAAGATGGCATGTACATCCTTCAGAGTGATAGCTACCTATACCACATCCCCATCTACCTCCTATATAAAGGTGTTAGTCAATCATTCCAAACATCCTAGGAACATGACTAATAAATCGTTACTCAAAGGAATCCTACAAATATTAGCTATCCCTCCTAGGCCTATAACTACTAGTCTATCTCTATCTCATATCTTCAGATGCTCGAGTAGATTTGGTAGCCATGATACATCTACCAATCACCAAAATTGGGGTCATCCTTATAACCAAGAAATAACAAAAGATGTATTAGATCTTCAATGTCATGTATAATCACAATACATTCTTTTTTTATATTTTCAAAAAAAAAGCCTAAATTACTTTAATTCATTTATCTTTACCTATTTTTAGCCTACTTGGTCCTTTTTTCCCCTTGTTTATTTCAAGCCATTCTAGCCTTCTTTCGGCCTTTTACACACATTTTTGTACCATTCTAGCTCTTTGGTCAAATTAGTTTGACCAAAATTTCCCTATTTTTGACTTGGTTGACTTAAAAATCTAATTTAGCCCTCTTCTTTTCCCCTCCCTAGTACTACATTATCATTCAAGACTTTTTAGATTAGTTGGAAAAACTATACTAGGTTGATAGTTTACAAAACATATAGGATCGACACATATCAACTAGGTCAGCAGAGTGGATTTTGCTCATTTTCAGCCAATTGGGTCAACTGGGTCGACCCAATTATTTTTCACTACTGACCCCTTGCATTTTCCTAAAAAGGTGCCTTCTGGAAGTTTTCTCCCTAATTCCTGCAAACCAATTTCCCATTGTGGTTTTTCCTACCTATAGAATCTAATTTGATTTCATTTTGACATCTAAAAATGCTAAAAAATATTTTTTTTCTAAATTACACTTAATTCATTTAATTACTCCAACACTGGGTTAAGATTCATAGTTGCATACCTGTAGTGCATCTGCTACTGCTTCTGGAGCTCCCCATCATCTAGGTTGTCATCCCATCACCATCCTAGCTCATTTGGTCTCCAAAGCTCTTTTTCTATCCTTCATAAGTCAAAATAACCAAATAATTTCTCTTTCTTCCTATTTTAAAACACCTTTTCAAAATTCAAATCTTTTAATTATTTTTAGGCAAATTCCTTATTTTATTTATATCTTTGTATTTACTCATCCATTTTTAAAACCATAAAATGCATTAGATTTGTGATGATGTAGAAAGTATTTTCCATTATTATATGCTTATCTTCCAAAATTTTGATTTTTGGCTATTTTTGGCTATTTTTTGCATTAACTTCTATAGGTTCACCTAGTGTTCTTTACATTGGATGCCTTCATTTATTTTGTAGTCTACTTATTTATCTATATAATTAAGGTAAGTAGAAGTATGTGTTTTTATATTCTATCTTTTCATTTGTTTTATTTGTTGCTTACTACACTTTACTTAACATTAACATTGTGTGTTATCATGTTCTATTTTCAAAAGCACCATCCCGTGTTTCACTTACATGACATGTGATGAGATTTGAGTGGGGCATATGTATACACATAATGTTTTCAAACCTTTATCTATTATTAACACTTCGTATCTTCTAATAACCCATCGAGTCTTAATCTCTTTGAGTGCATGCTTTAATGGGTGCATCAGAAAAGGGGTGGGTAGACCATTGTTGCTTCATAAGATTGTTTTCCCTTTTTCCACATGCTATCTACACACTTGTATCCTAAAACCATTTACCCTAAGCTTATTCTTCTTATTTTTACCCATTCCAATCATTTATCATATCATTATCCTCATTTTTTTCCCTTAACCCCCTTTTTCCAATTGAATGTACTAAGTCGACTAGGTCAACCTTGTACTATTTTTCGCCTCTGATTACTGTAAATGGTCAACTGGGTCAACCCTATACTATTTTTGGGTATTTTCACTTGATATTTTTCTTATCACTTTGGCTGACCTAGCTCAGGACCTAGTGATTCATCTCTTGAAAACATACAAGGTTGACTGGGTTGACCTTATACATTCAACATATTCGAAAGGATTTGGGGTAAGATTTGCCTATATATACAAGTTCATTTCCAACCATTTGATAATAGAGAAGTGAAGAAGAATAATAAGTGTGAGCAAACATAAACTTATTGACCATTCTACTTGACAAATAAATCTGAGGGTTCCATACTTTCTTTGGAGATATGGATCTTATCTTGTGGAGAAGCCTTTTGGATGCATAGATAGGTTGTGTAGCCTAGAGATGATTTGTCTTTATTATCTTACATACTAAAATAATATCTTGTGAAGCACCTTGGCCAAGGGAGAGATTGAGGCTCAGTAAGTTCATATTCAAGGTAAGTATTCCTAACTTTATTTCTCCTTTATAAGAGTATATAGATAACACAGTTGTGCTTCTCTCTTATACATTAAGATTTCATAGACATTGACTTGAGTATATGTCTTCTATGCATGTTTACTTTAGTTTGTTTTGTTTCTAACCCTCACTTTATGTCACAAGCTTTGGTGCGCACTATATTAGATTTACTTTCTTGTTATTATAATAGAGTAAACATTGAACCTAGGACTTTTTTAAGGTTGTTGCATGATTGTGTTAGACTATAGGCTTTATAACCCTTCCTAGCATGGTGTATTATGACAATTGATCCCCTAATTAGGTTTAGCATATCCCCATATTAGTCATGCTCTTATTTAACAAATGTATTCCAAATTGGAAGTGTAGGTATGCTTTATTTTCTCTAATCTAGGATTGATTTATAGACATGATCCATTTATTATTGAATACACTTAGCATCATGTAGTTTGGGCTTGACTCTGGTGAATCCTAGTGATTGGTGCTATTGGAGGAGGTGGAGGTAGATCTCGAGGAATAACTAGAAGAGGTAAAGGCAAAAGAAAAAGGAGATAGAGTTTATGGTGGAAGCTAAGTTGGAGCCAAAGTTAAATATTGAAGAGGAGAAGGTGGTGGGATGCCCTATAATATTCTCTAGGATATAGTTAGAGCTATTGGAGTCAGGTCCTCCATAGACCAAGCAAGATTTGGAGGATTTATAGAGGGGATTGCATGAGCCTTCTTCCCTTTCTTATTATTCACTACTATCCAAGATAGCAAGTCCTTGTCATAAATAATGTTCAAGTAAAGCTCATCATTATCTTTATCTTGATGTCTATAGTTGATGTTGGGTTGAGTTGAGTATTATGCAAAATCAACCTAAATCACCCCTTTAGGGTCACATTTCTAAATTTTACATTTTTATAGGGTAAAATAGTCTTATCCATCTATGATATTTTAAATTGAATGGAAGTTACTATAGATATGGTTCCATATGGTGATTGGGAGTTATGAGCATGCCTTGTGTTGATGTTGTCCATAGAACCCAAAGATGTTGTTTATTAGTTGATAAGAGATATTCTATTCTGCTAAGTGATTAGGGACATAATATAAAAATTAAAGGGGCTCTTACTGTTAAGCACAAAATATACTAAGAGGGGGGGTGAATCAATATATTATATATCTTATAAATATTTCTTTTAACCAAATTCCACTTAATCAATCATTCAAGATATGCAATAAAACTTAAACAATAAACATCACACAAGACAGAGAGAGACACTAGATATAACGTGGAAACCCAATGTGGGAAAAACCATATAGAATCAATCTCAAATATATTTGTGAGAATAACCCCATAGGAGTACCATACCCCTTTGCCAAGTACAAACCTTAGCTACAATTCATGAGCACCAACCCACAGGAGCTTCAAACCCCTTTGATAAGCACCAGCCCACAAGAGCACTAACCCCTTTGCCAAGCACCAACTCAGCAACAATTTGTGAGCACCAACCCATCCTTCTTTTGTCTTTATCCCATGACTCTTCAACTTCTCCATGGGTCCTTATTTTGTCTCATATGCAACCAAAAATATATTCGTTAATATTAAATAAATATTAACTCATATTAGCCAAGATAAATAACATTAAATGCAATGGGGCCTTTATCACCAATAATACTAAACCTTTGACATCAATGACAATATTTTCAACAATCTCCCCCTTTGTCATTGATGGCAACCTCAATCCTGAAACTGCCACATCCTATCACCTGCACATACTATCATCTGAAAACATACAGTAACTCCCCCTTACTATAGCAACCTGTACCTATTCCCTATACCTATTTTTTGCACCTATACCTGTACCTGTTATTCTCCCCCTTTGACATCAATGGAAAAGGGCCTACCTGAAGCTAACACTTAGCTTCCCACTCACTTGATGCTGAACATCAATGGCAAGAAGTAATAGAAATTATCCCAACTCCTCTCACCGATCTTTGAATGTATCCTTTGATCATGCCTTTGAGAAGATATCTGACAGAACATATACATTGTTCCCTGTCCTTTGAGCATTTGAAATTAACTCATTTGAATATTTTCTTCTAATTTCATAACCTTCAGCATGAAACCTTAATGTGTATCCTTAATCGCAAATTTTACTAACACTCAATAGATTATGCTTAAGACCTTTTACATACAAAACATTCTTAGTCTTAGTCCTACCATAATCCAAACTCAAAGTACCTTTTTTAGCTATCATGGTAGTTGTTTTATCTCCAAACCTCACTGTACCACCATTTATCTTCTTTAGAGAAATGAACTTACTTTTATCACCTATCATATGCCTTGACCATCCACTATCAATTAACCATGGCTGATCTTTACCTCCCACATGCAGAGTTGTCTGCACCATCATAGAATCTTCATGTTGTTTCTTCTGCCATGTACATGTCTGAACCTTCTTCCTGATGAATGGATATTTGACACTCTAATTCTTCTTCTTGATGAATGGAGCTTTGAACCTTTGATCCTTCTTGATTGACTTGAACACGCTTCTGCAATACCAAGCTATGTGTCCATAGTTGTTGCATTTGTAGCACACTATGGTCTCTTCATCAAGGCTTGATAGAGGAGCAAAAGAGTTGTGGCTTCTGCTAGACTCTACTTGACTTTCTTTCTCCTTATTTCTAAAATTGTTAGCTCTTTTTCTACATTCTAATTTCTTGTGACCATATCCATTACAATAAAAACAATAGCCATAAAAATGAGACCTGTCTGTATATCTCTAACCTGATTACCTTTTGTAGCTTTCTTCTCTCTAGCCTTCTCTATTTGGAATGTCCTCTATATTTTTCTCTTCTCCCCTATTTGTTTCCTCTTTTGCAAGAGCTTCAGCATAGCTCTTTTTCTTTTCAAATCTGATCCCTGTCTTATCTAAATATGCTTTTTGACTTTCCAATATCTTATTCAACATGTTAGTGCTATCCTCAAATTTTGAATCACTCACTACTTTATCACTAACTTCTTTCTGAATATCTTCTTTTAAAGAGGCAATTTCATTAACATACCTTTCACAATCTTTTCTTGTTATTTCCAATTGTGCTTTAAGATATTCTTCATTCTTCTTGGCTTCTTCAAAGTGTGATTGTAGATCTTCAATCATTTCCTTTGACTCTTGTTCATTTTTCTCAATCTGGCACTTTAATCTTCGATTCTTCTTCTGAACAGCTTCTAACTCTTCTAGGGAACAATTGAGTTCTCCTTCCATATCTACTTCAGCTTCCTCTTCTTCTTCTTCTTGATCATCATCATGTATGGCCATGAATAGGATCTCTTCTTCTGAATCGCTGACTCCACTATCTTCAACTGAGCTAGGATCCTTAGAATACAAGCTCTTCTTCTCGAATCCATTCTTGGATTTGCCTTTGAAATTCTTCTTGTATGTAGGCTTTTCTTCTTCTTCATCTTTAACCTTATCTAGGCATCTAGCTAAAAAATGTCCAATCTTTCCACAATTAAAACATTTAAAAGGTAATTTTCCTTGATATTTACATGTTCCTCTTTTCGGCCTGCAAATGAAAAGTGCTTCGTTGTCATCTTCATCATCACTGGAACTATCACTTGATTCTTGAATCTTAGCTTTCTCCTTCTTTGATGTCTTGAAAGCTGCTTCTCTCTTTGAGGTTTTATCTTATTCTATCTGCATCTCATATGTTGTGAGAATACCATGAAGCTCATCCATCTTTAACTTGGCTAAATTTTCATCTCCTCAATTGCCGAAACCTTTGCATCATATCTCATTGGTAGAGATCTCAAAACCTTTTACACCACCATTGACTCTTCCAATGTTTCTCCAAGACCTTGAATCTAATTTACTATCTGATCAACTCGCAAGAGATAACTTGTTATATCTTCTTCTTCTTTCATCTTCAAACTTTCAAATTGCCTTCTAAAAGTCTGTAACTTAGCTTGTTGAACCTTTCCATCACCTTTGTAAATATTCTCAATTTTTACCCAAGTTTCATGAGCAAATTTACATTTCATAACTTTAACAAATTTAGATTCACATAAACCACATAAAATAGCATTTAAAGCTTTATCATTACATTCACTTGCCTTCTTTTCTGTTGGAGTAATTATAGATGTCTGTGGCTCTTCATATTCCTCCACCACTGCTTTCCATATGTCAAATCCAAGGGCCATCAAATAAACCTTCATTCTCATGCTTAAAAAAGCATAATTCATCTCATCAAACAAAGGTGCCTTATTTGTAGAAAATCCTTCTTGTGACCCAGCCATCGTGCTTTCCTGATCTACCTTCAAGCTGTAAAACTTTTCAAAAATGAACCTACTCTAATACCAATTGTTAAGCACTAAATATACTGAGAGGGGGGTGAATCAGTATATTATATATCTTATAAATCTTTCTTTTAACCAAATTCCACTTAATCAATCATTCAAGATATGCAATAAAACTTAAACAATAAACATCACACAAGACAGAGAGAGACACTAGATATAACGTGGAAACCCAATGTGGGAAAAACCACAAAGAATCAATCTCAAATATATTCATGAGAACAACCCCATAAGAGCACCATACCCCTTTTCCAAGTATAAACCTTAGCTACAATTCGTGAGCACCAACCCATAGGAGCTTCAAACCCCTTTGCCGAGCACCAACCCAGCACCTATTCATGAGCACCAACCCACAGGAGCACCAACCCCTTTGCCATGCACCAACCCAGAAATAATTCATGAGCACCAACCCACAAGAGCACCAACCTCTTTGCCAAGCACCAACTCAGCAACAATTCATGAGCACCAACCCACAGGAGCACCAACCCCTTTGTGTATACCACACACCTATCTTTCAATGTTGCTATCTCAATAAATGATAGATCAATACAACATCTCCTTCCTCTCTCTCACTTTTGCTCTTCTAAGCTAGATATAAAAAATACAAATCATCCCTCATAATTGCTCTTCTAAGCTAGATATTACAATATCAAATCAACCTCTATCTCTCTTATTAAAAATGGCTACTCAATCCTTTATTTATAGCTTTCCAAATGACCTTTGGCCTTCCCCCTTTATGACCCTTCAATCCTCATGGAAAATGGTGCCAATCTTGGATGACCCTTCATATTCAAGGCTTTGAAAATTCATGTGGTGACCCTTCATGACCAAAAACGTCCTTCCCACTTTTGTCCTTATCTTTGGTGACTTTTCATATTCCTTAAAGTGTCCCTTCATGATAAATTCGCCCTTCCTCTTTTGTCTTCACTTGGTGACTCTTGGTATTCCCCAAAATGAATCTTCATGGGAAAATGCTTCCCATCCTTCTTTTGTCTTTACCCCATGGCTCTTCGACTTCTCCATGGGCCCTTATTTTGTCTCATATGCAACCAAAAATATATTAATTAATATTAAATAAATATTAACTCATATTAGCCAAGATAAATAACATTAAATGCAATGGGGCCTTTATCACCAATAATACTAAACCTTTGACATCAATGACAATATTTTTAACACTTAGATATATCCTATGACTCAGATCACCATGTCATCTTTGTACAACCAATAGTCCTTTATAGATGTGGTGGAGTTGCAAATTGCCTTTGAGAGCTAGGGCATCGGGATTTTGTTGACTTCTTGGTATACCAATGGGTGGAAGTGGTCATAGAAGTCTCAAACATGTTCATGTAACTAGTGCCTATACAACTTATAAAAGACCACATGGATGGTCAGGACATAGGGAACCCATTGAGGAAAGTCTGAAGGTTAGAATAAGAGCATCCTATAGATTACACCTAAAAAGTAGCTCATCATGTAGAAGTTACCTCCAATTCAGGTATATGCAATCGCATGACCAAATTTAAGTTTATCAAGCCTCTAATGTCCAAGATGTTTGAATGTGTCAAGATCATATGTAGGAGCGGCACCCATAAATTTTTGATGTGTTAGCAATTTGAGTCCCTAAAAATCTAGTTTATTAGGATCATGCCTACTCAACCTCCTCTCAAAAGGTGTGAATTATGTAGGTGTTTATTTTATTTTTGTTGACCCACTTATATTTGGGGTTCTCAACCCAATCATGGAGGACATAATAAATATTGTATGTGCTCATTTAGACTTATACTATTGTTATGTCATAAGAGAGTGAGAAGTGTGGGAGGAATTAGTACACCTTGAAGGCATTCCCACATATATCAAGAATATTATGTTGATAGTTGGATGTGTAAACCTAGTCATTAATAATATCCTACACATGGATTGCCTTGTGGATGATGTCACCTATTAGGCTAGTGCAAGGAAACACCTCTAGTTTAGATGTGGCTCTATGGATTCTTCACTTATTATAAGACCTAAGGGCATTCACATATTCATCCAATTGGTCATCTACATCAATAGAATATTTAGGGACCTCTTTAATTGATTTAAATATGTCATTATAGTGATTATACATGGTTATATCATTAGGGAAGGTAGTGTCATGGTACTCAGGCTCAACTTTTAGATTTGAAGATATAGCTACCATTGGAGTAGGACAGAGGGGGAATTAGGAAGCTTTGAGTATTGAAGGCATGAGATACAAGGGTTTTGTGTAATTTTGAAAGTGAGGAGTTTGATATTTATTATAAGGTAGGAATGGTAACCCTTAATGGGCTTCCCTTAGGATTTATAAGTGCATGCGTATATCCCCCTACATTAATGGCATTTGACATCTCACTTGTTTTGAGTTTGAATTTGATTTGGTGGTTAGATTATCTTTCTTTACTTCTAAATACAAAATTTAATTTTTGAGCCCATAATCCTCTACCACTAACTAGATATAGTAGTGGCAATAGAATGTTTTAAAATTATCCAATGGTTTCAAATTACCATTATATTAATGGTGAGCATGTGGTAGGCACATATTCATATCTCTTAGAGGCTTCTTATCTAACTCCTAATGTTTAACATGTATTGTCCACTCATTGGTTCTCCTACTAATGGTCAACACCTAGGCATAGTTCCATCCTCCATGTCATCCCCTAGGATGGGTGATGTGTCACTTGGGGACATGTGGCACACCTTAATTTGCCTTTTATTCTCATCCACACTTCACTCTGAGCTTCTTAGGATCTCTAGTGTCAACTAGTTTATCTGCATACTAGGTGACATGGGACCTTCCCATTCAACAAAGCTCTCCCAAGCTCTAACATCTTTAACATGTATGGGTGACTAGATGCTCTAACTCAAGGTGATGTGACACCTTCCCATTTAGTTAGGATCTCCTAGGCTAACATCTTTGATAGGTCTAGGGGACAAGTCACTCTGACTCAAGGTGACTTAACACCTTCCCATTTTGCTAGACTCTCTTAGGCTTTGACATCTCTAATATTTTTGGGGGGACTAGTTGCTCTAATTCAAGGTGATATGGTGTTTTCCCATTTTTTTGGGCTCTCCCAAGATCTAACATCTCTGATAGGTCTAGAGGACTAGCCACTTTGACTCAAGGTGACATGACACCTTCACATTTGTCCAAGTTCTCTTAAGCTCTAACATCTTTGATAGGTTTAAGGGACTGGCCACTCTGACTCAAGATGACATGGTTCCTTCCCATTTGTCTAGACTCTCCCAAGATCTGATTTATATAATAGGTCTTAGGGACTATCCACTTTGACTCAAGTTGATGTGGTGCCTTCCCTGTTTGGCTAGGATTACCCAAGCTTCGACATCTCTAACAGGTCTAGGGGGTCTGACCACTTCTAACCTCAAGGTGACATGGTGATTTTCTATTTGGTCAGGCTCTCTCAAGATCAGACATCTCTGACATGTCCAAGGGACTAGCTGGGCTTCACAAAATTCATAAAAATGACCAAGTAATAAAGATAAAAATAATGTGATACATTAAAGCTTACTTATTAGATATGAATATCTCATTTTCCCATGGAGGGGAAAAAGGGTTTGTTGCTCTAGGAATGGAATTATACTCTAGGAGATTCAAGTTAAAAATCAACCTACAATGTTAGTTTTATGATTTTATATAAAAAAAACACTCCTTAGTTCTATAAATTTAAAAAGAGGCTTGTTACTACTTGAAGAAATCAAGGTGGTGCATATTCTAAATATCTAATCAGGTGTCACCCAACAAGAACAAAATAAAGGACTCTAAATATTTAGTTCATGAAATTTTTAGAGGGGTTTCCCATTTTCAAGAAAAAAGGGGGCATATTGGCCATAACATAATGAACATTTTGTTCATAAGAATAAATTAATTAAAAAAGGAACATGATAATCTACCCTTCCCAAAATTGGTTTATCATCAAGCAAATTGTAAACCAAGATGTTTAGGAATCACCATGAGAATGTAATCAGTCATGCTATACTTCCCACAAAGTTTTGGATCTAGTACCTAAGAGATGATGTGTCTCTTACCAAGGAAAACTATGCAAACCCCAAGTACATAAGTGTCTCCATGCCATTATCATAAATTAAACTATAATTTCCATGTAATCTAAATAATGTACCTTTCGTATGTTCCTCTCTGATGTGATAATTAATGATGCCTTCTCTATAATGTTTGAAAAATACTGTTGTACCCATAGAGTATAGATCCCATATCTAACAAGTGAAATAACTTAGGCCAAAAAGTATAACATTTCCTTATTTTATGACCCATAACTAAAAACACTTGAAAATCCACTTGCATGAGTTGAAAATAAAGTAACATGGTGGCTAAAAATGGTGATAACATCAATGATGACAATATGTTCCATAGTTTCCCTAAGTACGTTTCCTCTATCCCTTGATGAAAGTATCCCTTCACCACTTATTCCCTTCATATACTATTGGTAATTCTTTATGAAATATCCACATTTGGAGTTAAACCATTGTGCTTATGATTTGATACTTTAGTATTCATGTGAACTTCCCTTTGAAAACACCTCATTGAGCTCATAAATTCCTCAATATAAAGTTTATATCCAACATAACTCACTAATTCTTGTTGGTTCTCTTTATCTAAATGCCATATTGAAAATGTAAAATCAAACACCATGCAAATTTGATCCAAAGTAGACCAAATATCATAATTTGAAGAAATTAATATGAATACCCATGATATAGGAATCATTGCATACCATGTGTCTACTATGATTGATAAAAATTCATTGTGTCATCATGATGTAGTTGTGATCTAGGAATTGGACTCAAGAGAGGATGGGTAAAAACCATTTTGTAGTGTCTCCCTATTCTTTAATTCTCCTCACATATCTAAATATGGAAGGACCTATATGTAGCTTAATCCAAGAAACACCCTACCATTATTATTCAATAAAATTGGAATATCAAAATGATATTTATCTTACTTACCAACTTCCAAAATTAAAACCTTCTATCCTAAACATGAGAGCTCCTTCCATATATTATATAAAAGATCAAGGGGATGCCTTGAGTGTTTAAACCCCATGTTTTTTTTTGTACCCATTTATTATTTTTATGTGATAAAGGATTCTAATCAATTGATTTATGGTTATAGTCCTGAGCTCCCAATGGATCTCATAATATTAATATGGAATGGTCCTATCCAAAGTATGACACCAATCAATTTATATGTCAAATGAACATAAATCAGTCGCATACCTCCCTAAATCTCCTCTAAGTTAGTGTTATGAATGGCTTATATTAATTGTCATTAATAGTGGAGACCCTTCTACTAACATCATCATGTATGTAAAACATCCTCAAAATTTACCCAATCTATAGTTTTTTCATAACTTAAATCATCAAAATCAACAATATACAAATGATGTAAAATCTGAAAAAAATGACAAACCTTGTCCAACATTCATCAATGTGATTAGTGTAAAATTGGTGAGAAGCCATGTAAGGACTAAAAAATATATCCATAAACTTATTCATATTTCTAAAACTCCTCAAAATCAACCTTGAAAAATACTTGTATAACTACAATTAGTGGGTTATAATATATATAAATGAAGATAATAATCATCTTACAGTTGGGAATCATGGAAACCTCTCTCTCTCTCTCTCTCCTCTCTCGCTCTCTCTCCTCTCTCCTCTCTCTCTCTCTCTCTCTCTCTCTCTCTCCTCTCTCTCTTCTCTCTCTCTCTCTTCTCTCCTCTCTCTCTCTCTCTCCTCTCTTCTCTCTCTCTCCTCTCTCTCTCTCTCTCTCTCTCTCTCTCTCTCTTCTCTCTCTCTCTCTCTCTCTCTCTCTCTCACACACACCACACACACACATTATGACTTGTTTTATGCCTTTTCAAATCATTACACAAATATTATGGAACACTAATCTCATGTTATACTAATCATCTTCTTGAATTTTTTTTGTGGGTGCCAATTAATTTCTCAATAGGATAAATATTTCCAACATATCTCTTTCCTAAAGCATCACATTCTATAGCAATTTCTTGTGATAAATCTGAAATGATAAGTACATGACATGATTTTTTTACCTTTTCAATCCTTTCTAATCCTTCTTGTATTGCATCCTCTTGTATGCCATGAGCACTAATGACTTGGCCCAAGTAATGTGACATCATTCTCTTATATAAATTATTGATATAAATTAGTTTCCAACTCTATGGCATGTTGGAATCCTCTATCTAGTAAATATCCAAGGAAATATTATTGAACACTATGTTATGATTATCTGGAGGTATTTGTATATCAAAAATAAAGACTATTTTTCTTACTGAAAGAAAAAAATTATTTTCATGCTCTACTTAATTAAGCAACTTGTTGACCAAAACAACTTGTCCTTTATGAGAAGTCCTCTTAGGCTATGGCATCATTTCCTTTAGTGGTCAACTTAATATCCTTATATTTTTTATCCTATAGAATCCTAACAATAGAATGTATCCATCCTCCATTCATAACCATGTTAGTTATAATAATATAGAATTTATTGTATATCCTTTTTCTTACCCATGGATATATTAAGTTGTCTACTTATCTGGTTGCATGGGATGGTGAATCTAGTTGCAATTATAATATTACACCCATTAAAATTTTTGAACCTTCATGTGTCTTAGATTAATTCTTGGATCCTATAATTATTATGTACAAATAGCCTTGAATTTTATAAAAATAATATATGTTCCCTTTGCTATGATTTATTCCCTTTATTTTGATACTTTTCATCATGACAACAATTTTGAACTATATGGAGTGATTGCTACAAATTTTTGCCGAATTTTTCATGCCTTGAAATATTATTGAAAAAATAGTCAAGGTGTTTACATTCATTATCTTATTTGAAAATCTTCACAAAATCACATCCAATTTTAATATGTGCTAATGCATTCCTTCTTATGTGCATGTTTATGCCTTTTAAACAAGGTCAATCTTGATATTTAACTTCATATGTTTCTTGAATTGGAAGATTCCATTTAAAATAAAAATTAATACCTTCCATATTCTTAGTGAATTATTACAAGGTTTGCTTCCTTTCCATTTATGGCAACTCTAATTTTTCTTCTTACTCATCAACATGGCTTTTTGGTAGACCATTCTCACATAACATTGGCCTCTTCTTTTCAATGCTTAGAATAGGTGTTTCATGGATACCATTAGCTTTTTAAATTTTATGTTTCATACATATCATTTTTTCTTCCTTGAATTATTTAAGATAGACATTTTATTGAAACTCAATCTTAGAAGTCAATGAAATATCTTTTTCTAAATCAAAATCCTTACTTTCCATCTGTATGGTGGATTCTTCTATCATTGGCTTTCTTTCCACTTTCTTGTAAATATGAGTTTTATTTATGATCCATGAACATAATAGTTTCCTTAACCTTTGTGTTTTTTATGTATCCAAACACATTATTTGGTTCTATGGTCTTATTTTTTGGGTCTTTTGATTCTTTTTCTAGATTCACCTATTATTTGCTCCAACACCTGGGACTTATCTTCCAAGGTTCTTTATAAGAGAAGGAAATTTTATTTCTCCTGCAAGTCATTTGTAGTGTCATCCTATTTTTGAGATGTCTTAGCACGAAATAAATTTTTCATGATATCCATAAACCTTTGAAGTGAATTGGTATTTTATCTTGGTACAGTCTATATTTCAATGATTTTATCTTGAATATGATCTACATTTTTTCTATCTTTTAAAAATCTCAAGAATCCTCCCATGATAAATATATCAATGTACCTAATTAAAATATATAATTTATCTCATTCATAAGATTATATTATTAAATCCCTATAGAATATAAATATGGTGTCTTTGATACCACTTTTAGATCTTAAATTAACTTTGTATTGGGAACAATTTATGTATGATATATGCCCTTTCTAAACTAGCTAGTGAACTCAGATTTTGGCAATTTTTGAGAAATACAACAATAAATCAAATTCAGAACATATGGAACCTTTTATTATATTAAAATAAGTCCAAAAAAATGAAAAATTAATTAAATATACTCCCCACAATATTTATGAAATAAAATAAAAAGTTTGAGCAAAACCCTTGTCCAGTCCACATACATGCACTACAAATATTATTCAAAACACATCATCAATTTAAAATACTTATAGCATGAATAAAAAACACAATAAAATAATAAAATAACATAAAATAAACTTAAAAATACACCTTATAACTATTTTAATAAACTTAAAATTCTAAAACAAACACCTTTAACTCCACTCACATTAGTAATCTACATAAATATTGAACACTAGATGAAATCTACACTCCTTTAAGATTTGTAATAACTCATGTATGGAATCATATCTTTGTATCATAGGGGTTTCATCTTAAAATTCTTGGAACTTTCTTATTTTTCATCCACAAATACCAGCCTTCATCTAAGATTTTTTCAATCCAAGATGATTTGAAGAACAATGCATTCACATTGTTCCAAAAGAGAAAATTATTAGTTTGGCAAAAGATATTTCAAAATGAAATTATGGAATATAAATAACTAAGAGGGACAAAAGTTGGTACTTAAAATCCAAATCCTTTCTTTTATAAATATAAAAAATCTAATATAAAAATCCATTAGTTGTCATCTTTTCTCCACTTTCCCATAGTTTGCTTTAATTTTACTTTTTCTTTTCTTTTGTCTTATTCCCCAAATTTTCCCCAAATCTACCAAATTTTTTGGAGGATAAGAATAAAAACTAATTTATTAATTTTATT